>RCUC01147343.1:0-165835 GCA_003697995.1 Taxidea taxus jeffersonii | reverse complement strand
GATCTACATCTGTCAAATAAATAAAATCTTAAAAAAAAAGACTAATCTTTCTATTCTGGATTCTTGCTCTCTATAGTATGGTCTCCTCTACTATCTTTACACTCAACCTAAATCCTTTGCTTACAGTTACAGAAGACAACGTCTCAAGAATTTCTCCTTCAGTTTCCTTCCCACCAACTACCTCCTAATCATGAGAAGAAGCAGGAGCTTTTTCATTAGCTTAGTATGCTTGGCCATTCTGCAGCTTGCCACTGCTTTCCTCCTATTATTTTCCTTCTTTCATTTCTGTTGCTAGGCATTTTCCTTCTGCATTCTAAATGTGCAGTGATTAAGAGCCAGACTTCAGGGGCACCTGGATGGCTCAGTCAGTTAAGTGGCTGCCTTCCGCTCAGGTCATGATCCCAGGGTCCTGGGATCAAGCCCTGCATCAGGCTCCCTGCTCCGTGGGGAGCTTGCTTCTCCCTTTTCCTCTGACTGCTTGTATTCTGTGTGTGTGTGTGTCAAACAAATAAAAATATTAAAGAAAAAAAAAGCCAGACTTCATCTTGATTTGCTTTTCATCAAAAGTGTGACTTTAATGGGCCTGCTCTGCTCCTTAACAGGCCCACTTTGCTCTAGCCTAGAAGGCACCAGGACCTCTGAAATAGCTCTCTTTTGGCCCTTCCCAAATCTATCCACCCTACTATCACTGTAGGTACCAGGTCTTTCTGACTTCAAGTCTGATTTCTGGAAGAGGCCAGGTAAGTACATATGGCTTTGCAGGCCATACAGTGTCTATCACCACAACTACTCTGCCACAGTAGCACAGCAATAGACAGGATGCAAACAAGTGAATACAGCTGTGTTCCAATATAATTTTATTTACAGAACAGGCAGCAGGCCAACTCATGCTTCTTTCTCACCATCAGACTGTGATATCATTCTTCTGAGAGAAACAAAATCCTCCACTGCCTATAGAATAGTCTACAAAATAATATCTCAAATACTTAGACAACGGTCTAACTCTCCAAACTGATCTTGGACTATCTGGCAACATAAAGTCTTTGTCTCTGAGCACATCTTACCACACTCCTGATTTCCTACCATGCTCCCTCTATTTACACACAGCATGTGACTTGCTACAAAGTTTACTGCTCATATCCCAGCCAAAAAGCTTCTTAGACCATGTCAGAATATAGCCAATTGGAACCTTTGTGGGATGAGCTTTATGGTGCTATTTAACATCTTCTGTATGTATATCATCTTCCCATTTGGAACATATAAAATTTGAGAATAAAGCCTCTATTTTTATATAGTCTTGCATTATCAATTAGAATCAAGCTCAAAGTTTATCAGAGGCTGAAAACTGAACAAAAAGTTGTTCAGTTAATGTGCAGAAAAAGTTCCTTAAAGAGTAAAGGATTTGCTCTTATGTGGAAACTTACCCTGTAATTGATAACCAGCCCTTTTTTCTCAATGGCAAGGGAAGATGTATAAGATCCTCCCTTCATCCCAACCAAGATTAACTTCTTTCTCTCTCCTATAAACTTTCTGACATCTCCCATTTCTCTAGACTCATGCCAGTCATTTCCAGGAGGCCCTTTCTTCTCATGCTGACACATCCAAAGTTTATGTTCCTGCCAAGATCTGAACTGCTATTTTCTTTAAGACTTCTCTGATTATATACCATGAAAGTACAGAGAACAAAATGTAGACGTGTTATTTACAGTGCTCCACATATAGAATTCTACTATTATTTTTCAAAATACTTAAATCCTATCAATAGTACTTACTAAATGATAAGATACATGACTATATATATCTATCCAAAACACATATTGGGAATTTCACATAAAATTTCTTACTTGACTGCCCTATCACAGAGTTCACTGTTAGATGTTGTAGATCTTTTTCCTAATCTAAAATTAATGAAGAAAGTGGAAAGTAGATACATTTATTAGTGCTAAAAGTTTAGATTTCAGAAAAAAAAATCTGAAAAATTGTTCCATAAACTGTTCTGTTTGCTTTCATGGAATGATGTTTATAGAGTATTTAAAAAAGCACTTATGTTGAGGTTGGGACTAAAGACTTTAATTATTGTGAAACTTGGGAATTATTTTTAATAATTCAATGGAACTACCCTTCAACAGAATCAGTTTATAATTCCATATATCTCACAAGTGTACTTTAATGGAAAATGTAAACTTTGGGCTATTACAGTTGAGGCAGTCTTTTCTCAATCTCACATTTTAGGTGTGCCAGTCATCAAATATAGAACAGAAGAACATAATCAAATTAGATTCATTAGTAGATTAAAAAGCACATCTTCAAACAGAATGACAGTTTGCATAACTGCAAAGAGCATTTCGTAGATTGCAAAGGGTCCAACACTGCATGAACTCTTCGGGAGAGAAAATAGAGAAAAAGGGTTAATTTCACAGTCATGCAGTAAAGTTAGGTTTCCAACAAATATTGAACCAACTTACTCTCTATTGAGAGTTCCAACACAGGGGACAGCATGCAAAAAGAAAAAAAGAAAAAAAAGAAAAACACACAAATTAGTCGCCATCAATGCAAAGTTCCTGTATGGAAGAAAAACACTTAGAAAATAAAAGTGACAAATGTTTTTCAAAGTTTTATGATAAACTCAAAATAGTTTTTAAAACAAGAGTTAAATGAACAGTAAGAGAGAAGAACATGTGATTTTTCTGTGTTTCTCCCTTACCTCCTGGCCAAAGAAATGTAAAAACAAAACCCAGAAAACCAACTTCTTTTCCAGACTCTAATATCCTTAAGGCTCAACTTCTATAAAGAATCTAAGACTAAGACACCTGCCCCTATTTCTGAACAGTGTCAACATTTAGTTCCAAAGTATAATATTTCCTTTTTTTTTCTTCTTCAGAAGCAATACATTTACAACTTAAATGGTATCTGTGAAGGTTTAGAACAACTACATTTGTTTGGAAATAAAAAGTAACTGTTTATACCATATCTTTAAGTTTTGCCCAAGTAAGATGTGCATTATGGTTTCCTGATCCTAGGATTGTAAACAGCTCTGCTGTCTGGAACACTTATTTAGGAGACCAGAAGTGACCTGGGCACCCAACTATGTCCCATTTGAGTAGCCATAGATTAAACTCCTACCCTAGTTGTTCAAGACTCAATGGTATGACTTCAAGAGGTAGAACTATATAGATCATAAAATGCCAATTCAAAGCATGCATGCATCTCAGTGAAGGTAGCTCCTTTCAAACAGTGCCTTCAGAGGCAAATGTGAGAACTCATAAGATAACTTTTGGCATCTGACCCTTCTTACATTTTGAAGGAAAAAAACGATTCTAGAGTGGTCAAAATAAAAATCTTCCCTGAACTCCATTCTTCAAGCTTACTTAGTTTAAAAAAAACTTATACAGTGTTTGGTGTGTACTTAGGGCTTTACATATAATAACTTATTTAATCATCCTTACAATATTATGAGGCAGGTATTACTATTAACTCTGTTTTACAGATAAGGAAACTAAGGCACACACTGCTAATAAGTACTGGAGGTAGAATTTGAACACAAGTAATCCAGCTCTATTATCCATACTAGATATCACCATGTTGTACTGTCTTTCTAGAAAAATATTAACAGGCTTTAAATCAAACATTTGCAGCTTATGTTCTAAATTACTGTCATACATACATATCATCCATCACCACTTATTTGCATATGGTATTTGAGGTGAAAAAAAGTTTATTAAGTTACAGGTATCAAATAATTTCAGCCTGCAAACGGTATTTGCCAATCTTACACTCGGAAAAAAAATCCAGCATACATTTCAACAGTATTCAGAAAAAGCGCTCTCCTGGCCCTTCCTTTCTGGGGTGTCTGCACTGCATACTAGAGCTTTCTTGACATTCTAAAATATATAAGAGGGAAACATTCTGGGGATTGGAAAAGGAGATCTATATGAAAGATGGTAGAAAAGTAGATGGGGCTATCCATAATCTGTTTCTCTAAGTATCTTGTTTCTGTTGAGGACAGTAGTCTCAACTGTATTGGGCATGAGTGAGAACAACTTTCAGTTACCATGAAGTAGGCTATTATCCAGAAGGTATTAACAGAGAGACTGAAATGTTGATTTTAACCAAAAAAGACATGGGAAAATCCACCTAACTAAGCTAGTGGTATGAGATGTCCTCTCCCAAACACTATGGCCCATTCTGGGGCAAGGCTTCGACAGTCTTTGCCCTGTGAGGTTTTAGGACAGTTGAGGTCACTGATTAAGTGACTAAGATTCACTAGTAGCAGACAGCTAACCCAGGCTTGAGGAAGACAAAGAAATGTCCTTGACAACATTTTTCAAGGCTATGAGAAAAAAGTATATTGCTCCTTTGGGTACATGGAAGTAGTCTAGGGCTGGGGTGAGGGTGAGGAAGGAATGACAAGCAAAAATGATAGGCTTTGTTTCGCCATTTTCTTGTGACAATGAGTAGTCACTGCAGGGTTTTTAAGCTGGTAGAGAAAATTTATCTTTTATAGAAAGATTACTAAAGGATGCAGTGTGGAGGAGGTGCAACAGGCAAAAGGCCACTGTGCCCTGAACTGGCAGTGAGAATGGACAGATATTCAGAAGGTTGGGTCAATTAGGATTAAGTGAGTTTCCAGAATGATGGCCAAAACGTTCACTTAGGCAATGAGCGAATGGAGATTTCATCTAATGAGAGAAACCATCCAATGAGATAAAGTAGTTTTGAGGTTGAAGATGACTAATAAGACATGTGACTAAGTAAGCACAAGAGAAAAATATGGGCTGGAAGTACACTTTTGGGAGTCATTAGGTTACAGCAAGCAGTAATGGAAGCTTTAGATAAGGTACTGAATGAAAGAACAGAGCTCAGGGCAAGAATCCACACAGAACCAACACTTAGTAAAACAGGCAAGAGAGATAGGGGTTGCATGACAAAGGCTATGAGGGAGACTGGATGAGACACCAACAGGCACTTCAACAACAGACACATCACATTCCTTAAGGAGGCACTTCAACAGACACATCACATTCCTTAAGGAGACAGAAAAGATAAATTGAAAAACCAATAATAAAGTTGAATACAAAAAGAAATGTCAACCAGCAAAATGGAATTTATGAGCAATTCACAGAAGCCAAGCAGATGAGACCATATTAGCAAAAAATTAGGCCCAATAGAGTATTGTGGCTAACAATAGCTTCAAGGTGAGACCTCCCTCCATTTCAATAGGAGGGAAGATAGAATGGGTTTCTGTATAGATACAGTGGCTGGTTTGGAGGCAGGAAATGAGAGTTTCTGCTTGATGGCTTCTGTTTTCCAGGTAAGCTGAGAAGCCAGGACATATGCTTGGGGCATAACATAAATTGGGAGGTGAATGGACTTCAGTTTTGAGGACAGAAACTATTTGACATGGTCTCCTTGGAGAAGAGAAGAGAAAGATGAGAGGAGAAGCATTTAAGGCAGCACTGTGCATTTAAACAAAAATCACAGATCAGTAATGGAGAATGGCAGAGAAATACCAGAATACACTGGATGATTTCACCTAGAAGCCTATACATTGTTTCCCTTTAAGAATCCCAACCTTTCTGCAAAGAAGACATCCAGATGGCCAACAGACACATGAAAAAGTGCTCCACATCACTGGGCATCAGGGAAATACAAATCAAAACCACAATAAGATACCACCTCACACCAGTCAGAATGGCTAAAATTAACAAGTCAGGAAATGACAGATGCTGGCAAGGATGTGGAGAAAGGGGAACCCTCCTACGCTGTTGGTGGGAATGCAAGCTGGTGCAACCACTCTGGAAAACAGTATGGAGGTTCCTCAAAAAATTGAAAATAGAGCTACCTTATGACCCAGCAATTGCACTACTGGGTATTTACCCTAAAGATACAAACGCAGTGATCTGAAGGGGCACGTGCACCCGAATGTTTATAGCAGCAATGTCCACAATAGCCAAGTTATGGAAAGAACCTAGATGTCCATCAACATATGAATGGATAAAGAAGAGAAGAGGGGGTATATATATACAATGGAATACTATGCAGCCATCATAAGAAATGAAATCTTGCCATTTGTGACGACATGGATGGAACTAGAGGGTATTATGTTTAGCAAAATAAGTCAATCGGAGAAAGACAACTATCATATGATCTCCCTGATATGAGAAAGTGGAGATGCAACGGGGGTGGGGGTTAAGGCGGTAGGAAAAGAATAAATGAAACAAGATGGGATCAGGAGAGAGACAAACCATGAGACTCTTTATGTCATAAAACAAACTGAGGGGGGTAGGGGGGAAGGGTGTTGGGAGAGGGTGGTGGGGTTACATTATATGTTTAAATTAAAAAATAAATAAATTAAAAAAAAAAAAAAAGAATCCCAACCTTTGGAGTGCCTAGGTGGCTCAGTCAGTTAAGCATCTGTCTTCAGCTCATGTAATGATACCAGGGTTCTGGAATCAAGCCCCACAGAGGACTTCTTGCTCATCGGGGAGCCTGCTTCTTCCTCTTGCTACTTGCCCTGCTTGTGCTCTCCCACTCTTGCTCTCTCAAACAAAATCTTAAAAAAAAAAAAAAAAAAAGTCCTAACCTTCAACTGGTGGCATGAGCTCTGCGAGCAAAGGCTCTTGGACATATGTTTCTACTATAGTGTCAATAACTCAGAACTGAGTATAGAAAACAGGGATCAGCAAACTACCGTCTCTAAGTTAAGAATGATTTTAAAAAGTATTTTTTTAAATGGGCAATTTACATGAAAATTAAAATTTCAATGTTCATAAATAAAGTTTTCTTGTAACCCCACCATAATCATTTGTTTACATATTGTGTATAGATGCTTTTGTGCTACAATGGCAGAGTTGAGTAGTGGTGACAGAGACCCTTATGGCACACAAAGCTTCAAATATTTACTATATAGCCCTTTACAGAACAAAAAATGGCCTACTTCTGATACAGAACAAAACTGTATCTGGAAAGAAAATAAAGTATCAAAATGCTTGATCCTGAAAGATGGAGCTGTTGGTAATTTACATCAAGATATATTTTAAAAATGTAGAGAGGGAGATCTGCTATTTTAATCAGGATATAATGCAAAAGCTCAAATCAAACCCTGATATTTTATTTCCTTATTTTTCTTTTGAGCTTGAAGCGAGACGTAGGGCTCGATCCCAGGACCCTGAGACCATTCCTTGAGCCAAAGGCAGATGCTTAACCAACTGAGCCACCCAGGCGCCCCAAGCCCTGACATTTTAAACCCAGCACTGAATGGTGACATATCCAGTTTATTCTTAATGAATACTGAACATGCAGATTACATTATTGGCAGAGCCTCTGATGGACAATCAAAAGTCAAGCAGAAACAAATTAACAAAAATCTTCCCATTACACTTGGTCTTCATTGAACTAAACAGCCAAAAACATAATCAAACAAAACCAGATGGGTTGGTAAGAACTGTATATTGTCATAAAACCTGATGAAGAAAAACCAAAAAGTCATATTTGTGACAATTCTAAGGAGGACTGTAGCTGGCTCTCTATGTCTATTAAGGGAAGCCAAGCATATGTGCTCAGTTCAGTTCTTTTCCTAACATCAAACTCAGCTTTCCTATTTCATCTCCAAGAGAATCTTTAAAAAGTGTTTCTTTTTTATTAGTGTATAAATTCTAGCATCCAACTAAATTGTATTATTGTCCTAGCAAAAAATAAACTGAGGCTTCAAGAAATAATCCAGCCTTGGTCTTATACCTTCCAGTAGGGAAGAATTATATCACTTACTGAAGATATTTTATAATTCTGTTTTTTAGGGAAGCCTGGGTGGCTCAGTTGGTTAAGTGTCTGCCTTCAGCTCAGATCATGATCCCAGAATCCTACAGCTGAGTACCACATTGGACTCCTTGCTTAGTCGGGAGCCTGCTTCTCCTTCTGCCTGCCACTCCTCCTCCTTGAGCTCTCTTTCTGGCCAATAAACAAAGAAAATCTTAAAAAAAAATTCTATTTTTTAAAGTTGCATAGATAATTACTAAAATATTGTTTGTAAAAGAGGTCCATCCAGATCACAATTGTTTTGTCCTTTGGTTTCTATTGCCAAGAAAATAGACCAACAATTAATTTGTTCAAGATTGATAGATTTTTCTGCATTAAAACAAGTCCTACAGCTATAACTAGTGGTAGCAATGTAAGTGTAAAATCATACAGTTATCTACATGTTCAGTTTGAAAGTTATAAACTTCATTTATTTATATATTTTTAGGTAACCTCTAGGTCCAATGAGGGCCTTGAATTCATGATCCTGAGATCAACAGTTGCAAGCTCCACTAACTGAGCCAGCCAGGTACCCCTGAAAGTTATAAATTTTAAACAAATTGCTTACCGAGCGCTTTTTAATCTTTGTCTATAATGGAAACTTGCATCTTGGATAAAATAAATACACCTTCTGATAGAGGATAATCTTTCTTTAGCTAGATTTTAGTTTATATATGAAGTGGGATTTTATTATCTTTAAGGTAGTATTGCAAGTAATGAAAATATCAAAAATAGAAAAAATTGAGAATGATATGTGCAACAACAAAGTGAAGAAAAAAAAAAGGTGAAATTTGTTAATTTTTTTTTTTAATAATTTCCCTTCCACATCTCCCTCTCACTTAAGTTAGAAATTCTCATGCAGACAACTGGTAACCTAAAAAAAGACAATCAAGTTTCACCATTGTCAGACATATTATTGAAAACAGAGTAACCAAATACATTTTATAACAGTAACTATCCTGCAAGGTAAACCAAAATTTCCCCATACACATGCAGATTACGCCTAAGTGCTTAAAACGAAGTATGTCTTAATCAACATTAAAAACTAAGCAGTGCTCTGAAAATTTTTATGGACTACGTCAACATATGAAATCCTTTTTTTTAATGTTACTACCAAACTGTGGCCGAAAAGTATTTTGTGCTTTTGTGTTATTTAATGGCAATTCTTTTCTATACAATTGCTCTTTTAAGATAAGAATATATTTACATTAACACGGCAAAAGAAGAAAACAATAAAAAGTTCTCAAGAAGACCTTTTTCAACTTACCCCAATTTTCTCTCTTTACAAACAGTAAAAAGTTTCTAGTGATACAAACACATTCAGTTTGACTAATTCTATGAATCATGCTTGTTACTATATCCCTCAGCTTACAGTCTTAAAACAATCTCTCTGGAGAAGTTTAAATGGTTACTGGAGAGCAATTTCTAAATTATGTATGATATCAAACACTTTCAATTATGTTTGAAAAGAAATGGTTTACAGTGTTTTGCTATTATTTTATGCTTTTTTTGGCAATCCACAAATGACATCCCATAGAAGTAAATAATCTTAAATACTAAGACATACCTTGCCATGAGGATCAGCAAACATTCTTGTGAAAATTTCACATAATCTTTTCAGTTCAACTCGACTGTCAAAATAATAAAGCAGCTTATTAATATCTTTTTAAAAAAAAGATTTATTTGAGAGACAGAGAGAGCACTAGCAGGCGGAGGGACAGAGGAAGAGGGAGAGGGACAAGCAAAGGCCCTTTGCTTTTCCTAAGCAGGGAGCCTGAGGCAGGGTGGGGTACAAGGACAGGGCTGGATCCCATAACCCTAAGATCATGACCTGAGCTGAGGTCAGATGCTTAACTAAGTTAACTAAGTTACCCAGGTGCCCCCAAAGTAGTTTATTAATACCTTGCTATAGGAAGAATTCATTTAAAATAACCTTAGCTGTAATTAGGCTTCTTTTTTTTTTTTTTTTTAAAGATTTTATTTATTTATTTGACAGATCACAAGTAGGCAGAGAGGCAGGCAGAGAGAGGAGGAAGCAGGCTCCCCGCTGAGCAGAGAGCCGGACATGGGGCTCCATCCCAGGATCCTGGGATCATGACCTGAGCAGAAGGCAGAGGCTTTAACCCACTCAGCCACCCAGGCGCCCTGTACTTAGGCTTCTTATAGAAAAACAAAACAGTCCTCCAAATAAAAAAATGTGTGGGACTTAGTAATCAAGGATAAATACAAATTTATCAAATATAACAATAATTCCACTGCAACTCACATTATATTAAAAATTAAAAGTTATATGAAAAGAACTATAATTCATTAATGTAGCACGGCAGGGGAAACTGTACAAATGACATTCCCAGCACATGAATCTTATCCTTTAAATGTTAAGATGTTTTCTTAAATTTGGCCACCTGAGGGCTAAAATCTTTCTACACTCTGCCTACCCTCTTGCCACTGATAATGATATCCTGAGCCTAATACTAACTTAATCTTGACAGGGTTAGGAACAATATTATGATTTACTGCAATGCTTCATGAAGTGTGATATACAAACATTAGAATATATTAGGCAGTATATAGATGAACATCTATTTTAAATTAAATAGTTTTAATACTTTCTAAAGTAAGTACAGCTAGCAATTCTAACCCTGATTTCAGGTATCAAGTCAGGAAGTATTCCTCTAATTTTCCATTACACTCAAACTTAGAATTATCTAAATCCAGGTTCTTCAAGGGGTTGACAAGAGAAGTTTAAAACATTATACAGATAAAGACAATAAAGAATTTAGAAGGAAAAAGCAAGTAAAAGCCAGTAGGAAAGGAAACCAAATGAAATCAAACCAAATCAAACAAACAAAAAACCAATATAAAGTTAAGAGAAATTCACTCAAATTCCATTTTGTATTACACTAAGACTCAAATAACATGAACACTGAGAATACACCTTCATGTTCAAGTGGACATAAGCATTCTTTCCTCTTACTGAAAAATTTATCAGGAATGAATTTTAATAAACTGGCTAGTTTTAATCTTATGTACACTTTATTATTTTTTTAATTTTAAAAATACCTTTTCATTCATTTCTATTTGTGAATTAGAAGTTTCCTTTTAATAAAAATTTCTAGTATATATAGTATAGACAGTCTTGAAGCCTGGGAAAATATTTTGATGCCATCTTCTGAATTTCAAACAAGTCTGTTCCCATACTAATATCTCTAAGGTGTTATGCAGACAAAGTCAAGTTGAAAGTGCTAAACTGACAGGATTATTATTTTAAGACAACACAACTCACCTTAGTGTTCTCTGATTTTTTAATAAGTTCTGCAGACCCAGGAGGCCTTCTTTCCTTTCTGACCAATTGGAACTAGCACATCTATTGAGGACTTCTGCCACATCTTCTGTCTGCCTCATGTATGTGGGAATACTACCATTTCGAGAACTATAGGAGCGTTCTGAACAAGCACTAGATGCATCACTGTTGGCGTCATCATCTGAATGCATTCCATATGATTCATATCTTCTTCGAGCAGGTTTTTTCTGTTATACATAAAGGGCCTCATTAGCAGTAGCCAAAAGAACATACTGATATTTTACAATTTTTATTGACCACAAAGACTGGTTTTGTTTTACTCTCAGTACCAAGCATGCGGCTAATCACTGTAATAATAAAATTATCAATGTTATATCAATGAATTGATAACTGATTTTATTATCAATATTTAGTTTTGCTTCAGAAAACATGTTTTAGGAGTTAGTAGAAGATGAAATATTTTTAAACTTTATGGGATATAGCAGAAACAGAATAAGACTATATGAAAGTTTGGATATTAAAGTGGGAAGTGCTCAAATTGTGGCTTTTTCCCTCTTCCTTTTCCTTTTCATGGAAACCAATAATTACTAGAGTATAAATGAACAGAAACTACTTGAAGTTTGAGTTGGTTAAGAAGAGAACACTACTTTTTGAAGGATGAGAATAGACCAGGAAAACACATTTTCCTGTATGACTTCTATTTTTTCTTGTCTGCCTTCTCTTTTCTCTAGTTCCCCTTTTATATCTGCTACCACTTCTCTTGCCACACTTTCTTCCTCATGTCTCCTAAGAAGTGAAATACAGACAAAAAGTAATGAGAACCTATTTTGCTTGCTACTATTTTTAGGAGGCAAGCCCCCTGAGGGTCCTCCATGTTTTTCCTAAGGTCTGTACCATCTATTTCAATAAATGCAAGAGAGCCTATTTAGATTCCTTTGATTTCTTTACATCTGAAGCTTATCATTTAATATATGTAACTGCTAATAATACCTTACATAATAACAATGGAATGAGGGAGAGTAAATAGCTTATTTGAGATTTCCCTGGAAGGACTGGAAATACATCTTTATAAAATCTGGTATTTGAATTTAGGCTGATGAGCATGAAGACATTTCTATGAAACATGTTAACAAGCAAAATAATTTAAAACAGTTCTAGTCACTACAAATTCTCCCAAGTCTAAAATCTAAAAACAAAAAGTAACTTGGCTTTAATTCAAAATAGCTTTATAAAGACAGTCTCATCACTAAATGCCTCTTACTGATTTAGAGACATCAACTTAATTTAGAAAGTGCTAACATGGCACTTCCTGTGTCAGGCTCTAGAATCAATTTTGTTATAGACATCATTGCGAATGATAACATCTCATTTGTATGGAGTAGTTAAGCTGGAAGGACAAGAACCCCCACAAGACATTCTGTTCAAGTAGCATCTCCCTATTAATAATCACATATACAGAAAAATGGATGTATTTAAGGATCTTATTACTTCCACTTGAGTATTTTCTAGAAGACTATCATCTGTTAATCTGATGAAGCAAAAGAAAAAAGTTATGGTATCATAAGATGTCAGAAAACAGCAATGTCTATACCTTAGTCCGTATGTCTCCTAAGAGCTGAGAGCAGTAAATTTTTAAAGAGAAAAATTGAAAATAATGAAGAACATTTTGCTAAACAGCACAATGAAGTAGGCATAAACA
The DNA here is from genome assembly GCA_003697995.1 of Taxidea taxus jeffersonii. Classification (NCBI taxonomy): domain Eukaryota; kingdom Metazoa; phylum Chordata; class Mammalia; order Carnivora; family Mustelidae; genus Taxidea; species Taxidea taxus. The sequence continues at coordinate 153,038 of RCUC01147343.1, read as the reverse complement.
ATGCCCATAATCAGAAACATTAAATTTTTTAATATATAGGTACATGAGAACTGCTTATTAGCAGACTCTATCTTCAATCTCGCCAAAATCTTTTACTCCTACGCTACAAAAATTCTCCTGTAACCAGTTTTCCTAATCAAACTCAAATTTTCTTTCTTTTTTTTTTTTTTAACTTGGCTCCATGTGCCCAGTGTGGATCCAAACATGGGGCTGGAATTCATGTTCCTGAGATGAAGACCTGAGCTGAGATCAAGAGTTGGACGCTTAACCAACTAAGCTACCCAGGTGCCCCTCAAATTTTCTATTTGAATCCTTTTGTCATTTCCAAAGTTAACTTTGTTTCTGTGACTTTCCCAAGGTACAAAAGGCTTATTAGTTGGAAAGATTTTTTTTCTAGTTATAATTGGAATATCTATGCTATGCAAATAATGGAAGGAGGCAAAATCAAATTATTGGAATTCAGCTTTTGGGCCTGGTAGTTAAATATTCTTTATATATTTCAAACACATCTTAGTATTATAAGTAATAGTTCAAGAATAACCCATTCAATTCATAAAATGTATGTGAGCATAATTTAACTAGTAAATCTATTTAAAAAGAAACTAGAAAATAAGATTTGAGAAATACATGATGAAAAAGAGTAAATTTAAAGCATCTGACTGACTTAAGATCATCAGAACAAGATGTGATCAATATACTCTATGCCTAAGAGAACAAAGTTCCTACTTAGTTGTATTATTTCTAGAAAATTAATCAAATGGGTAAGATAAAGGGAAAAATTCAGCACACGTAGACTGTTAGAGCAGAATTACGTATGTGATTACATTTATTGTATTATAGCTATGACCAATGAATACTTTTCAAAGCTTATTTCTCAAATATGTGGGATAAACTGCATCATATCAACACTGGTTAAAATGTGATTATATGGTCTTAAAAGGCATGATGTATTTTTTATTTCAAAAAAAGATGAGGCCTTTTATAAGTTCTGTGTAAGAAACTGAGTAAATGCTTCTCAAACACTGGATTAATTTGAAAGAGAAAGCGTCATACTGAACTGACTTGGGAAACTGGCAAAAGCCAATTATACTCATTGTTCAAATGACACATCCGTCATAATTTTAAGTGAGAAAAACAACAGTGAAACATGTACAGCACTCTTCTGACAAACCATCATGGATCTGTACATGATGTTTTTAAATCTCACTGTTTAATGTGTCAGGCATAAAGAGCCAGGAGGATATCCTAATTATCATTTGTCTTCAAATTCTACTTTCTCTCAGCTCAGAAAATCCTACCCCAAACTAACACAATCCCTAAATACTCAAAGTTAAGCAAGCTTTGAATATATGCTTGTAGTGTACTTATTTATGTACTAATCTAATCTACTCTTACTCTTAGTGTACTACAGTGCATAAAACACATCACCATATTAATTACATCAATATTTATATTCCTAACATACCATCAGTTACTTTTACCCTTGGCTGAAAATTCTGCCAAGAATAAAGATCAAGAATTGATTATACTGTTCTGATTTTTACACTGTCCACATTTGATCTTCCTAGATTTAATCCACAAGCATTTCCCCATGTCCTTTTCTGCATTGGCAGACTGCCTTACCCATACATTAGTTTCATAATGGGAAGATCTGTAATGATAAGGAAATGGAGAAGAGTACCAAGGCATCTGCTACCGCCTCCTCCACATCAGAACCTGTGTTCAGGACTCGCATGGCACTGACAGAAGATGACAGCCGGCTTGACTGGCTGATCCCATACCCTGGACCTGATTTGTCAGAAGGAGGAAAACAGCTTTGAGAGAGTCATAAATGTAACAGCGTCACATTGGAAACTTTAAGATCCTTAAGGGGAAGGGAAAAAAAAAAAAAAAACACCAATGGGGCAAAGCATTTTAAAAGCAATTCTGTATTTTCTGGGTACATTTGGTTTTTGGTCAAATAAAATGGTAAAGGCAATTAAAATTACTGACAGTGTGTGGAAAACAAATTTAAAAAAGAGTAGCTATGATACATTTATGACCAGAAGATAGAAGAAATAACGGGTGGCTAAGGGCTTGCAAATCTGTAGCCCCTGCAATTAACCCAGCTCGATCACAGTCCGGCAAATCTCATCCATTCAGGTGAGCCACGGTGTAGTCCAGAACGAAGATCAAACCTCAAACCAATAATGACCAGGGAGCTCAATAAAGCCATACCAATTTACAAGGGAAAAAACCCTCCAACAATTATTATTTATTCTCCTTCAAGATAGGTTAATTTCAATTAATAACTTAGACATGTCAATTAATATTTATTAAGCACCTATTATGTGCCCAACATTCTGAGGTATGTAAAGACAAACTAGAGATGGATTCTCCCCCTTAACTACTTCCTACACCATCATTTACAATTAAAACACTTCATCCACCATTTTGGTTTTTTTTTTTTTCCCCAAAACATGTACAGAGATGAAGTACATAATTGAGAACATAAAACAATTCCATATTTAAACATGACATAACTTAAGTCATACACACACAAAAAATGTTATCTGCCAGTGAGAAAAATGTCCAAATAAGGTTGTGGAAAGGGAAAAAGTTACTTGGGGGAAAATTAAAAAAAAAATCACAAATGACTTATTATCCAACAAATTAAATTTAAATAAAAACAAACTGATTTAAAAACATGAATATACAATTCAATGGAAACTGAAAAGGACAAAAATCTGAGATGAATGCATAGATGATAGTGAAAATGTACTCATCCTTCACCTGAGGCCCCATATACATCGGGGGCGTAGAGGGCACCAGTAGATCTGGAATGGTGTCTGGAGGCTGGAATAACAGGACCATACAAACCTCATCTATTACCACAGAAACAAGGAATAATGGCAGCACTATAGTCAGGCAAGGAGAGTTAGTCAACACTGGTATTACTAGTACTAGTTAAGGATCAGAATACTGCCAAGTATTGAACATTAGCCCTGTAATATCACCCTTGACACACAAAAGATCTTACACCTAGGGGGACAGACATAAGCCCACAGGAGACAAAAAAAGCAAGTATTCAAATGGAAGGAAATGTCAAAAGTACAAGCATGAAACAAAAAAATGAACACTGTAGTAAAAAAAAAAAACCACTATGGTAACTAAGTAACCAATAATAATCCTATCTCCTTTAATCTTGAACCCAATGAGGCAGGTATTACTATTCCATTTTATAGATAGGTAAATTCAAGCATAGAGAGAAGTTAATTAATATAATCAAAGCCACACTACTAGTAAGTGAAACACCTCAGTATCTGTCTTCTTTCAAAGCCTTTGCTCTTAAACAGAACATACACCATCTTCGCATTATTCAAAAGATAACATACCTCATTTACATTTGCTTAAACATTTTCCATAATGTTTCACAGAAAGTAACTTCTGCACTCCGTAAAAGATTATTTAAATATCAAAGCACATTTGAACATAAAAAAGGGAGTATTACTAATCTAATCAAAAGACCTAGAAATGTGACATGTCTCTCTGAATCTAATTTTAGCACATTTTAAATTTCATATCTTAAAATCCTGATTTTCCTAATACCATAAGTCATTCTTCTTACATACAGAAACAACCCAGGAAAGACTCATTTTAGTATTTAATGAAATAGATTACTCTTATTTGGATACATTAATTAGAGCAGTTAAAATACTTTTATTATACAAATCACTCTTTTCTTTGCCACAGGACCTTAATAAACAAAAATATATCAAAGAGATTGAGGGAAAGGATTAAACAGAAAGAATGCCACACAAAAGGTTTAATCAGACCCTGAAAAGTGACTGGTATTGTTAATAAAACATACTAATACATAGTTTTAATTTTACCTGACAGAAATAGTTTTTAAAATGGTGAGAGTTACCAATATAGAAATGCCTAATGGATGAAAATTTTTGAAAAATTTTCTGGAATCAATGGTTACCTGTGGCTGCAGATAAGAGGTAAGAGGCATCACTAACATGCTTGTAATAACATAAGCCTTCTTTTTGGAACTTGGCTCTAGAAATAAACATAAACCAGGGCACAAGTTCCAGAGAAGTTTGGCTTTGCTCAGCTGATTTATTTCTTCTATTTTTAAAGATTATTTATTTATTTATTTGAGAGGCAGAGAGTGAGCGAGAGAGAGAGCACAAGCTGGATGAGGGCACAGAGAGGGAAAAGCAGGCTTCCTGATGAGCAGAGGGTCCGATGTGGGGTTCCACTCCGGGACTGAGCCGAGGGCAGTTGCTTAATGGACTGAGCCACCCGGGCGCCCCTAGCTCTGATTTATTTCTGGGGCTTTAGAACCTTCACACTGGCCTTATGCTACAACTGAATGCATGGCAAACTTTGGGGTTCATCTGCTGAATGGTGATATTCAAGTCAGAGGTGAAAAAAAGGACCCACCAAATAAACACAGTAAGGACAGCAGAATGCAGGCAAACAGAGCAAACAATGGGAGTGCGAAGGATAACCTGATGTTCCAGAATGCTACTCCTCATCCCTGTGTAATAAATGGGGCTAATCTGCTACCTTCACTATGCAGTATCCATATGTAAATAAAAGTGCTATAAAAATCAATTTTTCTAAAACTATATGATTAAAAGATATAACTTCTTTAATCCAAATATAATGTTTCACTAGAATCAGGAAAGCAGCTTCCTTTAATAATAAAAACTTAAGTGATTTAAATTGTTAAATGGAGGCTTTGAGATGAATCTAGAAAATAAATGGCTAGCCACCATTTCTCTTTAAAAACAGGAATATTAATGATGTTTATTTATAAGTGATTAAAAACTGATTTAAAATTTTCTCTAATCTCTGACTTAAGATTTAAAAGGTACATTTTGGTTTCTTCTTGATATCTCATGTTTTCTTTTCTTTTTAAGATTTATTTGTTTGACGGAGAGAGAGATCACAAGTAGGCGATATCTCATGTTTTCTAATAATACCACAGCATTAGCATTATGGATGCAGGTGTTAGGAACATTAAAAATACCTAAGATCCTTGTTACTAAAGTACAAGGAAACTACTTCTAGGCAAGCAATTAGAGCTTTTTAGAGGAAAGGTGGTGGAGCAATAGTGGAGGCAGTGGCAATGACGATGATAACCAAGTGTTCACTGTGTGCCAGTCAGACTCCTCTGGTAGAACTGTTTCACGTATTTGCTCATTTATAGCTTCTTCAAAACAATCCTAACAAGTACAGCTATTATTATCCTACTTTACAGATTGGGAAATTCAGGTACTGAAGTTATAGAACCCAGGACATATGACCTAGAACATATACTCTTAAACTACCACACATCCCACCCACCCACTCCACTTCCTTCAACCCTTCAAGATGGCATGGTTATTTTATACAAATGTAGGATTTATTTCATTTTTTTATATTCTTTTTTTTAATTTAAAGTATTTATTTATTTATTTATTTAACAGACAGAAATCACAAGTAGGCAGAGAGGCAGGCAGAGAGAGAGAGTGCAGAGGAAGCAGGCTCCCTGGCCGAGCAGAGAGCCCGATGTGGGGCTCGATCCATGGACCCTGAGATCAGGACCTGAGCCAAAGGCAGAGGCTTTAACCCACTGAGCCACCCAGGTGCCCCTATTTTTTATTTATTTGTTAGAGAGAGAGAGAGAGAGAGAGAGCATAGGCAGACAGAGTGGTAGGCAGAGGCAGAGGAAGAAGCAGGCTCCCTGCCGAGCAAGGAGCCCGATGTGGGACTCGATCCCAGGACGCTGGGATCATGACCTGAACCAAAGGCAGCCACTTAACCAACTGAGCCACCCAGGCATCCCGGATTTATTTCATTTTTAAAACATATATACATGAAGATGCACCACATTCATCTACATGTATATGTGCATATACACAGCCTGTATGTATATAAACTAAAAATACTGTGTATGACTACTGTATATGAACTAAAAATAGCTCTGGCAAAGTACTGAAAGGGAACTCTGGCACCTGGGACTGGAACAGAAACAACAAAGGCTGAGGATATCCCTGTCTGTGTCCCTAGCTCAATGGGGGTTTTTTAGGTCAGTACAGGACAGTCTAGTGATTTAGTTGAACCAAATGGCCCAGAGAACAGAAATTAATCTCTAGATATCCTACACTAATATGTCTATTGAATGAAATAATAATTCCAATAGGCAACAAAGAGAACTATGTTTTACTTAAATGTCATGAAGTCTGAGGAGAAATTCTTTAAGTATTACAACAACCTACATTTTATGGAATTAAAATAAAAATTTTGAAATGGCATTATAAACAAAGTACTAGTTAAAAAGCTGAAGGACCATGCAGAAATTCTAAAAATTTTCAATGTAAAAAATTCTGCCTCTGTGATTATTCTCAAATACTAAAAGTTTTAAAAAAGTCATTTAAGATTTTTATAATTGAGGTAACTATACTATTAGAGTCAAGATTACAATATAGTCTATATAACCAGGAACAGAGAGGTTTTACAGCAGTGACATGACACAAACTAATATATAGGAAATGACTATTAAAACTTTAAACACTTAAAAAATGTTACTCTCTCCCATTTTAGTTAGTAGTTCATATGGTATCTTGCAGCACTCTAATAACCTAAGGTAAATATCTAAGTTGAAATGTTAATACTTCTGCTATAAAAACCAATAGCATTTATTTTATCAAACAAAATGGTCCATACTTCACTTGAGATTAAATATTTATTTATTAATTAAAGATTTTATCCATTTATTTGACAGAGATCACAAGGAGGCAGAGAGGCAGGCAGAGAGGGGTGGGGGTGGGGGGGAAGTAGGCTCCCCGCTGAGCAGAGAGCCTGATGAGGGACTTGATCCCAGGACCCTGGGCATGACCTGAGCCGAAGGCAGAGGCTTCAACCCACTGAGCCACCCAGGCGCCCCGAGATTAAATATTTAAATACTACCTTTAAATTGCATAGGTTTATTTCTTCAGGTAAATCTTGAATGCAATATTCAGTAGTTAAATCTGTGTGATATTTACTTGATTAGGGAGGCAATTTGTTTACACAAGGTCTAAGTTGCTCATTTAAAACAAGTAAATGTCAAAGGAATTTCCCAAACATGTAATTTCCTTCTGATTCTTTCTTCTATCAGGATAAAAAGAAAGGCAAAGACATAGTTCATGAAGAAAGTAAACCCCAAGTATGCTGAGGTTATCAAATGGTGATAAAACAGGGGAAAGAAACATAATCAACACCTGCCCAAGTACTTACCGAGGGGCTGAAAAGAGCGAACAGGACTTGTATCCCTGCTGCTCTCCCGACTGGCTTCCCGGCTGCACCCTTGACTCACACTTGGTCGAGGAATACGACTACTTCGGGCTGGTAGAAAGCAACAGCAGCACAGAAAGGGAGGAAACAAAAGACAGAATTTGCATTTTTTTTTTAAAGATTTTATTTATTTGACAGAGAGACACAGTGAGAGAGGGAACACAAGCAGGGGGGAGCGGGAGAGGGAGAAGCAGGCTTCCAGCCGAGCAGGGAGCCCGATGCGGGGCTTGATCCCAGTACCCTGGGATCATGACCTGAGCTGAAGGCAGACACTTAACAAATGAGCCACCTAGGCACCCCTAGAATTTGCATTTTTGATATGTTAGTTTTATTTTTGTTTCTTAAAAACTGATCAACCTGAGGTTGAGAACAAATTACTCCTGATAAAGCATTATCAGGAATACAGTTAAATTTGAATACAGTCCTCTAGTCTGTATGAGATTATAAGAGTAAAATAGTGTTCCACAAATGTAAGGCTATAAATAAAAGGATTAAAATATAAATGAATTATACATTCCAGGTAAGATACCTAATTCAATTTATAACCTATATTTCAATTTTCTATGAATTCTGAGTTGTGTCTTCTAGCTTCCAAGGGCCCAACTCTTGTCTGCCATGCTATCTAATATCCAGGCCTGAAATACAAAAGAAGAGGTCCCAAATCTCATAGAGAAAACCTTACCCACGGACAGCCTAGAGGGACTAGCCTCTCTGCTACAGCCTTGGCTCCGCGGTATCTTGCTTCTCTTTGGCGCTGAGGCTGAATTGACCAAGACTCTTTGAACACCAGAGCTCACAGTGGAGAGGGCTGTTGTGGTCAGAACTCTTCCTGGAGACCCCGACCGGCTACCAGCTGAACACCAAACATATATACGAATGTTAAGATGTGAACTCTAAGAAAACTTGTTGAAAGGATAAAAATTCAAGAAATACATCTGAGAAAACTGGGATAGTATGGCAAGTTCTGAGTTCAAAGGAAATGGATTGAGGATAGTCATAACCTGGAAAAAAAAGAGTATGCTATATATCCTAGGACTGAACAGTAAAAATCATGTAAAATCTATTTTCAGTTTTGAGGGGTATAGGACAACACTATTAGTATGTTTCAGAACACAAACAGTATAAGAGATTTCCAAAAAAGTAACTTATCTGACAATACATTTCACACAGTTACAGCTATATATTAGAAAGCTATGTATTTGCAAGGAATGAATTAGTCATTCCATTACTGCTATTATTTTGTTAAGAATATAATAAACATTTTCTTCATGTTAATACAATTTGCCTTCTGAGATGCTTCTGAAATTATAGCAAATTATCTTGCTACTATATAATAGTAATTTTAAAAAATTTTTACAGAATTAAATTTTATTTTTTTTTTACAGAATTAAATTTTATATGTTTATATAAAATTGGGCCAGCTGAAAAAGAAACTTGCTTTTTGCTATTTTCCAACAGCAAAGGGATCTTGGGTGGCCATGCCCAGGATGTAGATGTAGGGGTACTGGGAGTAGAAAAGAACTTTGAGCAAATGTCAGAGAAGTCAGACCCTTTCTAAACTAGCGATTCTCAGCCTTGGAAGGCAGAGGATATGTGGTCAGGGGAAAAGAGAGAGGGAGCTGGACAAAATCTCACAGACTGGGGCAAGGGGTTAAAAAAAAACATTAAGAAACATGGTTTTAAATTAGAATTGCATGGGTTAAATTTAAGGAAATGAGCTCCTTGTCAATCAAAATATTTTACATCTTCACTGAATGGGAAAACAAACTAGGTAACTCCAAGATAAAATTTAACTTTACATTCTGAATGGTAGCATTATAGAAAAGTTAAACTTGCACTTAGACAAATGAAAGCAACTCTTCATGAAAGCAACTTTTCCCCTTTGTCGGGCATCACTTGTCTTAACCAACAGGGCAGTCACTGCTCACCTTGTATAATCTTACCCAATCATGCTTCATTTTCACAGAGCAAAACCTAAAGACTCAAATGCCAATGTGGTCAAGCAGGAGATGTTAATGAGGGAGGAGCAGAGTGTAAGGCGGGGTGGGGGGGTGACTTTACAGTTCAGCTGTGTCTGAAATAATACCAGTCAGGTTTTAGGGTTTTTTAAGAAAATGAAACCTTTGAAATTTTCTCATTTTTATCATGTTGTGTAGACCAAACATACATGAATGGAGGTAGGTTGGATGTGGTCCATGGGCTACTGATTGTGACCCTCACCGTAGTTTTCTTGGCATGGTCTTACTAAAGACAATTTAAATTCATGCTTAATTCCTAAACTCTATCAGCACGCAAAATGAAAATTATCTTCCACTGGTTACAGCAATACTGTTTAAAACAAAGTAGTACTTCCAATGAAATTAACAATTAACTTGAGTAGAAGGAATTCTAAATTATTACAGGGAAATTATTCAGTTTTACTTTAAAATGATGCCTCGTTTGAATTGTTTCTTGGTGTTTCAGGTGAGGAATCTTCAAATCAGATTTTTTTCAGCTATAACCTTAAGGATACCCACAAGGCACCTATTTTCTCCATGCAGTATCTAAACTAAACATACACACCAAAACATCCAAACACCCAACATGCCACAAACTCACAATGCAAGATAAGCCAATGGAATATTTTATGGGAACACTTGCAACAATATAAAAAGTATAAATAATGAACTGAATGAACACGTACAATATGGTATTCTGTTAAAACTAATATAAATTTAAGGAGTAAAGGTGTTGGTAGGAGACTAGAGAATTCCTTGAAAAGTAGGTCTATTCAGCAGAGAGGAAACATGCAGTACAGAGACAGAGTAATCACTTCATCTGTTCTAGGTTAACTGTGTTTATCAAAATTATGCAAGCTCACTCTTTCTATATTTAAATTCATTCATTCCCTCTCCTAGAAAATAAAATTGGCAGTATTCATTTCGCTTTCACCATTACTCTCTCTTCTCCGCTGACTCCAATCCCCTACCAACAGTGTGGTACTTCCAATGCCTGTGACTCATTTTGCAATTATTTGTAGAGAAATATCAAGGCTCTTTCCCCACCCAAGGACTACCTATGCTAAATACTAGTAAGAAAACCACAGAGTTGAAGAAAAGGGACATGATGTACCTGGGAATAGCATGCTACTAGAAAATAATTTGCAAAACTTAAAACGGGATACCTTATTTCTCTTGTGCTACCTACTTTTCAAACTGACATTTTATACTTTTTACGAGGTATTTTCAAGGCATTACTAAAGCGCCTTTGCTTTTGAATATCTAAACCTGTGGGATCGACTTGGATATTTCAACAATTGAAGGTTTTGGTAATAAAATACAGACAGGCCAAAGATGGCAATTTTTGCTCCAGTATGGCTACACAATGATGGAATTTTATGTTGAGAATTACTGCTGAATAGAACCCATTCTCAATAATGAAAATATGATCAAACAATAGATGCACACATAAAGTCTATAGATTCTTACCACCAATGGTATTAGCAGATTGTGATCCTGAACAAGTGTAAAGGCAGAATTAGGGTAAGGGTTATAATCCACGAAGAGGGAAGGAACAGATTTAAAATGAATGGCAGATGGAAATAAGAAAGCTTTAGTCAGTTCTTAGAAAATAAAAAAATCCTAAAGCAAAAAAAGCAAACTTTAAAAGAAAAATCCCTAAGCCATAGACGTCTGTAACAAAAGCAGTACATTTAAGTAGCTTTTACAGCTGAAATCAGAGACTCATGTACAAAGCAGATGAAATGAAGTTGCAAAAGTAAATGTAAATTCTTCAGCTTTTCTTCTACTAATAGCCTATAATCTAAATAATTAAATGTTTAACTTTTAAGCATTTAAACATTTAATTTAAAAGTACAAGTAAAGAAGAACTACAGTATCTTACAGCTGAAGAAAGCTTACATGAAAAAGCTACAAATTTTTTTTAAGATGCACAGGAAAAAAAAAAACGGCAGGGGTTGGGGTGAGGAAACCAAGTTTCTGACAGGCTGTACAGTCATTTGTACACAACCAGTCACTACCAACAATAACAAAAGACGCCATCCTTATGTAAATATAAATCCGGAAGTCTCTCCATTGGGTCTGCTTTTGTTTATTTTGGTTAGTCATCAGAACACACCTGCTTTGACCCAGGAGATTTTTTTCCCCCTAAATGGTAACATAAAAATTTGAAAAGATCATGCAAACCCTAATGAATTACTTCCCAACAAAGTGAATACGGAGGTCACAGCAATATTTCTGTGCAAATATGTTGTAAAGAAACTTGCATCAAATCATATAGGGCCACAATTTCTGTTTTCGAAAGAATCTGGAATGGAATATACAGTCATTCAAATAAATAAGCAAGCAAACAAACACCTCTCCAATATGATTTAAAATCCAAGTGATTTCATACTGAGGGTCTTCTGATCTTAAAATCCTACCAGATCTAAAAAGCCTATCATTATGTTCTCATACATCAGGAGAGGATTTGAAGTATTGTAGACTGGGTTTCAAAGTGAAAAACCAAATGTAAAAAAGTTATTCCAAATCTTACTGAAGTGATCAGTAATTAAAATATACCTAAAAGGGAGGTCCTTAGGTAATATATTAGAAAACCATACACGAAGCACTTTAAATCTCTTATCACAAGTTGTCTTCGTATTACTTTAGAAAAGAACTAAATGAAATAGCTCACATCAAATTAAATTTTATCCTTAAGATACTGGATACAGACAGTTTTGGGTTGCTATCTTTATCCTTCCTTATGCTTTAAGTTTCCTAACATTATTGTTTTTTATTTGTTTCCCAAAGGCCATACATAAACAAGGTACAAAAGTACACAACAAGAGTTTAAAATTCAGTTGACATTAGGCTAATAATGACAAGGAGGACAATTTATCAGCTGAAATACAGAGTGCTTATTCTGGGCCTGGATACCATCTTAAAGTACATTAAATACACTATAATGTTTAATCCTCACTACAATCCTCCCGAGATTATTCTCCTCATTTTATAGATAAATATACAAAAATACAGCAACGTTAAGTAGACGGAAGTACTATGATTCATATGTGGGTAATATGGCTCCAGAGTGCATGATCTAAATCAGATACTTCTGAGACTTTATTATACACAAATCACTTGGTGGTGATCTTGTTAAAAAACGACTGAATCCAGGACATTGTGGTGGCATGAAACTGCATATCTAACTAGCTCCCAGGTGATGCTGATGCTACATTTGGAGTAGCACAGCTAACCAACTATGCTACAACTGCTAAAGACTGAGCTACTTTAAAAAATTATTCTAAAAATACAGAAAAAGAAATTAAAAATCAGGGAAGAATGTCATATGATCTATTCCTAATGTGGAATTTGGAAGAGCCCTTACCCAGAGGGCATTTCCCATTTTTCTTATTTATAAATAATCATCAATTTGCAAACCAATTTTACCAAGCATTTCCTTATTTTGGGGGCTTTTATTGAATTTCTCTGCCTGGATTTTTTTGACTTTGGAAAGAAGAGAAAAGGAAAACCTGCTGGCAGGACTTGTGTAATCACCACCTGGCCTCCTCCAAGCCTAGCTCTTTTCCCTGATTCCAAGATTTGGGAATCAAACTAAAAACAGACAAATGGGACATCTATATCTTCATAAATCACCTACACCACCATGGAAGACAGTTATATATACTTCTTTTCAAAATAGCCAAGTATGTAGAATAACCCCCAGTTACTTCCTTAGAAAAAAAAAATCCTGGGGCACCTGGGTGGCTCAGTGGGTTAAAGCCTTTGCCTTCAGCTCAGGTCATGATCTCATGACCATGATCTCATGGTCCTGGGATCCAGCCCCACATCAGGCTCTCTGCTGAGCAGAGAGCCTGCTTCCCCCCCCCCCCCGCCCCGCCTGCCTCTATGCCTACTTGTGATCTCTATCTGCCAAATAAATAAATAAAATCTTTAAAAAAAAATCCTGTTTTTAGAGCTAAGTGCTAATGAAAATCTCTTGATAAAGAAAGAATAGGAACAAACTCTTAAATTAATAATGCCATAAATGTATGGGTTACTATTCTGGAACATGTAGAAATGAATCATTCATTTTACCTAGACCTCAAAATTGTGCTTTTTAATAATTGTGCTTATGAGGAACTCAGTTCCCAATGAAACAGTAAAAATATAAATCTTAAATTTAATAAGAAATATAACAAAACTGGTCATTTTGTTTCCTCACTATGAACCAGTATATACCTGCCAAAAATGCTAACCATATTCTAATAGATTTTGGGGAGAGTACGAAGACACACATATCTGTCCTTGAATAGGATTAGCTAGATGCAACCAGGTTAGATGCTAACATATGGCAATTATTTTGCTTCTAAAAAGCACAATTTTCTACATTTGCAAGTTCTTGCATAGACTGAAAACCTTAATGCTAAGAGATTTGTGCTACTTAAAATATCTCCATGCAAAACTTTGTACAGCAGATGAAGTTTTTTCTTTCTAAGTGGCAGATATCAATGATGCAGCCCTAGTAACACACCAAAGACAAGACAACACCCACTCAAAAAAATTCCAAAACATGCACAACAACTGATCCAAAACATTGAAAAAAAAATACCTTCATTTTTGTCAGGTGATGATGAACCTAAAGTACAGAACAAGAACTCAGTATGTGGCTTGTCTTTTTTGAAGTTAGCTTTGTCTCTATCCACTGGTCAATCTCCTAATACAATCATGTACAAGCAAACACACTTATCCTAGTGTATTATAAATGCAGGAAAACTCAGGCAATACGTACGCTGTGACTGAGACACCATTTTTGTTCGACTTCTTCCTCGAGAATCTGTCTTGGCATTTCCCATGCCAGCAAGTGGTGCTGAAAGCTTTGCTCTTACACGGCCTAAGGAATAAAATTATTTATGTAATTAAAGACATTTTTCTATAATGATATTTAGGAATGAGGGAAAAAAAATCTCACTATAATTTTCTAATTGGGTGTGCTTTTCAAGTATTGTTAAATTTTGTAACAACATAGCCATCACTGACAGGTGATACTTCTCTTAAAATTTTTAAAATATGTACTGCTTTTTATGTGTTGCACCATAAGCTAACTTTCCTTCAAGGGTAAAAGTCAAAGCAGAAGATTTCCATTCTTAGTTTGAGATTATTAGTTCAGTAGAGTCATCATTGAGATAATTACCATAGGCATGCTACTTGTTTCTTAATTGGCAGTTCCAATTCTAAAATTTCAGTTTCCATGAAATTGTTTATTCTCAAATACAGCTTATAGTTTTAAATATCAGTCTAATCTTATTAGAAACAACTACCAAAACAATTCTTTTGACTGAAAACATACTTCTAAAAGGGATTTGCAAGAAGAGATAATATTAGGTAAAATATTTAATATTTTTATCCTGTGCTAAACATCAGATTACTACAGACAAATATGGACTCATTTACGATTCTTTTCCCCCAATCAATTTCATTTATAAAATGATTTGAGGAAATACCTATCACATAAGAGTTGGCACTTTTCCCAGGATAACTCCCTTCTCCTCTACCACTGTCTCATCCCCCTCCACAAAATCAAGCCACAAACATCTATTTCTAGAGCTTCTAAACCAAAGGAGATAATGTGTATCAAAGTACCTAAGTAAAGTGTCATTAGTAAAAACAAAAGAATATTACTAGTAGGTACTATGGTGTTCTCAAGCAGTCTCAACCATCTCAAATCAGAACCAATACTAAACACAATCATAAAGAAGGGCTCAGAATCCTGTTCAGTTAAAAGAACTAATTTGTAGGGCAATCATTATACTGGGTTGCCTGATATGGCTATATTAATTAGGAAAAAATAATGAAGAGTAAGGAGAAATTATAAAATTTAAGAAATGAGTGACGGAAGATAAGAGTGATTAAAATCCAGGAATACAACAGAAGCAAAACCAGAACTCTAGTTGGTGAGTTTAGCATTCTCAATTCTTCAAGGCCCTTAATAAGCCCATAGTTTAGGCCTTTCACCCTTTTACAGAGTCTGTTTAGAGGTAGGATACAATGTTCTCCCAACTAAGAAGTAAAACAGAAAGACAAAATTATTATTTTTGAAATGGAAATTTATCCAATATAACAAAGAAATAAGGACAGGTATTTTGATACTGTTTCTAAATTACAATGCCACAGTGCCAGAAACCATTTTATAGAGTATTCCAACTGATATGAAAAATAAGAAATATTTCAAATATATCAGAGTAGGCAGGAGACTAAAATTGTTAAATATACTTGGTTTTTTATATCACAAGAAAAGGTCATCCATGTAAAACTTAGAGGAGAAAAAGAAGTGTGTTTCAAAATCAGAGGTTTAATAAGACAGCCTTCAGGCAATATAAATTAAAAAACTGAATTTTTTTTCTTTCTACAAATTCAAAAGCTATAAATATTTTCTTAAAGTAAACTGGCTCAATAAAATAGAGTAGTGTATCTAGCAAGTTTTTTGTCATCTCAAATTCAAATCATATATGCAATTCTCCACTGATTCTAAATCAAAGACACACTTAAAAGTGGACTAAATAAATGCATTTAAACTCCCATGATAAAGCAATGGAGCATGCTCCCCCAAAGTATATAAATAAATTAACATAAATTAAAAAGCAAAACATAAAAATAAAGAAAAGCACTAATGATGCTACAGGAAAAAAAAATATTTACTAACTTTATACTAGAGTATTCTACATGTTAAGAAATTATGTTTTACAGCATGAGATGATTCAAGATACAAAGCAAAACTCCAAATGAAGAACTAAAGGAAAAAAATTCACATGTGTAACTAACACAACCAAACATAAAATGTAGATGCTACCACAGCTGGCAAATTATATAGTTTTGCAAAAAAAAAAAAAAAAAGCCTATTTTAGTTTTTAATATTTAATCCCTACTAATGAAAATATTAATGTAGAGGTATTTGTGTTACTAACAAAATGTATAATTCTTACCATCTTCAGATGTTGCTCCTAAATAAGAGAAATAAAACAATAACATTTCAACAAATTCTGCCAATGCTGATGTTAAGACCTACTTGCACCTCCCACCCAAGACTAAAATGAAAGAGCGAAAAAAATATCTCTTAGTCTTATAGCCTTACCCAAAATTTGAGGCCATCTAATGACGCACAGCACAAGAAAAGGTTCAAACTAGACAAATGAAAATGGCGAAATTCCACAGCACTTTTATCTGCTCCATTTCATACTCAAAATGTGAAATGGTGAAGAAAATTATGGAAGGTAATCCCTCAAGAAAGACATAACCCTGTCATTACTCTCTGAAATGAAGGTTTTTACAGAATAATACTTTCTGTGCATTTTCAAAAAGTTGTCCATAAAAGAACTAGAAGAGCTAACTGACAAACACAGAAGTCAAATCCATGATGTAGGCCTCATTAACTCAGTATCTTCATTAAAGCATTACAAAGACCTATCAATCCATCAGCTATTTACTCAACATTTATATGTGCTCTCTAAGGTGTCAATGAAAAGTAGCAGAAACGAACAAGTGAAAATGTCACAACTCTATACTAAAGGGCAATAATAGATGCATTTCTGTATGTGTATAGACAGATTTTTTTTTTAAACACAGGATTGAACATCAGGTTAGAGTAACACATCACATGACACAGATAATTCTTCAAATAGGTTGATGTTTCTGAGCCAAACAAAAAAACATCTTAATCTGGAAAGTGAGAATAGTTTAAGGACACAGAATTTCAGTGTGAGAAGTAATACCATAAAGAGTTTAAAATACAGAAACTATCCTGTGGTGGGTTTTCATTTCATCCAATAATTTTTTTAACTTATGAAAGACTTTAAACATCGAGAGGAACATAGAGACAATGTAAGTAACAGTCATGTACTCAACCCAAGATGAAATAAATCTCCCATTTCATCAGAATGGAAGATGTATCTATTTAAGAGCTTATGTAATAATTGACAGAAAAACATATAATTTCCCATCTTTCCTAGATCTCCTACTTTCCTAGATAGATTTCCTATCTTTCCTACTAAGACTTACAGAATCAGTATCTTCTTACAAGTTCTTAAAAAAAGCTCAAGTTCCTAGACAACAGTATGGTATCTGATGAAGTGAAGGGAAAATGTAGATAATATGCCACATAGTACCTGACAAATACCATAAAGATAAAAATACCGCACTGAACCAAGCAATTACAGATAAACTATAATCACTTAATACTGAGATTAAAAAGGCAAAACTTTTCAAACAAAGTTCAGTCCTGATTAAATGTTAGTTTTAAACTTGTTCTTAAAAAGACAGCATTGTAACTTGCATTTTGTTTTCACAAATAACCATATGAATCTGTAAAATATCTCATCTGTCTCTCTCTGTATCACAGTTAGTAAACTAAAGAGTTCAATCAAATGACTTATGAGATTCCTTTCCATTCTTAAGATTCTGATTCTATTTCAGAGAAAGACTTGAGAAATCAAGAATATTTCTGAGTTAAGGTAAAAAAATTTAAGAGAACTGATTTAACTTAAAAGAAACAGTAACCTAGTATTTGAATAGACTGGGAAACCCAAAAATGAATATGCTTAACCCAAAATTTTAGAAAATTAGGTAGCCACTTTTACATTAAGATTGCTACAAAATAAGCAGTATATTTTTGAAAAGAGAATGAAGATATTATACAGAATCCAAGAGCCATAAAAATCTTTAGTAGAATTAGAAAAGTAAGTTCTTACCATCCATCTTGTCAGAAGTATCCTCTTTGATGAAAGAGCAAGCAAAGAACAGAGGAAAACTCAGTATGTTAGAAAAATATGATTTTATAATCCCTAGGACATTATTTTTAAGAAGACAGAATTCATAATACAGACATGTATATGAAACTTGTACTCAATTAAAACATACTAGGAGATTTAAACAAGATGAGGTTCCTTTGTGAGAAAAAGATACAAAAACAAACAAAGATAATGAGTTTGATTTTCACTTGCCTAGAGTGAGAAGTTAGTGAAGCCCGTATACCAACTTGGGACCCCTGCCATCATCAGGCAGACCTCTTGCTTTGGTCTTCTGAATTTCCTGACATCAAACACTCATTGTATTCCCATTCCCCATTCTCCCCATTCCCAAAAGAACTGGGAGAAAAAAACCTAGTAGCAACTGCTTTAAGTAATGAACTAAGTTTAAACATTGCAAGATTATAGTAAGAAAAGTTTCTAATGACTTCCAAATCCAATCTCACAAGCACACATCTTTCTCCTGAGTTCCATTACCACACTATCTTGATGCCACTGTATCTCTCTTTCTCATGATACTACAACTCCTTAATACCTCCAGTCTGATGTCTCACTGGGACTTCAAATTCTAAATGTATAAAATGCAACAAGATTTTCAGCTGCTCATCCTTTAGCAATCTACCACTAGACTGAGAGACTCCTGAGTACAAAAGCATCTATTTCTGGATCTCCATGACCTAGTGGGGTGCCTGGCAAAAACAGAAGTGCTCATTAAGTGTTTGCTGAAAAACAATGGAACACTCCCTCTGATCAATAAATGTTCAGCCATGACAAGCAAGGCTCAAAGCAGAAGAAAACAATGTATCAGTCTCATGTGTATAAGAGAGTTGATGGAGGGGGAGGCAGGTAGTGGGGAAAGGGAGGTAGAGAAGAGAAGGAGAGAAGCAGAAGAGGGGGTAGGGAGGAGAGTAGGGGAGAGGGAGAGAGACAAAGAAAGGAAGGAAGAAATAGAGAAACAGAAAAAGAATGAGAAAATCCATTATCCAGGCCCTGGAAAGAGCCAAAGGCAAGGAGTTCATTGTCTCTGAGTGTAAACATGGGCCAGAAAAAGAGGATAGAGGGACATTTTTTTTCCCTTCGGTAATGAAGTAAATGTGCAAATCAAACCTTATAAAACCAAAAGAAACTAAGTCAATCTCACAGCACTATTACAGACTTTCTTATGAAAAAAATTGTTACAAATTGCCTTCCTAGTTCACACTGAAACATTTCAGATATTGTATTTTTCTGGTAATAAAATCATAGATACTAAATATCACATTTTTTTTTAATCTTTTTTTTTTTTTTAAGATTTTATTTATTTATTTGACAGACAGAGATCACAGCTAGGCAGAGAGACAGGCAGAGAGAGAGGAAGGGAAGCAGGCTCCTTGCTGAGCAGAGAGCCCGATGTGGGGCTCGATCCCAGGACCCTGGGATCATGACCTGATCCGAAGGCAGAGGCTTTAACCCACTGAGCCACCCAGGCGCCCCTAAATATCACATTTTTAAGACTCCAGATAAATATATTTTATATGTTTTCCAGTTTCTTCCCTACTTAAAAAAAGGATATAATTTATGTACCATAAAATTCACCTTTTATGCTATACAATTCAATATCTTTAGTGAATTAACAGGTTGTACAACTCTTATCACTAATTCCATAAAGTTTTTATCACCCCCACAAGAAATCCTGTTAGGAGTCACTCTCTATTCCCCTCTTTGCCCTTGGCAACTAATTTACTTTCTGTTTCTGTGGATCTATCTACTCTAGACATTGTATGTAAGTGGAATCAAACAATAAATGTCCACCCATCCTGAAGCATACTTTAGCACTTTTATGTAACATTCCTTTTTATGGCTGAATTGCACTCTATTTAACCATAGCTATTTAACCATTATCTATTTAACCATTCACCAGCTGATGGACATTTGGGATGTTTCCATGGCTATTATGAATACTGTTGCTATGAAGATTCATGTACACAGTTTCATAACATATTCTTCATATTATTTTGGAATATACCAGCTAGGAATGGAACTGCTGGTCAGCTGGTAACTCTGTTTCACTTTTGAGAAATTCCCAAGCTGTTGCCATAGCAGCTCCACTATTCTACATTCTTATCAGCACTGCATGAGAGTTCTAATTTCTCCATATCCTCACTAGCATTTGTTATTGTCCATCTCTTTGATAACAGCCCTCTTCATGAATAAAGTGGTATCTTATTATGCTTTGATTTGCACTTTCCTAATGACTAATGGTGTTAGGCAACTTTTCATGCACTTATTGGCAATCTGTAGGTTGTCTTTAGAGAAATGTCTATTCAAATCTTTTGCCCACTTTTAAATTGAATTGTCTTTGTTACTAAGTTGTAAGAGTTCTTCATGTAATTGGAATAGAAGTCCCTAATATCAGTTACGTGATTTGAAACGTTTTCTCTCCTTCTCTACGCTGTCCTTTCACTTTCTTGATGGTGCCTTTGGAAGCATGAAAGTTTTAAAATTTTGATGAAGCCCAATTTATCTATCCTTTCTTATGTTGTTTGTGTGTGTGGTGTAGTATCTAAGAAAACATTACTTAAAAAATTTACACCTATGTTTTCTTCCAAGAGTTTTACAGTTTTAGCTCTTACATTTGGGTCTTTGATCCATTTTGAGTTAACTTTCTGGATATGGTGTGAGGTAGAGATCCAAATTCATTCCTTGGCAAGTGGCTATCCAGTTGTTTCAGCACCATTTGTTGAAAAGAATTCTTTCCCCAATGAATGGTCTTGGCACCATTGTAAAAAAATCAACTAATCATAAATATACGGGTTTATTTCTGGCTCCTCAACTCCACTTCATTGGACTATATATCTATCCTTATGCCAGTACTACAGAGGCTTGATTACTGTAGCTTTGAATAAGTTTTTAGATTGGAAAGTGTGAATCCAGCCAACTTTTTCAAGATTGTTCTTTCTCAAAATTGTTTCATCTATTTTGGATTCTTTGCATTTTCATATGGATTTTAGGATGTGTGTGTCAATTTCCATAAAAAGGCATCTGGACTTCTGACAGGGATTGCATTGAATCTATAGGTCAATTTGCGATCTTAACAATGTCAAGTCTTTAATTTTTTAAGGATTTGAGAAAGAGAGAGAGAGCATGAGCAAGTGCGGTGGGGGAGAGGGAGAGAATTTCCAGCAGACACCCTGCTAAGCACAGAGCCCAAGGTGGTACTAGATCTCATGAGCCATGAGTTCATGACCTGAGCTGAAATGAAGAGTTGGATGCTCAATCGACTAAGCCACCCAGTCGCGGCCAGTAGTAAGTCTTTAAAGAACCTGGATGTCTTTCCATTAATTTAGATTTTAACAATGTATTGTAGTTTTCAGTGAACAAGTGTGATTTATACATATAAAAAATGTTTGCCCTTGGTTCTCTGTCCTCTGGTTCCTGACACAGAGCTCCTAAGACCTTCATAATTTCCCAAATTATAAGAGCTCTAAGAGTATCTGTTTTGTTCTAATATTTGGTCTTTGACCCTGGTACTGGACAGATACCTTGACTTAAGACCCCTGTAATTTCCTGAGTGAAAGCAGTGTCTTGTTTTAATGAGGTGATTCCTGGTGGGCTCCTGGAGAGAATGGAGGCTGGTCACCAGAAAGATGAAAAAGCATGATGAGAAGCTTGGAATTTTTAGGCATTCTCCTTCTGGGTAAGGGAGAAAAGCTGAAGACTGAGTTAATGACTGATCATGCCTATATGATGAAGCCTCCCTAAAAATCCCCAAAGTACAAGGTTCAGAGACTTCTTGGTTTAGTAAATGTACCAGGAGGGTGGCACAATATAACTCCATGGGAACAAAAACTCCTGGGCTTTGTACCCTTCCAGACCTTGCCTCATGTATCTCTTCATCTGGCTGCCCATTCAAATCTTTTACAAGTCCTTTGTAACAAACCAGTAGTCTAGTAAGTAGACTGTTTTCTTCAGTTTTGTGAGTCAATCTAGCAAATTAACTGAACCTGAGGAGGAGGTTATCAGAACCTCTGCTTATAGTCAGAAGCAGTGGTGACAACCTGGATTTGCAACTGATGTCTGAAGAGTGGGGATGGGGGCCAGCA
Source organism: Taxidea taxus jeffersonii (assembly GCA_003697995.1). Lineage (NCBI taxonomy): Eukaryota > Metazoa > Chordata > Mammalia > Carnivora > Mustelidae > Taxidea > Taxidea taxus. The sequence goes on along the minus strand of RCUC01147343.1, from coordinate 130,865 downwards.
AGGGCAGTCTTAAAGGACTGAGCCCTTAATCTGTGAGGTCTATGCTAATTATAGTTAGTGTCAGAACTGAACTGAAATGTAGGTCGTCCAGCTGGTGTAGAACTGGTTGGTGTGGAAAACCAACAAATCTGGTGCCAGCAGTATTATGAGTGTTAAGAATAAAGAAGAAATACAGGAGTGATTTTTCCTAGAGAAGTTTTTTTTTTTTTTTTTTTTTAAGATTTTATTTATTTATTTGACAGAGATTACAAGTAGGCAAGAGAGGCAGGCAGGGAGAGAGAGGAGGAAGCAGGCTCTCTGCGGAGCTGAAAGCCCGATGCGGGGCTCGATCCCAGGACCCTGGGATCATGACCTGAGCCGAAAGCAGAGGCTTTAACCCACTGAGCCACCCAGGCGCCCCTCCTAGAGAAGTTTTACATTTCTTTTATTATTATTAATTCCTAAGTATTTTATTCTTTTTGATGTTACTACAATTGGTATTTCTTTATTTTCAAATTATCACTAGCATTTAGAAATAAATTGATTTTTGTATATTGATCTTGTATTCTGCAGCCTTACTGAACTCATTATTAAGCTCTAACAGTTTTTTTTTTTGTGGATTCCTTAGGATTTTTTCAACATAAGGTCATGTTTTCTGCAAATACAGGCAGTTTTATTTTTCTTCGAATCTGGATACATCTTATTTCTTTTGCTTGCCCTACTGACCTGGCTAGAACCTCCATGGCAATGTTAGGAAGGGCAAGAGCAGACATCCTTATCTTGTTGTTGATCTTGGGAGAAAGCATCCAGTCTTTCACATTAAGTATGGTATTAGCTATGGATTTTTCATAGATGCTCTTTACCAGGTTCACAAATTTCTCTTCTATTCCTAGTTTGTTGATTATTTTTTATCATGAAAAGGTCTTGGGCTCTGTAAAATGCCTTTTCTGCATGTACTGAAATAATTATGTGGATTTTGTCCTTTATTCTATTAATAAAATGTATTTAGTTGATTCATTTTCATATACTGAAATAACACCGCATTTCTAATAATGTTTCTAATACAGAAAAGTTTTATGAAAATTAAAAGCACTGAACAACCCACTGCTGACATCCTTGTTAACATCTTTGTTTAGTATATGTGTATTTATCTACATATAATTTTATACAAAATGATGAAATTATCACTCATTTGATAGGATCATTTGATCTTTGTTGAAAATGTTACTTGTTAATGGCTGCATAGTATTTATAAGTATGTATAATTTAATCATACCCCTTCTGTTACGTAACAAGGTTGACTCTAATAACATCTATAATTAAAAATATGATGAATATTCTTTTTTATTTCTTGCACAATTATCTATAAAAACTGGATTACTGGATCTAAATTCTGAACATTTAGGGGCACCTGGGTGGCTTGATCGGTTAAGCATCCGACTCTTTTTTGGCTCAGGTCATGATCTCAGGTTCATGAGACTTAGCCCTGTGCCAGAGTCTGCGCTGGATGTACAGCCTGCTTAAGATTCTCTTTTCCCCCTCTCTGTGCCCCTCCCTGGTCCTGCTCATGCTTGCACTCTCTAAAAAAATAATAAATAAATAAATAATAAATAAATGAATTCTGAATATTTAAAAAAGCTTCATGAGTTCAATAATATTGAGTAATGTATAGAATTGTTGAATCAATAGGTGGTACCTGTGAAACTAGTATTATATTGTATGTCAATTTTATCTCAATAATAAAAAAAGAAGAAAAGCTTCACGGTATCACTAAATTGTCACTTAGAAAAAGTGTTCCATGTTTAATTCACATCAGCACTTTTTTTTTTTTTTAAAGATTTTATTTATTTATGAGAGAGAGAGAGAGAGAGAGAGCACAGGCAGACATAGAGGCAGGCAGAGGCAGAGGGAGAAGCAGGCTCCCTACCAAGCAAGGTGCCCCATGTGGGACTCGATCCCAGGATGCTGGGATCATGACCTGAGCCGAAGGCAGCTGCTTAACCAACTGAGCCACCCAGGCGTCCCCACATCAGCACTTTTTAACTGTATTTTTTTTAATCAGCATCAGGCACTAATCCTAACTTTTTATTTACAGTTCTTTCAATTTGCACTTGTTTGAGTCCAGCTAAGATTCAACATTTGTTCTGGTGTTTTGGGAGGACAATTTTGATATACATAGAATATTTTTTTTTTTTTAAAGATTTTATTTATTTATTTGTCAGATAGAGAGCACAGGAGGGAGCACAGGCAGACAGAGTAGCAGGCAGAGGCAGAGGGAGAAGCAGGCTCACTGCTGAGCAAGGAGCCCGATGTGGGACTCGATCCCAGGACGCTGGGATCATGATCTGAGCCGAAGGCAGCTGCTTAACCAACTGAGCCACCCAGGCGTCCCTAGAATATTTTTCTATAAAAATAAGTGCATCTGTTTTTCATAGACTTATGAAACTTGCTGACATTTTAGCTTTTTTTGGTAGTATGTGATAAAACTTTTTCCCCTTTAGATTTTTAGCCACTTGATTTTATATTTTCAGACTTAAGATTTAAATCAGAGGGACTCTTCCCTCATGGCTTTTTGGTATTTATGTTTTAGAAATTCCTTCCCTAACCTGAGATTTCTTTTCATCAAGCTGTTTTTCAACTCATTAATCATCTGGAATAAATTTTTATATGGTGTGAAAAATGGTTCTAACTTAATTTTTTTTTTAAGATTTTATTTATTTGACAGACAGAGACCACAAGTAGGCAGAGAGGCAGGCAGAGAGAGAGAGAGAGAGGAGGAAGCAGGCTCCCTGCTGAGCAGAGATCCTAATGCAGGGCTCAATCCCAGGACTCTGGGATCACAACCTGAGCCAAAGGCAGAGGCTTTAACCCACTGAGCCACCCAGGCGCCCCGGTTCTAACTTAATTTTATACCAAACGGTAAACCACGTGTCTAAACATCATTTACTGAGTTATTTATCTTTTCCTCACTGAATGTAGCTGTGCCAACTTTATCATGTACTACAGTTCATTCCAATATCTCTGTACTTCCTACTGTGCTCCAATGAGCTGCCTGTTTAGTGTTTTACCAGTACTACCCAAGGAAAAGAAAAATAAAGCACAAAACAGAGAAGCAAAATGAATAACCAGTCTCAAACTTGTGCATTGATAAACAAAAGAATGCCTGGCCATCTCAGCTGAAGAGCACGTAGCCCTTGATCCCGGGGTCATGAATTCAAGCCCCACATTGGGTGTAGAGATTACTTAAATAGACAGATAGATATACAAAAAAAAAATTATAATAAGGTTGATAAACATAAAAAACAAATTCCAAATAGCTTTGGGAATACATGATTAAACTCTGATTTTAATTAAGCTTTGCATTTTCTCCAGATCCCCAAAAGGCTTTAACTTTTTGGTAAGGGAACAGAAGCTGGATGGATACAAGGCCAAAACCCTTCCCAACTTTCTTAGTAACCAGGAGTTAAATGTGGCAGTAGTGCAGAACTATGCAAATTCTACAGGCAAATCATGGACTCAAGAATTGTTCCTCTGATCAAGATGATTAGGAGGATTACAAAGGAAAAAGTAAAAATAAGGCAGCTTAAATACCTTAGAATTGTGTCCTAAGTATAGATTCATATTAAAACATATGGGCTATCCTTAACTAGCAAGAAATAGAAATGATTAAGATATCACCATCCTGACTTCACTGAGAAAATAATGTAGAATATCCCATAATGAGCTGTCTTACCTAGTGATGCATAGGAACCTGGATTCAGGGCACCTGCACCTAACCGTCCACTTCGCACAGACTGCCCGGCAGCATGATGTGCCTTAGCACCAGCAGCAGCATTCACATCAATGTCACTTCGTGAACGCTGCAGGCTTCCAGGAAGGGAACTGGCTTTGCTGCTGCATGCTGATACTATGGGAAACAAAGCATAGGTAACCTATGTTATTCAAATCACTGCGAACAGCATGAAAATTATATAAACCTGAAACTGTCATGAGCTAATCCATGATGACAAATGGTCAAAAAGGAGGCAAGGTACAAATGAACACTACAAAGTACTTTATAGTATTTTAAAGTAAGAAAGCTTCCATTTCAGTCCTGTTGCAACTACATCTTCTTGGACAATTTTCTCAACATTCCTCTTCCTCACTTTCCTCTTCCATAAATTGAGAAAAAAAAATCCTTTATAAATATCCTTTAAAAATATCCTTTATAAAATTTACACAACCATTTTGTAGATCAAGAGATGGCGTTCATGACTGATTCATGAAAATGAAGCACTGTACATGATAAACAGATGGCAACACTGTTATTTTTTTACTATCAGAAAAATGCAGGGAGAACTACTCCAGGATATGGTTAGTCAGAGGATAATGCAGATTCTACCACTCTTATTAGGCAATGCAAATTAAGTCATTAAATTTCTGGTTTTTAGTTTATCAGTTTTATAAAGAGTTTTATAAACTATGAGTCATGATCCATGAAAAGGCTGTGAAATCAACAGAGTGGGTCATGACCAGCACTGTAAAGAACTGAAACAAAAGAGAAGAACAGAGTGCATCACAAGTAAGGGTAAGTAATGCTTCAGGGAACTTGGATTATGGCATATACTATATAATACATATATATAATATATACTACATTGTACATATTATGTGTAGTATAAGTATACAGTCTACAAACACAGCTACAACATATGTATGTGGTGTTAGGTTTCTATGTAAAATATGCTATGACTCTTGCTTAAAAAGGCAGTTTACCTCTTCCAGCCACAGTTGATGGGTTTGCTGTAGACCATTTGGAAGAAAAAGGGCGACTGCAAGGTAACAAGAAAGACTTAGTAAGAAGATGTGATTTATTACCCTTCTTAAAACAATTAATGAAATATTATTGAGTTTTCTGAATAGCTTACTTCTAATTTAATTTTTCTTTTACAAATCACTTGAGGACAGTTGTTGTCACCTATCAGTGGTATCTCAGCTGTGAAGCAAAGATGAAGTAACTAGCAATGAAGAGACTGTAAGCTCTACCAAGACAGGCAACCAGCTTGCTTTTGTTCACTCTGGTCCTCAGCACCCATTACAGTGCTCACCACAGAGGATGCAATAAAGCACACTCCCACATTTGCATTCTAAGATGTTTTCCTTAGGAGGAGAGAGAGAGTTATCACTAGCACACATGGAATTCAGCATGACCAAAGCCCCTTTCACCTAAGCCATACTGGCTTGTGACTGCTGGCAATTCATGCCATTATCACGTAGGTATCACACCACCTACTGCAGTGCTGCTGAGCATGACTGCCTGGGATAAGAAAAATGAGGCTAAGAACTACTGCTGAGGATAACATGGTTGGAAAGCAAAACAGCTCAAATCCTCTCAAAGAACCCACCATCTCCTTTAGTACCTTTTTAAATTATCTTTAATTATAATGCCATTCTGCAGTCCAGAGATAAATAATAATACATCTAAATATGTAAGGGGGATTAGGAAAGTATATCTATAAATCTTAAAACTGGGGGGAAGAGAGGCAAAGACTCCAAACAGGTTAACATTAGGGTACTGAAAAATACTTTTTAAGTCATTATTATCAAACTGTAAATTTGGTAGTTGGCTATTAAACCCAGTATTGTATTGTTTTTTATAACTGGCCCTTAAAACTGTTATTCTATTAGACTGAGGCAGACCACTTCAGGGTTCACAGAACTTAAAGCGGGTTATGTTTAAAGATTTTAATACTAAATAAGATTAAATATCTTGTTTAGGTACTTGCTATTTAAAGTACGGTCCATACTCAAAAAGCAAAGATATCATCTAGGAACATGTTTAAAAATGCAAAATCTCAGGCCCCATCCCAGATCCACTGAATCAAATTCTTTATTTTAACAAGATCTTTAGATGATTCATAGGCACTTTGAAGTTTGAGCAAAGTAAATAAAAGTAAAGGGAAAAAAACAACAAAGCTCATTTGTAGTGAAGATTTTATCACAAATTTAAGCAGAAGTTTGGATAGGTTAATTATTCCTATAATAATTATACTGAAATAGGATCATATCTGCTTTTCTTGTGAAAACCTGTAAGTCACTGCATGTTAGTCCAGTACGTACAAGACCCTGTGAGAGCTTCCTTGAGTCTCATGCCCTAGCTTGCCTCACTAGACTCACCCTGGTCCCACTCCTCCAGAGAGGGCGGGGTCAAAGTCCTAAAGGGACAGGAATCACAGATAGGTAGCTCACATTCTGCGAGCAAACCTGTAGATACTGGAGGCCACGGCTTGGGAACCGAGATGGCACTAGAGATTTTAGCAACCTCATAGGGCTGGAGAGATAGAAAATTGGAGTCAAGGCTGCCAACGCAGCAAGGGTCTGAGGAAGCCAACATTTAATGATGAGAATGGAATTACACAGAAGTGAGTCAGATACTAGGGAATCTGGCCCCTCTGAAGGGATTTGCTGAAGTTTTAAGCTGTGCAAAAGATGAAACAGGAAAGCAGTGTGTTTTTACCAGTCACACAGTGCTGTGTCAGAGTTCTGAAGATGACTCCCAAATCCCCATTACAGTTCCTCCATTATAATGCCCTAGAAATGGGCTGCTTACTATATGAACTATTTTGGGGGTATTAAAAAATGTATATAAATCAGTGTTTCCCAATATTTTTTACAGACATGAAAATACAGAAACAAAATCTGAGTCACTAAACTCTTTATCCGAAAAGAAGTTACACCAGCATGCAACCAACCCTTGAGGCACAGACCAAAAAAAAAATTGAACTGTGTGGGTCCATGTCTACGTAGATATTTTTTTAAACAAATACAGTACAGTGCTGTAAATGTATCTTATCTTCCTATGGTTCTCCTAAATAACATTTTCTTTTCTCTACCTTACTTTATTTTAAGAATACTATATATAACATATATACAACATACAAAATATGTGTCTATCAACTGTTTATGTTCTCAGTAAGGTTTCCAGTCAACAGTAGAGTACTAGTAGTTAAGTTTTGGGGGAGTCAAGTTATATGCAGATTTTCAACATCATTGAGGGGGGTAGACACCCCTACTGCTCAAGGGTCAACTGCACACTCCAGTTATCATTCTTCCAAGGCTTCAAGTGAAACCAAGCAGATATCCAATCAGCTAATTTAAGGAACTACAGAGGTTTGGAGAGGAAGAAATCAGTAATATCACTAATATGACCTTACTTGAGACTTTCCTGTGAGCTAGAGGATGATCTGTCAGACTGTGGAAGAGATGCTACACTGCCAGAACTCTTTAAGTATGTCTGAAGACTCTTCTGATAGGATGGCTCAAGGGAATTATACAATGTTTCAGCTTCACCAGGAAAGTGATTTCTAAGACCCATATATGTCCTGTAAAACAAGTGAACAAGCAACAACAAAAAAGGGAAAAAAGAACATAAATAGCTTTACATATAATGTATACATTCAAGAATGAAGATGAGACCATATTAATATATCTACCACATATCATAATGAATACTTCAATAAAAAACATTTTGGGGCACCTGGGTGGCTCAGAGGGTTAAAGCCTCTGCCTTTGGCTCAGGTCATGATCCCAGGGTCCTGGGATCGAGCCCCACATTGGGCTCTCTGCTCCGCAGGGAGCCTGCCCACCCCCCCGCCTGCCTCTTTGCCTACTTGTGATCTCTGTCAAATAAATAAATAAAATCTTTAAAAAAAACATTTTATTTATTATTTGAGAGAGAGAGAGAGAGGCAGAGAAAGGAGGGGCAGAGGGGGTGAGAGAAAGAATCTGAAGTAGAGTCCGCACTGAGCGCAGAGTCTGAGGAGGGGCTTGATCCCATGACTGCAAGACTGTGACCTGAGCCAAAGCCAAGAGTCAGAAGTTTAGCCAACTGAACCACCCAGGTACCCCTCAAGTGAACACTTTCTAAATTGTAACAAGTTTTGGTGGAGAGCTGGCAGGCTTTTGAGAAAAGCAGATCTCTGTTCAAAATCTGGCTGTGAGGGACGCCTGGGTGGCTTAGTTGGTTAAGCGGCTGCCTTCGGTCAGGTCATGATCCCAGCGTCCTGGGATCGAGTCCCACATCGGGCTCCTTGCTCGGCAGGGAGCCTGCTTCTCCCTCTGCCTCTGCCTGCCTCTCTGCCTGCCTGTGCTCTCTCTCTCTAACTAAAAAAAAAAAAAAAAATCTTAAAAAAAATAAAAAACAAAATCTGGCTGTGATCCTTACAGCTTGTGTGGCCAGAAGTAAACCCCCAAATCTCCAAACTTTTGTTGCCAATCTATAGAGATACCACCTTTACAGGATCATTTTCAAGATTAGATAGTAATGTATACCAAGTGCCCCACAGTATCAGGTAATTAGCACATTCTCAATAAACGAGTTATTTTCATTCACAATGAAAGTGAGGATGTTATGATGGAATAGGAATATTGATGATAATACAAACGGCAATGTGAAGTCAACTGTTAGCCATTTGGTACAGATTTTTTAAAAAGTAATCTCTACACCCAACATAGGGCTCAAACTTACAACCTTGAGATCAAGAGTTGCACACTGTACCAAATGAGGGGGTCCCATATATCTAGTACAATTTAATGGAGAAAAGCCTATCTCAAATTTACTAAAGAGCTAATCAAGTAGAATACTTGAGACACTTTTGATATTTTCATTCTTCCAGTATGATTCCTTTCAAACGGAAGATCCAAGTACATTTATACTGTCACAAAAAAACATTATAGACTTACTTTCTTGCCTCCACTCTGGCCTCAGCATCAGCATCATGAATTCCCTTCTTAATAGTTTCAACCAAGACAGCTGCATGTCTATAAAACAAAATAGCTTATTTAAAGATTTTATTATTTTTAAGTAATTTCTACACCCAACATGGGGCTTGAACTCACAACCCTTGAGAGTCTCATGCTCTACCAACTGAGCCAACCAGGTGTCCCCAAACACCTTTAGATTCATGAGTAAAACTATATTTCACCACAAATTTTACTTATTACCTATATGTTACGCATCAATCACGAAGGGGCAGGTGAGATAAAAAGATTAATCAGTGCATAGTAAGTTTAAGATTTTCTCAGAATCTACTCCACACATTTCATTCATGTATGGTTTCCTCCCGACAAGTCAAACATTAAAAAGTTGAATTATAAGTTACATTATGTTTATAATGTATATCTGTATAGTACCCACATTTTAAATTCTTACTGAATAAAAAAACCCCTTTGGTTTGGTTCCTCACCAACCCACCAATGTAGAAATGATGTGCTACCAGTATTATTAGTTATGATCTGACCTAACTGAATAGTAGCTGCCACAAAAGAATTTAAAGGAAACTTGGAATTATATCATGCCTGTATTAAACAACAAACTTTATTTTTTTTTTTAGAAAATGTGCTGTTAATAAGTTTAACGATTTCCATGAAAATGGAAAATCAGCAAGGTATTCAGTGTAAATGCAGGTATACCAAGGTATATCAAGCTTCAAACCTGAAATCACTATCATGCAAATAGCCTACTAGCTAGTGACCAATTAGTTGTGCACATCTCCTCTTGTTCATCTCGGAGCTACATTAGACATTGCTCCATATACTCCTGACCAATGACACCTGACAACTGGTACAGAGAAACTTCCCAATGAATCTCTTCTTAAAATCTCTCTTTCCTTTGAAAAGGACCCTCCTTCTACCTTAAATCATTTATTACTTGATTAATTACATCTCAGGAAACCTAGGTCACTTGTCTGGAGATACATTTTAAAATTTCTGCCCAATTTAATCTCTTATAACCCATTCTACTTAAGAGATCCTCACTCAACCCACAAATAAGGAAGAAAATCACAGCTGCACCAAATAAGAGGAGCCACCCTACATCACAGCTTTAAAGGAAAACCAGTACAAGTAACTTTTAAGCAAAAGGAGAAATAATGCAAAATCAATACCGTCCACTTCTAAAGAACTGGTGACAATGGGGAGAAAAGGGAAGTAGAAAAGAAGAGTCAATGCATACCTTTCCAATGAATGAGTCTGCCACTCTTGTAACAATAAATCTAAAAATTCAAATGAACGTCTGAAAAATAAAAGTAAATTATAACCAAGTGTTATAACATCATATTAAGCTATATTAATTTAAATGTTAATTTCTTCTATAATACTGCACTTTGTTCTCTGAATTAAAGTATAAGACATGTTTTTAGTTATTTTAACTGTCAAATACCTAACTTTAAGATTTCAACTATTCCTATACTAAACAGTTCAAAAAACCTTCAGGGTTCCCCATAATTTTACCTTAAAATGTTTGTCAAATATAAAATTTTTTAAAAAAGATTTTATTTATTTATTTGTCAGAGAGAGTGAGCACAGGCAGATAGAGTGGCAGGCAGAGGCAGAGAGAGAAGCAGGCTCCCTGCCGAGCAAGGAGCCCGATGCGGAATTCGATCCCAGGACGCTGGGATCATGACCTGAGCCGAAGGCAGCCGCTTAACCAACTGAGCCACCCAGGTGTCCCCAAATATAAAAATTTAATATTTAATTAAAAAAATACTTATGAAACACCTACTCTGCACTAGAAACTAAAGATACACAATGTGACCAAGAAAGATGGAATGGATCTTCCATTTCTCCATGTTTTTTTAAATACGCATAATTTTATTTTAAAAGATTTTATTTATTTGACAGAGAGAGAGAGAGAGATCACAAGTAGGCAGAGAGGCAGGCAGAGAGAGAGGGGAAAGCAGGCTCCCTGCTGAGCAGAGAGCCCGATGCAGGGAGCCTGCTCAGTCTCGATCCCAAGACTGAGACCATGACCTGAGCCGAAGGCAGAGGCTTAACCCATTGAGCCACCCATGTGCCGCTTAAATAAGCATAATTTTTAATCAAGTATTTACATCTTTTCTCCTAAGCCTTCTAGTTCTCAACTTTCTTAACTGTGTCCTTCTTGAGTTTCTCTTCATTCTTGGCATCTGATGACATAATTCTCTCCTCTTTTTTCTTCTTTTATTAACACTTTTTCTCCACCTTCCCTTAAATAGGTGCTTACCTGGTTGGTGCTGATCTCAGCCCACTTCTCTTTACTTGGGAAACAACATCTTTATCATCTGTATCCTTAGCTCTATCAGCTATGCTTCTCACATCTAGGCCTCTATCTCTAGCACTGGTTCTTTGATTTGGCTGTTAAGTCAAAGTTTCAAGCAGTTCATGGTTGAACTGGACATCCCTACATAGACAGAGACTGTCAACTCAAACACTACATACAAAAGAACAAATTAACATGATCTCCCTGATATGAGGAAGTGGAGATGCAACGGGGGTGGGAGTTAAGGTGGTAGGAAAAGTAAAAATGAAAGAAGATGGGATCGGGAGGGAGAAAAACCAAAAGAGACTCTTAATGTCATAAAACAAACTGAGGGGGGTGGGGGGGAAGAGGGGTTGGGTGAGGGTGGTGGGGTTACATCATATGTTTAAATAAAGCTTAAATAAAGTAAAAAAAAAAAAAAGAACAAATTAATTCTTACCCTCTCAAATCCATTCTTTTAGCCCATATTATATAGATTAGAAAATAAGACACAGAGGTTAAATTAACTTGCCTAAAGTGACAGGACCAAACCCTAGCATTCTGATTCCAGAACTCAGTCTGAAGCACTTGATATCACCTTTTCATCCATATCCAATGATCAAATTCTCATTTCTATACCCAAAATCACATGAATTAGTTCCTGAATAAAATCTTCAATCAATTACCATCAACACAGCTCTAATTTAGACCCTGACCCTCTTACATAAGCAACAAGAATTCCTACTTAATTAAACCAATTCTTCTCCCTATCCCTTTTCAATCATTGGTCATAGCTGAAATAAAAACCAAGATGACATTACCTTCTCACCAAAAACTGTCAAGGTATGGAGGAATGTCAAAATTTCTCTTTGTAGACATTCAAACTTCAGCCTAATCCTGCCCTCCCTACAAATCCCCTCCACCCTATTAGCTTCTTTTCCTACTGAGACTTTATATTTATCATGTGTTCTGGCCTCAATGGCCTGTTTGATGGCTCTGTAGCACTCAGCAAGCTTATATCTCTGCGTAGGTTATACCCATTCAATTCCCCTACAGTTACTGAATTGCTCCCCATTTTCAAGGCAATTTTATGATGCATTTCCTGACTCTTCTCTGTCACATTCTTATTTCTCCAGTTACCATTTTCCTCAGCATAAGACTAGTAAACCTCTTCTGTAAAGGGTCAGACAGTAAATATTTTAGGCTTTGTAAACCAGATACAAGTCTCTAACTCATATTTTTCTTCTTTTCCCCTTTACAACCACCCTTTAAAAATGTAAGAAATAATCTTTCCTTGCAGGCTGTACAAAAATAGACTGTTAGCCAGATCTGACCAGCAAGCTGTCTTTTGCTGACCTCAGACGTAAGAGAACATGATCAAATAACTACTGCCAAAATCTGAACCACTTAAAGGCAATAATGTCTCTTTCGGCTTCTTCCTAGCAGTCAAAGTACTTAAATGCATATTTATCAAGGGAAAAGTTGTTTTTTTTTTTTAAACAATTTTCTTTGTTTTGTTCTCAAACAATATTTATTGAGACAATAATGACCAAATGAATAAGAACAGATTTATAAGCATACAATAGAAATAATATCAAAACATGATCAGATAGGGCTATAGCTTAAATTGTTGTCTTCCATTGCAAATATAAAAAATGTAGTTATACTCATGTCTTCTGTCTTGCAAAAATCGCTTAAGATGGTTTTTGAACAAAATAAATCAAGCCAATATAATTGTAAAATAGTTAAGAAACTGAGATCAAGAAGACTATGAATTCAAAAAAAGATGGATACATGTATCAAATTAGTATATAAAATATGGTACTTAAATGTCTTTATTTTTAAAATTATTTCTAAAATTTATTTTTAATTGTACTTGACATACAATATTATATTAGTTTCAGGTATATAACATAGTGATTTGACATTATAAAATACTCACCACAATAACTGTAGTTATGACCAGTCACCATACAAAGTTAAACAATATTACTGATTATATTCCCTATGTTGTACTTTACACATCCCTGTAACTTATTCGTTTTACAACTCAAATTGGTACCTCTTAATCCCTTTCAACCTATTTTGCCCACCCACCTCCCCTCTGGCAACCATCAGTTAGTTCTCTGTGTTTATGAATGCTCATTTGCTTTATTTTTTAGATGCCATATATAAGTGAAATAACATAGTATAATTCAATTTTGTTTTCTTTTTCTTTCTTTTTTATTTTTTAAGTAGGCTCCATGCCCAGCATGGAACTCAATGTGGGGCTTGAACTCATGAGCCCTAGATCAAGACCTGAGCCAAGACTAAGAGTGGGACATTCAACCAAATGAGCCATGCAGGTGCCCCCGATTCAATTTTTGTATGTATGTATGTATGACGTATGGATGTATGTATTTCTTTATGTAAATAAGTACTCCAAACACCCAACATGGAGCTCCAACTCATGACCTCAAGATCAAGTCACATGCTCTTCCAACCTAATCAGTCAGGCACCCCTGATTCTTCACAATTTTCTTGAACATCAAACGTACAAATCTTGTTTTTGTTGTCTTTAGTATTGCTGGTGACACCGCTGACATTAAAAACAGTAGAAATCATAAGGAGAGACAGGAACTGACATATTGACCTGATATGGCTATTTACTCTGTTCCAAACACTACATTGAATTCTGCTAATGTGCATCTATCTCATTTTACCATCACATTTCTAGGAGATCAATATCATTAGCCCTACTAATATACAGATACTGAAGTTCAGAGCAGCTTAAATTGCCCAAGGTAGGACAATCAATGGCAGTCGCAGGACTCTAGCAAAGGCCTGACTCTAGATTCCATCCTCTCTGAAAACAAGGCAACCAGGGGCCCAGAGAATCCAAAGCTTAATATGATAAAATTGAGTAACATGAGTGGTTATAATGATCATTTCATTTCATTCCTTTTTCCCTATAGGATGTAACATAAAAAATTTATTAAGGTTTCTAGAAGGCAAGAAATTACCGACAACTAATTTTTGCACAAGAATAAGAATTAAACATAATACAGTATTAAAGCAATACTAAAATTTTTTTCCCCTGAGAACTTACCTTCTTACAGGAACTGATTTTGATGTGCAATTGCTTGTTATTAAAGGTATAAGTCTGGGTACATGAGTATGCTGAAAAAGATGTTTTAGAAAAGGTTGAAAAATATTGTCCACTTCATATACTCCCTTCTTCTATTTGCCTAACAATCAAGTATTTAGATGTATTAGAACAGAACGAAAAAAACCATAAAATCAGATTTGAAAAGAAATTAAGACTGTCAGACAGTTCTCCCAATTAAAGTAATAGTAATGATGACATAGTTTCAGGAGAACAGGTGTAGCTGAAATACTATTTAAGAAAGAAAAGTTAATTGTGTAATTGCAAAGACCTGTTAGAACAGTGTATTTCTAGGGAGGGAGCACTAGAGGAACTGGGCATGCATCTGTCATGCTCTCTGAGGTGCGATGGCTACTGCTGGCTGAAAATAATAACTACTAAGTCATCAAAGTGAGTAACCAGAGTGAATCTGCACACCTGACTACTGGGAATGCACTTGGAAATGGTGATTTTATTTTTTTAGATATTTATTTATTTATTTGACAGACAGAGATCACAAGTAGGCAGAGAGGCAGGCAGAGAGAGGAGGAAGCAGGCTGCCTGCTGAGCAAAGAGCCCGATGCGGGGCTCGATCCCAGGACTCTGGGATCATGACCTGAGCAGAAGGCAGAGGCTTTAACCTACTGAGCCACCCAGGTGCCCCGGAAATGGTGATTTTAATGTAACCTTCATTGTGACTGTACCACAGCTGTCTAGAATTCCGCTAAAGTTCAACAGGTACATTTTTTTTTTTAAGATTTTATTTATTTATTTGTTAGAGAGAGAGAGAGAGCGAGCACAGGCAGAGTGGCAGGCAGAGGCAGAGGGAGAAGCAGGCTCCCTGCCGAGCAAGGAGCCCGATGTGGGACTCTATCCCAGGACACTGGGATCATGACCTGAGCTGAAGGCAGCTGCTTAACCAACTGAGCCACCGAGGCGTCCCTCAACAGGTACATTTCTTTAAAAAAAGATTTATTTATTTATTTGAGAGAGTGAGAGCCCATGTGCCAATGTTGGGGGTGGGACAGAGAGTGAGAGGGAGAAAGAGAATCTCAAGTGGACTTCCTGCTGAGTGCAGAGTCCATGATGCAGGGCTGGATCCCACAACTGAGATCATGACCTGAGTTGAAATCAGGAGTTGGACAGTTAACTGACTTAGCCACCCAGGTGCCCCAACAGATATAATCTGACTTTTATTACTCATTCTTTTTTTTTTAAGATTTTATTTATTTATTTGACAGACAGAGATCACAAGTAGGCAGAAAGGCAGGCAGAGAAAGAGAGAGGAGGAAGCAGGATCCCCGCTGAGCAGAGAGCCCGACGACTTGGAGCTCGATCCCAGGACCCTGGGATCATGACCCGAGCTGAAGGCAGAGGCTTTAACCCACTGAGCCACCCAGGCGCCCCTTATTACTCATTCTTAAATGCTCTTCTTTAGTGAAGTAAACATTAAAAAGTACAAAAGAGACAGAAGAATAAAATAGTAATCTAAGCATACATATTTGATGCTTCAAATATCCCCCTTTTTCTTCTGAGCTAATGGCACAAGACGGATTACCTAGAAAGCAGGCTCTGACATGAAGTCTAGCATACAGGATATTAAGTACCCTCGGAATCAACACTTGTGAAAGGGAGGTAAAGGAAGCAGGAACCGGCAGACAAATCAATGTGTTTCAGCCACAGAATATCTTCGCTAAAAGTCATTAGGGAGCTTTGAAGATAAAATGGCCCCTCAGAGCAGTCTTGAATTAGTTTAAAATGGCCAAAACTTATACTTCCACATCAATTATTGGAAGAGAAGGGACAAGAGCTTTGAAAAGGCAGCTATCTGTAGCTGAGGCAATCCCTGAAAAGGATATCCACCATATTCAGGGGAGCTATACCAAAGGAAAAGAAAAAGTGAACCTCATAGTTACAGGTGAAGCATTTCAACCAAACATCAAGTCAGATTTAGATTTTACTGTATTAATACAAGTTGATAACTGAAAAATAAAAAGCTTCCTTAGAATTAAAAGGAGAATTACAAATCAAATACAGCAATCTAAGGAAGCAGTCCTCTGGGAGACAAAACAAAATACAGAAAACAGAAAATAACACAGAACAACAAAAACCACCTGATTTATATTTACAGTGAGATGACAGACTAGTGTATCAATAATATTAAGCAAGCTTAAGAAAAATGAGAAATTTGAAAACAATGTATTATGTGTAAAGCCTAAGAATGGCAACATGGATACTGTCACATAAGCAGAATTTAAAGAAATTTTTCTTGAGAACATACACAGCTACAAAGCAAAGGACAAAAAATTATTTAAGAAATGATAAATGATACTGAGTTTCTAAAATCTGTATAAGACTAACAGAAGAAAAAAACCTGACAAAGAAAATAGAAGCAATAATTAAATGATCCATTAAAATTAACATAATTTAAGGAAAATTCACCTTCATCAGAAATTCTTATCCACTGTGGAAGGATAGCACTAATGGAGGAAGACTCCTAGACCTGCTGTAGGGAAACTTCTAACACAGACACTATTCTGTAAAACTTCCTCAAGTTTTGCTTTTGTTTTTCCAGAAAAGAAACAAATGATATCTTCTTAAACAATAAAAAAATTAAGAAAACAATTCTGAACAAAAGTCAACAATTAAAACCATTTTTTAAAACTTTTAAAGTAATCTCTATACCCAACATGGGGCTTGAACTCACAAGATCAAGAGTCACCCACTAGGGGTGCCTGGGTGGCTCAGTCAGTTAAGTGTCTGCCTTTGGCTCAGGTCATGATCTCAGGGTCCTGGGATCAAGCCCCACGTTGGACTCCCTGCTCAGTGGGCAGCCTACTTATCCCCCTCCCTCTGCCTGCCACTCCACCTGCTTGCTTGTGCTTGCTCTCCCCCCGCCCCCCACTGTATTAAATAAATAAAATCTTTAAAAACAAAATGTCCTTTCGGGTGTTCAAAAAAAAAAGGGGGGGAGGTCTCACACTCTACCAAGTGAACCAGCCAAGTGCTCCTGAAAAATAAACAATTCTGAGGAAGAAGGAATATGAAGATAAAGTCCAATTTTTTAGTTCTTCTGTAAAGGCAAAGAAAAGCCATTTTAAAATATGCAAAGATGGGGTGCCGGTTGGCTCAGTAAGTTAAGCTTCAGCTTAGGTCATTTCAGCTCAGGTCATGATCTCAGTGTCCTGGGATCAAGCCTGTGTTGGGCTCTGCACTCAGTGGGGAGTCTGCTTGTTCCTTTCCTTCTGCCCTTCACCCAGCTCATGTGTGTGTGTGTGCTCTCTCTCAAATAAATAATAAAAATTAAAAATTAAAAAAATAAGACATGCAAAGATAAATACGCATGAAAACTAAGAACACATTAAATCAAACAAATTATGCAGAAC
Organism: Taxidea taxus jeffersonii; assembly: GCA_003697995.1. NCBI lineage: Eukaryota > Metazoa > Chordata > Mammalia > Carnivora > Mustelidae > Taxidea > Taxidea taxus. Next base: position 113,341 of record RCUC01147343.1, on the reverse strand, counting down.
CAATTTAAAATATGGTTAATAAGAGTTTACTAACAAACAATAGCCAGGAATGAAAGTAAAAAACTACAAGTTTCATCTGCTGAAAATGAAAATGTTTTTGTTCAATTTAATGGTTAAGGGAAAAAACATGAATGAGATAAAATGTAAACTTTGAAAAATGTGAGGGAAGTAAAACAGAGGTTTTATTCTTTATTGATCAAGAATAAGGAACTTCTAACAAAATAAGAAATAGGTAAGAAAAAGCACTATGAAGAGAAAACAGAAATGACAGGAAAAAAACCCCACTATTTCAAAATGGTAATAATAAAAAACTTTGACCATACATACATAAAATAAAGTAACTGTTAAGAAAATGAAATTGACAAAAACCTAGAATCAGAATTTGCCAGATAAAGTATCTTCTTTAAAAATGAGACCATAAAGATTCTTTTTTTTTTTTTAAAGATTTTATTTATTTATTTGACAGACACAGGTCACAAGTAGGCAGAGAGGCAGAGAGAGAGGAGGAAGCAGGCTGTCCGCAGAGCAGAGAGCCTGATGTGGGGCTCGATCCCAGGACCCTGGGATCATGACCCGAGCTGAAGGCAGTGGCTTTAACCCGCTGAGCCACCCAGGCGCCCCGACCATAAAGATTCTAAATAAGATGAAACATCAAGCAGGATTTAGAGATGAATAAAGTACTCCATAAACAAATGCCATATCCTGCACGTACTAAAAGACTACCTGTATAAATTAAGGATGTACTGGGACACAAATAAAATTCAAGGCATTCACTGAAGAAGAAACTGTATAACAAAATTCTCTGATAAGAATGTAATGAAATCAGGGATGCCTGGGTGGCTCAGTTGGTTAAGCAGCTGCCTTCGGCTCAGGTCATGGTCCCAGCGTCCTGGGATCAAGTCCCACATCGGGCTCCTTGCTCGGCAGGGAGCCTGCTTCTCCCTCTGCCTCTGCTGCCTCTCTGTCTGCCTGTGCTCGCTCGCTCCCTCTAACTAATAAATAAATAAAATCTTAAAAAAAAAAAAAAAAAAAAAGAATGTAATGAAATCATACTGACCACAAGAGTAACAACCAAAACGACAAGAGTAACAACCAACTGAAAAGGCAAATAATATCATTACGTAATTAAAAGAGGATGCTGAAATGAAAATTACAAGTGATAAATATAAAGAGAATTTGGTAAATCTAAATCACTCCGATCCTGCCAATGCCAAACTCAAAAAGAAAACCTACAGCCTTATAATACTAAACAACAAAAACTGCAACAAACTATCTAAGGACATACCACAAAGACCTGGCGGGGGAAAGCAAGCGTAAGTCAAGGAAAGGAATTAAGAAGCTAAAGAAACTGAAAGGTTAGAAAAAAACTGAAGAACACCCCTGAAAAACAGTAAAACTAAATCATAAACAGGGTGCCTGGGTGGCTCAGTCAGTTGGGCCTCTGTCTTTGGCCTGGGTGGTGATCTCTGGGTCCTGGGATTGACCCCCACGTCAGCCTTCCTGCTCAACCGGGAGTCTGCTTCTCTTTCTCTCTCTCTCTCTCTCTCCCTCTGCCCCTTCCCAACACTTGTTCTGTCTCAAGTAAACAAACAACTGAAAAAAAAAAAAGAATGATAAACAATGCCTCTGGCAAGTGTAAAAAAAATAATATTATAACGCGACAAAATGGTAATTGAACCACAATGGTAGAGACTTTTTGTTAGGAGAATACAGTATACAACCTCATGCCAAAGATTCTTAAAGTCCATATAAAAAGGATATCCTAAGAAAATACAAGTTACAATTCAAAATGAAATACAAAAGTACCCAGAGTCTAAAATACTAGAAAAGTCATTAAAGAACTTCCAAGGTCAGCAAGCCCTAATAACAGAATAATGTAATAAAAAATATGTGAAACAGAAAAGTACAGGAAATTGTATGAAGGCTCATATATTAAAATGAATGCCAAAATCTTAACTGAAGTATTAGCCAAATGAATCTAGCAGTATCATGATGTACAATGGCCAAGCAAAATTCAGATCATGAATGTACAATGGATAAATAAAAAGGGAATCATTTCTAAAGATGTTAAATGGATAGCTGATAAGATTTCACATCTATTCCTGATCAAAATTTAGCAAAAGTATTTATGCAGGGAAATTCCCATAATTTAATATAGAGTATCCATAGAAACCCATACCTAACATCATATTTAAAGTACTCCCATTAGACTCAGGGACAAAACAAGGATCTCAATAATTCCTACTACTTTTCAACACAGTTACGAAGATGCTGGGTTTAGAGAAACTTAAAAATTTCACTGCTGAAAAAAACCTTCTGGTGCAGCAGTATTGAAAGGAAACTTCATTTTGTTTTTTAAAGATTTTATTTATTTATCTGACAGACAGAGATCACAAGTAGGCAGAGAGGTAGGCAGAGAGAGAGGGGAGGAAGCAGGCTCCCCGCCGAGCAGATAGCCTGATGCAGGACTTGATCCCAGGACCCTAGGATCACAACCCGAGCAGAAGGCAGAGGCTTTAACCCACTGAGCCACCCAGGCGCCCTGAAACTTCATTTCTCTTATAAGAACAAACTGATCAAAGAAACTGAATAGGAGTTTGGAAAACAGACCCATATACTTAATGGAAATTTATTATGTAAACATGCTGGCATTGCAAGAAAAGACTGAATGATACATGCCATTGAGTCAAGTGGTTTTGTATTTTGGGGGCAAATCAGATTAGATACCTATACCTCACAAGAAAACAAAATCTAGTTCGATCTAAATGTAAAAAGCAATATTATAAAAGTTTGAAACAAATGAATATTCTTATAATTGTGAAATGGTGAAGGTAATTTTAACTGTAACAAAACCCACAACAAGAGCATTGTCTCAATACATAAAAATTTAAAAGTTCTATATATAACAAATAGTAGCTTAAACAATATTTGAAGAACTGACAAACTGGTAGAAAATCATACCTACAACATCACAGAAGCAATATACTTATGATACAGAAAAAGACCTTTAAAATCAGTGAGGAAAAAATGTACAAAGAGAATAACTAGCAATCCACCGAAGAATTCTGAAAGGAAAAAAATACCAATGCGTCTAGTAATCTAAGAAATGCGGAGTAGAATATGAGATAATATATCATTTATCAAATTATGAAGCCTTTAAGAGACAGATAATACATAATGTTGGAAAAGGATGGGGAAAAAGGACTCCATGAACTTCAGGGGGAAGAATGATGAGGATGATTTAATGTTACTGTCCTTTAACAGACAACCAATCTAGACATTAAGAAAAATTATACAAGATGAGAGCGGGAGGGAGACAAACCATAAGAGACTCTTAATCTCACAAAACAAACTGAGGGTTGCTGGGGGTGGGGGTGGGTAGGGATAGGGTAGCTGGGTTATGGACATTGGGGAGAATATGGGCTATGGTGAGTACTGTGAAATGTGTAAGCCTGATGATTCACAGACCTGTACCCCTGGGGTAAATAATACAGTATGTGTTAATTAAAAAAAAAAAGAAAAAAGAAAAATTACATGGGTGGACAAGGGAAGCTCCCCAAGTACACTAAGTTTAAAAAGTAAGTTAAAAAATATTATTTATATATATGTAAAATATTGTATTTTGTAATAAATACAGTTTGTATGGGCATAGAAGTTTGGAAAAGTATACACTGAATGACTTTAGTTGTAGAAGAACAGAATATAAGAGGGAAGATTTAATTTTTTAACTGTTTTTTGGGGGGCACATTCAAGATAATGGAAGATAAGAAATACTAAGACTCTGTCTGTCATACCAATGCCTATAACATTCTTCTGTTTTACATCTGCCTGTTACTATCTGTAACACAATTACACACACACACACACGTACACATAAGTACATGTATGTGTATATTATATTCTGCAGGCAAGCATGTTTACTTGGTAACCTTCTGTATTATTTAAATGTTCTATAAAAACTGCAATAACCATGTACTGCTTTTAGTCAGAAAAGTCATTCAAAAGTGATTTTCCTTTGGGGTTAAAAAAAAAAGGACCAATGACTTATTTAAGTATATTGAAACCAGAGGGGAGGAGTGACGAAGAAAGACAGAAAAACCTACCCGAATGATGAATCTGATAGCTGCACATCCAGAGGTTGCCATGACTTTTGCACTATTGGGGACGAGATTAAAAAGGGTAGGTACAATGGCTTCAGCGCCATGATCAAATTTGTTTCCCAAAACTGTTGAAAGATGTCTACAAAGGAACATACAAAATTTTTTTTTAATATTAAGTATAGGTAGGAGTATATAATTTAAAAACAATCTCTTACTGAATTAACTTAAAATTTTTATTTCAACCACTTCTAAAGGCAGAAAAACAAAAGAGAAAGAGAAGTGCAAATATTACTTAATTTCCTTGTATTTCGCACCCTTTTACTGTCTAGTCCAAAGCTGAAATTTGGCATTTTACCATTTCTTTCCTTTTGAAAATATTTTATTTATTTGTTTATTTAGCATGGTTATTTAGAGAGAGAGTGCGGGGAGGTGTGTGTGTGTGTGTGTGTGTAGGATCTTAAGTAGACTCCATGCTGAGTGTAGAGCCTGCAGGGCTCACCCCAAGATCATGACCTGAGCCAAAATCAAGAGTCAGATGCTTAACTGACTGAGCTCCCCAGGCATCCCCACTTTTTAAAAAAAGATTTTTTATTTTGGCAGGGGCAGATGAGGAGGGAGGGACAAGCAGACTCCCTAGTGACTGTGGAGGCCAAGAAGGAGCTCAATCCCAGGACCCTGAGATCATGACCCATGGAAACCAAGAGTAGGATGCTCAACTGACTGAGCCGCCCAGGCATCCCTCCAGGTCCCTTTACCATCTTTTTACAATGGTGAAGAGAAGCCATCGGATCTCAGAATTTAACCATTATTTTGACAGGTTAAACATTCAGCCCTGATTGCCCTGACCTTTTAGCCTTTACCTATCATATATTTCTATTCTGATGTCCCAACATCAGTCTTAAATTCAACATATTTTATGAACAAGTTCAAAACCCTACCCAAATTAGTACTCCTCAAGACAGTCTCTATTAATAGTACCACTAATGTTTTAGTCCAAAAATACTCTCTTACATCTTTGGTGTAGGGTTTCAGAATTCTGGACTGAAGACACAACTTGACCGTACACTAGTTAGTTGGGTGACCCTAAGAACATCTGTCTTCTCTTCCCAATTTGGAGTTAAACAACTAAATTCAGTCTTTAACTGCATGATTTAGTTAGTACACTTAAGAAGGATGCTCTCATCACTCACAGTTCTGGCAATGGTTGCAGTTTTGGTTACTTTTTTTTTTTTTTTTTAATTTGTCAGAGAGCGAGCGAGCACAGGCAGACAGAGTGGTAGGCAGAGGCAGAGGGAGAAGCAGGCTCCCTGCCGAGCAAGGAGCCCGATGTGGGACTCGATCCCAGGACGCTGGGATCATGACCTGAGCCGAAGGCAGCCGCTTAACCAACTGAGCCACCCAGGCGTCCCTTGGTTACTTTTTTAAAAAAATATTTTTATTTATTTATTTGACAGACAGAGATCACAAGTAGGCAGGCAGGCAGACAGAGAGAAAGGCGGAAGCAGACTCCTCACCAAGCAGAAAGCCCGATGCAGGGCTTGATCCCATGACCTTGGGATCATGACCTGAGCCGAAGGCAGAGGCTTTAACCCACTGAGCAACCCAGGCACCCCTGGTTACTTTCTATATATTTATGTCTTATTTCAAATACACTGTTGGGATACAACTAGCTAAAAAAATTCAGGTTCTTGATTAACAGAGGTATTCAGACCTATTTACTAGTGTTCCGCTATAGTTTCAAGTTCTCTAATGTCTAAACTTGTGGGCAAAAAGGAATGTCAGGGGTGCCTGGGTGGCTCAGTCAGTTAAACATCTGCCTTGGGCTCAGGTCACGATCCTGGGATTCTGGGATCAGCCTACATAAGGGTCCCTGCTTCTCTCTCTTCCTCTGCAGCTCCTCCTGCTTGTGTGCGCTTTCGGTCAAATAAATAAATACAATCTTAATTTAAAAAAAAAAAAAAAAAAAAGAAGGGAACCTCAAATCAGAAGCAAGAAGGTACCACCTATGTCTGGATAGTCTGGTCTTCCTTTAAAGAGAGTTTTGTTCGGGTAGGCAGGTGATGTACTTGGGAATCAGCTTGATCTTTATCAGTTTATCAGAAGGAACCTTACTTTAAACCTCAGTTTAGTACTATTCCTATACAGTGGCCTCTCTGGGATCTCTACCAAATGCCCTGGGTATTCAACTAGGTTTTTATGGCTCATCAGAACTTGAATCTCTCCCAGCCCATATGAGCTCCGGGAACTGTTGTTTACCTTATAGCCTCCAGCACTAGTTCTTTCCCATCCTCAGGGAGCTGCACATTTTATATGCACAGATAGTACTCAACTAGACTCATGGGGTCCCATATGCCGCTCTCTATAGCTCTTTCTCTGTTTTTCTCTCTACTCTCCAGGATTCTGCTCTGCAAATTTTAACCACTTTAATCTTCAGAAACTCCAGTCTCTGTTTCATCAACTCAATCAAACTGTTTTGCTCTGCTTGGGTGCTTCCTCTCTTCTCCATGGTCCAGAAAGTACCTCCAGGTCAAAACTGTGTTGATCATACTCAACTGATGTGTTTCTTTCAAGAATCATAATCTTGCTCTGTCTATCCACTGTCCATTATCTAGAAATACCTGTTTTACATGTCTTATCTAATTTTCTGCAAAACAGTTAGCTCCTTACCAGTTATTGCATCATTGTTAGAAGCAGAACACTCACCGTGGAATATTTTTCAAGGTTATAGTTTGTAGATTTTTGTTTTCCTTTTCACTTTTGCTTTTGAAAGAAATTCAATTATATTTGTATATTGACTTGTATTTAGCATCGTGCTAAAGTCCCTTAATTAAAATAATTTGTCTATATATTCTTGTGGTTTTCCATGGATAATTATATCATCTGTTAATAATGGCAGTTTTGTTCCTTTTCTAGCAATCCTCACAGTTTTTATTTCCTGTTTTTTTTTTCTCCATTCTGACCAGGACAGCTACTGCAATTCTGATTAGAAATATTAATAGTAGGCATCTTTGTGTTCCCTAGCATCAAAGAATGCTTATATAACAGCAGTACACAGATCAGAAGTAGAGGTAAAAGAAATTTTAGTGTTGTACCATATTAGAATTTTGTTAAAATATAAACATGCAGAATAAATGTGAATCTTGATTAAGTTAATGACATATTATAATTCCAGGATAATTGTTAATATATCAGAAATAGAGAGCTTAATATCCAAATTAGTAAAGAGAAAACAATAGTTCTCAGACCTATTAATTTTCTTCTTAAAGACTTAGTGACCAGAAATGCACACGTAGGCTTTATACTATAACCACATTTTAATGCTTATATAATATTGTTAAGAAAGATTTAAAAAAATCACACAAATGGAATCTTTATTTATAATAAAAATTACTTTCAGATTACATATATGCTGTTTTTGGGTTGTCCTGCTTTACTTATTGAGCACTAAATCACTGAGTACTGAATGAATTCATAAAAAAAATTTATCACAGAAAGAACATACTTACGCTACAGTGATGCAAGCTTCTCTAACCACTTGGGATCTAAGATCTTTTGCTGAAAGTTTAAGTGCTCCATCCAACAAGCGTAAATGTTGGAAAAAGCAGTCATATTGTGCAGCTCCAGCAACAAGCAATGATCGAATTTTCTTAAGCTGAAGTGAAAAGAATTTTCATTATTGACATAGAATATCAATGTCAAAAAAAAGTTACCAAAATTTCATCATTTGAACAAAAATTTAAAAATAACATCTCATTATGTTTTTATAACTATATTCAGACATTTTAACAGCATTAAATGTGTCTTATAAAAATAAACATGCAAATTAAAGAAAGTTTTCTGGAAAAGAATATTATAGATTTAGTTATATACAAAACGGACACATGTAATGTATGAATAGCTAAGTACATTTTAAAGTCTTAAGGATAAGTTTTAAAGTTTTTATTGTAGTAAAATACACATTAACATAAAATTAATCATTTTAAACACTGTAAAGCATACAATTCAGTGGCATAACTATATTCAAAATGGGCAAGAATTACCGCTATCTACCAAGGAGACTTTTTTTTTTTTTAAGATTATCCAAGGAGACTATTTTTAAAAGGGCCAAATTTGGAAACTATATTCACCCATAAGCCAAAGTACAGAATCAAATGGACCAACTAGTCAGCCAGGTCCATATTTTACTATTTTCACACTTTGTGAAATAAATAGGTCTTTCCCCCCATTTCTATGCTTAAGTGTTACTTTTTAATACAAGATTGACAAATGTTTTCTATATTAACACCAGACATACCTAATAAAATTACAACAATCAAAAAGATACCCACAGGTACAGATCTGTGTTCATACATACTGATAAGCTGAGTGTGCCTCTCATATCCATTATTATATGTAATTTCATGTTAATCTCCAAGGTTTTCTAAATTTTTAGAGATCTTTAAAACTAAATCAGATGGATTGACAATGAAAAACATAAAAAAGATATAAGGGTAGGAAAAACTTTGTAAGAATAGTTATATAATCTTAATGCACATAAGGGAAACTATCATAGGTAGAGGAAAAATCAGAAGGCACCTAAACAAGATTAACTAAAAACAAAACAAATCACAACATGGTTGGAAAAAATCACCTGCAACATATTAAGTATAATACACAAAGAATGATAATAAAATGAGATAAAGACAAATAGTCCAATACTAAATTGAGCAAAATAAATAAATAAAAATGTGCTCAACCTTACTAGTGATAAGCAAATGCTAAATGCAACAAAGATGCATCACTTTCCTCCATCAGGCTAGCAAAAAATAAAAAGACTTAACAGCATCCAGTATGAGAAAAAAAAGAAATGCTCTTACTGTAAGTAAGATTATGGGTCACTAACACCTTTGTTCAAAATAATTTGGCAACATTACTAAAATAAAATTATATCTACTCTTTACCCAACAATCCCACTTTTAAAAACTTAACCTACAAAAAGTAAAAACACCTTTGCTATAGATGTACACAAGGATATTGTGCAATATTGTCGAAATAGCAAAAAATAAAGTGTAAGTCCATCAAATGGGAAATGGTTAATGAATTACATGGTATCTTTTATTTAAGAAAAAGAAGCACATATTGGTGCTTATTTATTTGCATTCAGCAAATATCTGAGCAACTACTATGTGCCTGGCACCTATAACAATTATACTGAAAGGGCATAATTTATGAAAGAAACTGAATGAAAACAAGTTATTGAGTAATGTATCTAGTATGGTATTTATTTTTATAGAAGTAGGAGAAAAAAACTGTGTTTACCTTATCATACACATATATAGAAGAGGATATACTCCAAAATGAAAACATTTGTTTCCTTAATGGGGAGTAAACTATTAACTTTTTCCTTATAATCTTCTGTACTGTTCCACTTACTGCAATGAGCCCATGTCACTTTTCTAATTAAAAAAAACTGGAAGGCCATCTGTGTTTCCAAAAGAGTTGTTTTGAAGTAAAACAAAAAACTCATTTTAAAAAAATAATAACTCTACATGCAACACAGAGCTTGAACTCAAAACCCCTTGGACTCCTGACCCCACGATCAAGAGTTGCATGTTCTACTGAATGAGCCAGCCAGGCATTCCAACAAAAAACTCTTAAGTACAAAGTTTGTGTTTTATATTGACAACATTTAATTTGTCATGTTTCTCCAGAGATTACCTATGACAGAGGTCTTTCTATCTCAGACTAATCTTGGAACTGAAGACAGAATAATGAATCATAGTTAGCAAATATGGAGCAACGTTATTTCTGTTAAATATTTCAATACCTTAAAATATGCAAATTTCCTATTAAAGACAAGCTGAAAAATCTTTTGTCTGTAGCACCATAAAGCACAATTTTCAAAGGGCCATATATGATTTATTAATCAAAATGGAGACTGAGGGGCGCCTGGGTGGCTCAGTGGGTTAAAGCCTCTGCCTTCGGCTCAAGTCATGATCTCAGGGTCCTGGGATCGAGCCCCGCGTCAGGCTCCCTGCTCAGCGGGGAGCCTGCTTCCCTTTGTCTCTCTGCCTGCCTATCTGCCTGTCTATCAAATAAATAAATAAAATCTTTAAAAAAAAAATGGAAACTGAGAGTTCTTAGAGCAGAAGTCTTCAAATAGAACCCTTTGGGGTGCTTAGGTGGCTCATCTGGTTAAGCATTTTGGCTCAGGTCATGATCCCAGGGTCCTGGGATCGAGTTCTGCATCGGGCTCCCTGCTCCGCAGGGGAGTCTACTTTTCCCTCTCCCTCTACCCTTGCTTGTGTGCTCTCTGTCAAAGAAATAAATGCTCACTCTCTCTCTAACAAATAAATAAATAAAAATAAAATGTTTAAAAAAAAAGTACTTATCAAATATTTTATTGAGGAATTTAGGATAAAATACTCTGAACTCAAGGAGACTTTTTTCTTTTTAAATCATGGGTGAAAAATATTCATCATATTTTTCATCATTGTGAGAAACTAAAGAAAAAACGCCAGACAGACATATTGTTGTCAACTGATGTCAATACTATGAAACTATTGAGCATGGGGGCAAAGTGAACTGCTTTACAGGAAAAGTTTGTAAGATCTGAGAACACTGCCTACTGGTGAACAACTATGTAAACCCACACAAAGCCATCACACAGACATCAGTGAAGCTCACACTTTCCTGTTCAGTCAGTAAGTAGCACATGTGGAAAAACTAATGAATGAGACAGGCTCCACGGATCAGCAGAAACAATAAAAACTGACTCTAACTCAGAAAATTCCAATTACCTCAAAGTGTTTTTCCTGAAAGAAATGTTAGCTTTCATATCTATTTCATAAGCAAATACCATGTAGTAATATTACTGAATTTCCATGTTTTGGAAACATTAAAAAAAAAAGAGGAGAAGGATAACAAAATAAAAAACTTACTGCATTGGCACGCTGATCCCAGTCATGTTTGTCATCTGACAATATTTCCCTGATTTTATTTAATGTTTCTTCAAGTTCTCGACTAGAATAGATCTTAAAGATACAAAATTATAACGTTAATATTTCTTGCCATAAGAAATATCAAAGCTACGCCCCAATGTTTATAGTACTCTTTCAAGTAATAAGGTTATTTCCCATTCTAGAACCATTATTAATGGAAAATATATTATCTTCCTTACCTGTTACCCTTGTGCTATTTCTCTGCTCATGACTAACTTCAGATATACTCTTAAAAATGCTTTGTCATTTAAAAACATGATGCAAATATTCTAAAACTAATAATAGGCCTATTTTCTCAAAATGACTTCAGGTATGTACCTACTGCATTCATATACTTATACACTATTTCAAAAGGACATGATTTAGGTTAGCTCCCCCACACTGCAGCCAGGATAGTTACATGCTTTGTTTCCTCAGGAGTCAACTGTTTGCCAAAAATACCATTATCCTTTCACTCACTTAAATATATTCACATAACAGGGATGCATTATGCTAGGCATGAAGGATATTAAGGCAAGCAAAAATAGGCATGGTCTTTGCCTTATGGAGCTTATAATCCAGTCAGGGAGAGAAAAAAATTAATCAAATGATATAAAACTACAAATAGAAAGTACTGCCAAAGACAATTTCAGTTCCATGAAAGTATATATAGGAGGTGCAAACTAGTTAAAAGAGTCAAGCTTGAACTGAGAGCCAAAAAATGAGTTAATCATCATCAGGCAAAGCAGGGAGATTAGCCTTCCTTAGAGTGGACAGCATGTGCAAAGGCTCTGTGACAGAGGAAAGTGAAAGAAGGCCAAAGTATAGGAGTAAAAAGTGCAAAGAGGGCCAGGGGAAGAGCGAATGACCAAACCATAATCAACTGGTACACATTATTTCTCCACATCACCAAGGTTCAGAGGTGGGCATGTGACCTAAGTCAGTTCAATCAGAAGAACTCTCACAAATTTTACAGGATCAATCAGAAAAGATGCAGAGGGCAGAGAAACATGTGAGGCTCAAACAGTTGCAGCCATGTTGCTGACCATGAGGGAAGACCATGTGGAGGAACCGAGAAATGAGAGATGGAGTGAAAGGGAGTCCTGGTGATATCATCCAAGTAATATCAGATACCTTCATCAAAAGAATCTTTCACTTTCAACAGCCATCAATTTCTCCTTTCACTTGAAACAACCCCCACCCCAACAACAGTACAAAGGGGAGCCAGGGCATGAGATAAGGTGAGGAGGTAGAAGGGGGTCAAGGTAACATTCTGTTAGAGAATGACTGCTGGAGGATTCTGAGCCAGTTCCTTTCCCGCCTCCCAGCTCCCCTCACAACAGCCCTTCTGCCCAATTCAGAAGGCAGGCAGGCCCCTCTGCCACTCTGAATCTTACTATGATGCATTGCTCTGGAATACAGTTTAAGGCTCCCCCTTCTCCAACAAGAGAAAAAGAGAAAAGTCAAAAATTTACTTTGGCAAAAGGGTACACAACTTTTCAAACATTCTTTTAGGAGATAATGTAAGCAAAAGAAGTATGAATACTAATGAAACCTGATGCAGTAGAGTAAGTCCTAGATTTCTGACTTTTACAACTGGAGTGAGTAATGGTTTCCACATACAAAACACCAGAAGCACAAATTTGTAAGGGGATGATCATGAGCCCCATTTTGGACAGGTTGAATCTGAGATGCCTCTGAGACATCTATAAGGACATGTCAGGTAAGCAATCAGTGGGGAAATTATTTTGGCACTCAAGAGAAATGCATCATCTGTGTGAAGGCAGAAGCTGAAGCCATGGGTCTGAAGGAAGTGACTCAGTAATAAAGTGGAGAGGAGAGGACCCACAACTGACCCCTAAGAAATTCCAATATTCAACAGGTAAGTAGAGAAAAGTATGCCTGTAAAGGAGACAGAGATAAAGTGGACAAAAAGGTAGGAGATAAAACCAAAATAAAATGAAACAAAAAAAGGAAGAACAATGTATTAAAAACAACTTTAAAAAAGTGGATGTAGTTGAACATTGCAATGTCATAATTCATCAAGGATTCCATTTTAGCCTCAGAGAAAAATCATTTGAAAATCTAATTGTACCAACAAATAACAGCTTGGTAATAATAAACCAACTATTTTACTTACATAGTCATTTAAGGGAAAAAAGAATTTTTTAAAAGGGACAAAAATAACTGTATGAACAGATATGTAAGCATTATTGATGGGGAATGCCACTTTACTGGTATCCTTACCTGAACAGAAGGGACATCTGTAAAAGCTTTTATAAAATCATCTTCATCAACTGCTCCAGCACCTCCTTCTTTAGAAGCACCTGCTAATCAAAAGAAAATTAAATTTTTAAAGTTTATTTTTAAGCACATTAGCACCAAAGAAAATATGAAAAATATAACTCTGCCTCTGCCTACCAATCTGTCTGCCTGAGCTCGCTCGCTCTCTCTCTCTCTAATAAATAAATAAGAATTTAAAAAAATAAAAAAGTAAATGGCAATTTTAAATGACACTAAATGTCAATAGATGATGGCAATTAACAGAGCAGAGGATCCATGTATGCTGCAGTGCTCAGGAAAGCAAATGTGAAAGAGAGGAGGACCCTGAAATTAAATTTAAACATGCAAACAAATCTTCCTTTATTGTACATAGACAATAAAAAAGTAAACAATAGATAGCAGCTGTTTAAGAGCGAGTAATTAAGCAACTGTCTTTCAGCTCCAAGTCTACTCTTTCATATTCAGTGATGCTGGGCCTACCTATGATTGAGTAAACCATTTTACTGCTCATTCTAATGGCTTCCTGTTAAACTCTATTAACAGGGGTGCTCAAAAGATGGAAGCTGGCAGAAGAAGCAATATGCTCCTTCTGGCTTTCTGTTCTTGTCTGTAAAACCCTAGCAACTCTGGCAGGAGGCTCCTTTCAGTTAGCAGCACCTGATTCCTGTTGCAGTTTTTCTAACCCTCACTCATCCAGCTCTCAGCCCCATCAGAAACACCAGACTGCTAGTACTCCTCACAGAGGTCTGAGCCACAGCTATGCAGGGCCCCACCTCTAATTTTTAATAGTTTTAACCTCCTCATTTTGTTCTTCCGGCTCTAGGAGTAGGAGCTGTTGACTGTAATTACTACCTCCATGACATTTTAGTGTTCTCTTTCTGCATTTTTAATTTACCATACCCACTTAACAATTCTTCATATTAAATTCTCTCTCTCTGTAAAAATAACTGTTGGGGAGCCTGGATGGTGCAATTGACTAAGCATCCAAGTCTTGATTTCGGCTTAGGTCATGGTCTCAGGGTTGTAGGATAGAGCCCATGTAGGGCTCTGTGCTCTGCAGGGGTCTGCTTGGGATTCTCTCCCTCTCCCTCAGCACCCCCCCCCAACTTGTGTTTGCTTTCTCTCAAATAAATAAATAAATAAAATCTTAAAATAAACCACAGCAGTTATTTTTAAAGACTTATTTCAGAAAGAGAGAGAGAGCGTGCGTGCACACAGGCGCACACGAGCAGGGGCAGTGGCAGAGAATCTCAAGCAGATTCCACACTGAGCATGGGACCCAATGTGTTGCCGGTATCACAATCTGAGATCATGACCTGAGCTGAAACCAAGACTGAGATGGTTAACCAGCTAAGCCACCCTGGTGCCCCTGTGGTTTCTGTCTCCTAACTGAACCCTGGCCGATACAAGTAGTACTTAGTTTCTAACTCTATATATTTACTTCTTCATGGTAGTAATTTAACACACTGAAATGGACTTCAACCACACAAGATGTATATCCTAAGGGATGATTAGCTTAAAAATCTATCCAATTAAAAATTTAAATAATAATATCTCCCCAATTAAGGTTTCCATCTACCAAAGGAAATATTATTTTCAAACTGAATTTAAAAAATTAACACCATCTAATAAAAAAAAAGAACACTATAAAGATTTCCAAAGGTATGTAAGAAGCTCCTCATCCTAAAAAAAACAAACAAAAACCTTTGAAGATCATCTTTCTGAGTTGTTTGTTTTTTTTTTTTACAGAAGTGGTTTTCTTTTTTTAAAAGATTTTTTATTTATTTGACAGACAGAGATCACAAGTAGGCAGAGCACAACAGGCAGAGAGAGAGAGGGGTAAGCCGGCTCCCTGCTGAGCAGAGAGCCGGATGCGGGGCTGGATCCCAGGACCCTGGGATATGACCTGAGCTGAAGGCAGAGGCTTTAACCCACTGAGCCACCCAGGCACCCCCTTTTTTTTTTTAAGGTTTTGTTTTGTTTTGTAATCTCTACACCCAATATGGGGCTTAAACCCAAAACCCCAAGATCGACAGCAGCTCTCCCTTCTGACTGAGGTGGCCAAGCACCCCTGAGTTTGTTTTGACAATGGGCTCCCTGACAGGAAAGCAGAAGCCTTTATTTTTATAATTTCTTCCCAATCTTTGCAGTTGTCTTGCCCAGCCCAGGCCACTGAACAGAAATTTCTTTAGGGACTTGTCCTTATCAAATAGTTCTTAAGCATTCAACACAGTACAGCTTTCTTTACACATTCATTAACTATAGTCTGTTCACTTATATACCACTTCTTGCAAATAACTTTGTTACAGTAACAAGTGGAACCACTAGGCAAGCTTTGAGAACAAGTGGCTCCTGGAGGAGGCCACTGGTGGAGGAGACCTGTGCAAATGCACCAGAGCAGAGCCAACTGACAACATCAGTGTGCTCAAATGTGGAAGACAGGAAATTTTACAGAGGAATGGGAAAGTGAAGGGGAGATCAATATGAAGAGTTATTACAGCTTACAGGCAGTTTACAAATGGTATCAAATGCAAACTAGAATGTTAACTCCAACACATTAACCCACCAGCCACAACACAATGTCAAACACCTTTAAGGGAATGCAGAGCATCTGAACAAATCCCAAATAAAGCCACGATAATGTGCAAACTGACTAAGAACATGCAGAGGAAAGCCTAACTTTAAAAGTCACAATTCACTTTGATCATAATGCCTTAGTTCTATTATCCAGTGAGTTATGTCTTATCAGTGGGGACAAATAACCTAGGGGTGAGGGTAGGTAGAGTAGAAATTAAATGGCTTTTAAAAGTCTGCAGAAGCGGCAGAGAAAAAAGGATACAAATATCACTTAAATGCAGCCTTATGACCAGTTCAGATGCGACAATTAGGTCTCTAAACCTGGACATGGGCATTACCAAATTTCACAAGAACTTGCATGGTTTTAAATAGTTGACCCCAATCTATCTCACTCTTACCTTTGAGAATCATTTTGTATAAGCAGAACTGCTGCTAATGGGAGCATACTGGGTATGTGAATAGTGTAAAGACAGGACATGCTGAGGTTGGCCTTGCTTATCTATTATATGTACTACAAGTAAACCTTTTTACAATCCTAGTTTGCCTAATGTTTCCCTTCCCCTTGGTTTTGATTTTGTGGCCAAGAAAAGTAGAAAAAGGATCTCTGGATAGGGGAATAATCTGCTGAATAAACTGTTCATTCTCACAAGAATTATTCCATTTTCTGATCCAGCTTTAAAGTTCACCTAAGAAATACTATAAAATACTTTTAGCACCAGGAAGGAAAATGAATACCATAGGCACAGAGTCAAAACAAGTGATGGGCTCTAACGTCCAATACTACTGCAAGAAAAGGACAGTGAGTGCATACGCAAAGCAGCCATGTATTTAAATAAAGTAAGTTTGAGAGCAGAAGCACAAGTAGAGGCTACAGGGCTGAAGGGATGAGCAATGCTGGCTACCAACTTGACTAAAGCTCTTTTAAATATAACTGGGTTAACTATCACACCAGAAGGTATTAATGGGCAAAAACACAACAGCTTTGTTCCATTGCCTAACTACTCTAAAACAGAGGTCAGTAAATTTTTTCTGTAATGAGCCAAAGAGTATTTCAGACTTGTGGGCCATATGGTTTCTGCTGCAATTACTCAACTCTGCCACTGTAGCATGTAAGCAGCCACAGACAACATGTAAATGAATGAGCAAGGCTGTATTCCAATAAAGCTCTATTTATGGACACTAAAATTTGAATTTCATATAGTTTTCACATGTCATACAGTATTATTCTCCTTTTGAATATTTTTAATCATTTAAAAATGTAAAAAAACATTCTAAGCTCATGCATAAAACAAAAACAGACAGTTGGCTGGATGTGGCCCATGACCCAGTTTGCTGATCCCTGCTCTAGAACTCACCCTAAACTAGTATTCACTTGGATGGGGGCCGGGGGTGGAGGTGGGGTGATTGAGATTAGAGGCTTCTGGCATTTATGAGATAGCATGGTTTCTAGTATGCTAGACTGACTAGGGTAGGCACTCTCAGAAATTCCAAAATATTACTTAAAGGTTTAAGTATAAAGAGAAAATTCATTCTACTTAGTCCTTAACAACTAATAAGATGAAGTATCGGATACAAAGGTGAATGAGACAAAGGGTAAAGCAGTATGTTTCAGATATAGGAACAAAGAGAACAAGTCTCAGAGCTGGAAAGGAGCAGGTTCTTCTTATGCTACAATGAAGAGACTAGCTTAAAGAGAAAAATAAATGATAAACATTAGGGGGTTATTATGGCTTAAATCTCAATAAAATTCATATAAAACCCATGATTATTTTCTTTACTAACATATAATGTATTATTTGACCCAGGCTTAAATCTCAATAAAATTCATATAAAGCCCATGATTCTTATTTTCTTTACTAACATATAATGTATTATTTGACCCAGGGGTACAGGTCTGTGAATCATCAGGCCTACACACTTCACAGCACTCATCATAGCACATACCCTCCTCAATGTCCATCACCCAACCACCTTTTCCCTACCCCCCCCCCCTCCAGCAACCCTCGTTTGTTTTGTGAGATTAAGAGTCTCTTATGGTTTGTCTCCCTCCCGATCCCATCTTGTTTCATTTTTTCCTTCCCTACCCCCAAAACACCCTGCCCTGCCTCTCAAATTCCTCCTATCAGGGAGGTCATATGATAATTGTCTTTCTCTGATTGACTTATTTCACTCAGCGTAATAATCTCTAGTTCCATCCAGTTCATTGCAAATGGCAAGATTTCATTTCTTCTGATGGCTGCATAGTATTCCATTGTAGATCTACACCACCTCTTCTTTACCCATTCATCTCTTGATGGAGATCTAGGTTCTTTCCATAACTTGGCTATTGTGGACATTGCTGCTATAAACATTTGGGTGCACGTGCCCCTTCGGATCACCTCATTTGTATCTTTAGGGTAAATACCCAGTAGTGCGATTGCTGGGTCATAAGGTAGCTCTATTTTCAACTTTTTGAGGAACCTCCATGCTGTTTTCCAGAGTGGTTGCACCAGCTTGCGTTCTCACCAACAGTGTAGGAGGGTTAAACCCCATAATTTTTAAAGAGAGTTAACCAATGAGAGCATTACCAGTGCTTCTGAGGAGACAGTTTAAAGTAAGAGCCTTCTTTTAAGTAGGGCTGAAAAAGATATGCACAGTGGCAACACAAGATTTTTATGCAAAAGAAGGAAATATTTCAGGAGGCAGAACCCAGAGTTCAGTGCAGAACCAAGAACAGAGGAAAACACTGGTTTAGAGAACCACACCCAAAGAGAGAATGAAACCTTCATCAAAGAAACATTTACCATCCCTCAAGTAAGGGAACCTGACAACAGGTTCCTGTTGGATGTGAAAACTGCTATGTCAGTAAATGTTCCTCCCTTTCTTTTTTTTTTATTTTTTAAAAATGATTTTATTTATTTATTTGTCACAGAGAGAGAGAGAGCACAAGTGGAGGAGCAGCAGGTAGAGGGAGAAGCAGGCTGCCCACTGAGCAAGGAGCCTGATGTGGGACTCAATCCCAGGACCCTGGGATCATGATGCGAGTTGGAGGCATTCACTTAACCCACTGAGCCATCACACATCCCTTTTTTTTTTTTTTAAGATTTTATTTATTTATTTGATAGAGAGAGAGAGAGAGAGACAGAGCGAGCGCGCTCTGGTGCAAGGGACAAGCAGAGGGAGAGGGAGAAGCAGGCTCCCTATAGGGAGCCTGATGAAGGAATCTAGGATCATGACCTGAGCCAACGCTTAATCAACTGAACCACCCAGGCACCCCTATTCCTCCCCTTCTTGAATGGAATGTCTATTATGGATACTCTGTCCTGATACCACCATTGTATACTGAGCATGTGGGGTGCAAGTAAGATATCTTTTTAGTTCATTAGCCTCTGGATGGAGAGCAGGCACACCAGAGAACTCTTGCATGTGACCTGATGCAGACTACAAGATCATGGACTTTGAACCTGATGCTATAAGTGACTGGAAACTTCTGAGAAATGTCTGTGAGTGTATCTTGTATGTGAAAGGCATGTGAATTTTGTGGTCAGAGGCCAAACTGCAATAGGTTGTTTAGAAGGATAGCTGTAACAAATCCTCACATTTTTCAATGCTCCTTTCAAAATGTGACTTTGCAACTCTTCCCATCCAAGAGTGGATTCCCCAGCCAACAGGTGGGAAGGAGTAACCTTGAATTCTTGAGTTGAGACAAGACCTAGGAAAGGATGGAGGGGTCCCTGATTCCCCAGTTTTGAGCAGGATTAATATCTGAAGAAAAGCTTCTACAATCTCCACTTTAGGCCTGAAGAACTCCCTTCAAACAATGAGTTCACAAAGTTCAAATACACAAGGCAAACCATTATGAACTAAGAGTCACAGGTAACAAATAACAGATTTAGGACTATAGATATTATCTAGTTATAGACTACAAAACGTACATGAATATAACATTTAAAGAAATAATACAGACAAAAATCACAAAGATACCAATCAACAAAAGACATTAGGAACAAACAGATGAATTTGGGGGAGGAAGTACCTGACCTGCCAGCTATTAAGATTTATAAAGCTAATTATGACAATTTGGTTTTAGTGCAGGAACAGACTAATAAATCAAATGGACAAGATAGAGACTTCAAAAAATGGCCCACAAATATTATGAAACTTTGATACATGACAAAGAAGTGATTCAGATCAATGCTGAAAGTAGAAACTATGAAAATAATGTCATAAAATTCAACAAAATGCTGAGATAATGGTTTATCAAGAAAAAAGGCATTTCGTTAATAAATATTAAAACTCACAGTAGACATTTTTATTCCCTTGGGAGATGGTAGTTATCCAAATTCAAATCCAATATTCAACCACATACTCCAAAACCACATACTCCAAAAACTAGAGACCAAAAAGAGCAAATAAAATTACCCATAGCAAATACTTAAAATACAACTAAGAGAAGACTAATAACACTTCAAACTTCAGTTTACAAGTAAATAGGGAAATATGAACATCCAAGGCCAGCAATGTCAACTACACAGTCCTCACAGAGAGAAAAATCAGAGGAAACTGTATGGAGGACGAAGATCCTGGTAGTGGTGGAATGCAGACCTCTACTAAGATTCCCCCCAAGACCCCCAGGTAAGTAGCACTTAGAAAGGAGAGTTATCCCTTTGAAGCTTGGTGGATAAAGGAAAGGGAGAAAGAGAAAATGAGGCTCTACTGCAATAAGATGCTACTGCAGAATTAGAAGCAGAAAGTCCTCCAGGTATCATTTAGTAAAGAAGATGCCATTTCACTATACCAACAGAAGAGGGCATTCTTGAATGAAGAAACTAAAAATTCTTCCTGGCCTCAAAGAATCACTTGTAAAAGAATTCTTAGGATACATCAGGAAATTTGAATATAGAATGGAAGAGCTTAAAAGGACGTTGAGTATATAGTATAAAAATTTACAAAAAATAGGGACACCTGGGTGGTTCAGTCGGTTAAGCGTCTGCCTTTGGCTCAGGTCATAATCTTAGAGTCCTGGGATGGAGTCCCACATTGAGCTCCTTGCTCAGTGGAGAGCCTGCTTCTCCCTTTTCCCTCTGCCTGCCTCTCTCCCTGCTTGTGCTATCTTCTCTCTGACAAGTAAATAAATAAAATCTTAAAAAAAAAAAAAAAAGGATTTACAAAAATACAAGGGCCAGAAGGAACAAGTTAAATAATATCACAAAGAAATCAGACAAATCCAGAACCCAGACCATCTAAGACAACTGGCCTAGACTCTTCAAAAAGTGTATCAATGTGGGACGCCTGGGTGGCTCAGTTGGTTAAGCGGCTGCCTTCGGCTCAGGTCATGATCTCAGCGTCCTGGGATCGAGTCCCACATCGGGCTCCTTGCTTGGCAGGGAGCCTGCTCCTCCCTCTGCCTCTGCCTGCCTCTCTGTCTGCCTGTGCTCTCTCTCTCTCTTGCTCTCTCTCTAACTAATAAATAAATAAAATCTTTAAAAAAAAAAAAAGTGTATCAATGTTATGAGTATAAAAGTTGGTAATGTGATTGTTTTATAAACAATATTATGGAATCTTCTTGTGTATGATAATGATATTATGGATATAATGCAGCATACCTTAAAGTCTTAGGAGGAGCATATTAAATATTTATGGCTGGAATGTCATAATGTCTATAACTTACTTTCCAATTGCTTAGATAAAAAAAAGAATGTGTGTGGGAATGTATTTATACAGAGAGTTAAAACAAATATAGCAAATACCAATTATTCAATCTAGGTGATGAGTGTTCACTGCATTGTCAACTTGGTTATATCCTCAAAATTTTTCTTAATAAGAAGTTTGGGAAACCATGCACTATAAAACTAAAGTAGGTACAGAGATCTAGATCTGGAAAATCAGAAAAGAAACTACAGAAAAGAACTGAAATACATACGACAGTATTCACTCAACAAAGTAAAGAATGTTTTCTTTAATTGCATGGACATTAATTTGGCATGCATTAAGAACATAAAAGGATATATTGTCACTTTATATAAAAATAAATTCCAGATATATTGAACAAATTAAATGTAAAATAATGTTTTTGAATAAATTGGAAAACATTTGCATAGCCTTGGGACTGGACAATTGTCCTTTTTATTCAGGATAGGAAATTTGGAAGTCATAATGAACAGAACAGATATGTTATCTACCACAGCAAAAACTTTTAAGATTTGATGTAAAATGCCACAGACAAAGGAGACACTGAGGAAATATTTATGACTTTTAACAAAAGAATAAAAGATTTGAATATTTAAAAAACTGTAACAGACTGATGAGAAGATAATACAGCCCAATTAAAAGATGGGCAAGTAAAAACAACATGTAATTTGCAGAAGAGGATGTGCTAACTTCATTAATGAATTTAAATACTCTGAACCTCAATAGAATAAAAACTCCAGGAAGGCAGGGTCTTTTTTTTGGTTTTACTGATGTTTCCATAGGTTACAAAAGCAGGAACACACTAAAAGCTTTCAGAAAACATTCGCTAGCTGTTGGTCAGATGGACAGGTGGATGGAAAAGTGCAAATTAAAACCAAAAAAGCACAATTCTTCACCTATCAAAATGACATTAACAAGGCTGTTACATTCAATGCTGGACAAGGGAAAATAATGTCTTGATTAAAAACACACCCGATCTTTAATTGAATACTGGGAGGAATCTATTCCACAGATTAGAAGCACCAGAATGTCGGGGCGCCTGGGTGGCTCAGTGGATTAGCCGCTGCCTTCGGTTCGGGTCATGATCTCAGGGTCCTGGGATCGAGCCCCACGTCGGGCTCTCTGCTCAGCGGGGAGCCTGCTTCCTCCTCTCTCTCTGCCTACCTCTCTGCCTACTTGTGATCTCTGTCAAATAAATAAATAAAATCTTTAAAAAAAAAAAAAAAGCACCAGAATGTCCAAATATAGTAAGTACATGGAGATCAGCATTCTTCGTAATGGCATAAAGTTGTAGACAACATGAATGACCCTGACTTGTGAACAGTTTATTACATCATGGTATATCAATAATGTGGGATACTATATGGCTAATCAAAAGGATGTGAGAGCTGTCATTATTGATGTTGAAGAATGAATGTTCTATGAAAAAAAGGAGGCTGCAAAGTGTTTTACTAGTGTGTTTAGTATGGGCAAACATGAAATCTAATCTGAGTACCTACATAAACATGGAGTAAAATGTGGAAGGATACATATCAAACTTAGCAACACGATTAGAGAGGCAAGAAACTATTAGACTAAACCTGTTCAATTACTTGAATCTTCCCACCTTGAAACTAAAGTTCAGATAGATAGCACCAGGGGCGCCTGGGTGGCACAGGCAGTTGACTGTCTGACTCTTTTATTTGGCTCAGGTCATGATGTCAGGGTCCTGGGACTGAGCCCTGTGTTGGTCTCTGCAATCAGTGGGGAGTCCACCTGAGGATTTCTCTCCTTGTCCCTCTGCCCCCCTCCACCCCAATCTCTCTCAAATAAATAAATAAATCTTAAAAAAAAAAAAAAAAGCACCAGGTCTTCTTATGATGGATAGTAAAAAATGTGACATTCATTGTAATCTAACAGAGAAAGGCTACTGGCCAATCCCTAATTTCTAAATGTCAATAATAGTGTTTTGATATATAGAATAAAAATATGTATCACATGCAGTACTGAATAGGAGATGACCCAGAGATGATGGAAGAAAGAGCCTCTGGCCAAGCACTGGGTTCTTGTTTCATCTCTGTTTGTAACTTTCTTATCTTGGATACATCATTTAACTCTGAGGCTCAGTCTCTTTACCTGAATTGGGGCCAGATAATCTTTAAGATTAAAGGGCTAAAACATTCTGGCTTAGTATCTTTCCTTACATTAGGAGAAGAAGAGAAGAAAATAAACACAACAAAATGCACAAACAGAAAAGTTATTTGGTTTTATATAAAGTTCAAAAGCAAGAAATTGAGGTTTATCAGTTAAAAATTTGATTTCCAAGATTAAACACTACATTATCTGAGATTTTTTTTATTAAATATATACTGATTCTCATGATCTTTACTTTTTTAAAAAAAGATTTTATTTACATATTTGAGAGAGAGTACTTGTGCATGCACAAGCAGGGGGAAGGGCAGAGGGAGAGGAAGAAGCAGACACCCTGCTGATCATGATCTGAGCCATGGGCAGATGCTTAACTGACTGAGCCATCCAGGTGCCCTTTATTTCTTTTAAAGAAAAAAAATAAACTTTGTTGTTTGCATGAGGGGAAAAAAATGTGAATGATTAGCATGGAAAATAGATATTTGGACATTCTTAATAAAACCTTAGGTCAGACATAAATGAAGTAATACAAATATATCAAAAACATGACTAAGTACTCCCAGATTTGAAAACACAGTAGTTACTTAATTATAAGAATTAAAACTATTTTAAAGCAGTTTTTGACATTAGATGAAAACCACAGAGAGAAAATGCTGCCTACCTGAATAAATGAGCAAGTGAGGGAAAACAACAGAACTCTGAAAACTAATGATGTAGCCAACGACGTGTCTCCATGATTACATATAAGCCTCAGTAAAAAATGACTAACCTCAAAATCTGGTACAAATTACAAACAATAATAATTACATTACCATCTAATTCAATCTCTGTATTTGAAAAAGAATTGCATCCAAAGTTATTGGTACAGGAGGGTGATTTCAACAAGAAATTACTAAAAAGCATTTCTACATAAAACAACAAAACTTCAAGTTGCTTTATTTTCAAATGTTCTATTTTACTGAGAATCATACTAATCGAACTTTAAAATGATGGATTTATGGATGTTGAAAAGTAGTGATCATTACTGTAGATTATAATCTCAGAGCTAAAGATCTAGAAGAATACTTATTTACTAGGTGAGATTAGTGTGCATAGCATTATAGCCAAGTACTTTCTGTGCTTAGTGCACTTATTAGATGCATGACCCCGTGCAAGCTAACTTCTCCAAACTTTAGTCTGCTCATCAATAAAATTAGGATAATAAAGTACCTAATTGTAGGGGTTCTGATTTAAATGAGAGAATATATGTGAGAACACTCAAACATTTTTTTTAAAAATTGGTACCTAAAATACTCTAGAGATAGAAATATATATTTTTATTCATTGGAGACAGAGATGGGGGGTAGGGGGAAGAGAGAGCACACAAGCAGGGGAAAGGAGCAGGAGAGAGAGGGAGAAGCAGGCACCCCGCTGAGCTGGGGGCCCGAGGCAGGGCTCAATCCCAGGACCCTAAGATCATGATCTGAGCTAAAGGTAGATACTTAACCATCTGAGCCACCCAGGTGCCCCTAGAGATATAAATATTTTAAGCAAACAGGTACCTTCAAGCAATTATATTCTAGACCATTCAGCCAAAAGAAAAGAAAATGTGTTTACCTTAATTCCTATTATGAAGTTATAAATGTTATTCAGAAAATAACTATTTAAGGGAATTCATTTTATCCTTATTCTAATTAGTACAGCACAAAGGTAACACTTTGACACCAACATAATATAGATTTTTATGGCAATAATGTATCAGTATGGAGTAACCCACAATCCTTTTTTTGATTCTCCCTGACTAAAGGCCAAACAATTACAATATAAGTAGAACAGGCTGGCACGGGGAGCCAAAGAACTACGAAAAACACACACACACTAAAGATTAAACACAGGTCCTATTGGCTTTAATTAACTGGATAGAATACTTTGCTAAAAATAGCATGCATCTCTTTAATCTTAACATATATCTCTGGGAGAAGTAAATTAAACTCCCAAACTACAAAAGTAGATTCAGTCAGGATTCCAAAGAAGTTCACTTTATTTTTATTTTGGTAACCTTACCTGAAAATGTATTTGCTAAACTCAGTGGACTGCGATGGGCTTCAATGAATATATACATACCACCCCCCTATCTACCATATTCCTTTAATTAGGAACTACTCATACCTATCTGTATATTATATATCTAGGAGTAGCAAATGAAATGCCTAGACTGAATCCCCATTATTTCAGAAAGCAGAATAGTTATACAGAAAGACAGGGCAACCCAACCTTCAAGTATTTCAAAGTATCAGGTTAACAAATCATCATCTTTGCTTAAGTTACAAAGAGGCAGATTTTTATGCAATATAAAAGAGAATTAATTTGTTCAGAACTGAATTTGGCTTATAACCTTCTTGGAGGACACTATGCCAAACTGAAAGGATATGTATCTTTTATTTAGTAAGCTTGAGAAATTTATTCCAAGGAAATGACTGGAGGAGATGTGCTAAAAGATGTATGTAAAAGGATAATGGAATTGTTTATAACAGCAAAAAATACTGAAAGCAACCTAGATATTATTTAGCTATGAACAGTTTTCAATTAATAACTTAAGACAATGAGAAAATGCTCCAGGTAAAATACTAGTAGGAGAAAAGGTATACAAAATGATTGAATGGTGCCAATTCTGTCCTCCTCCTAAGAAAACATGTCTGTATAAAAATTATTGAAAAAGTAATTATGAAAGCAATTAGAATTACATAATTTATCAGTTGATTATACCCACATGTAGTAGTACTATAGAGAGTTTCTGTTCCAAATTTTAATTCATGCATATACATTATTTTTATCATATGTTTAATAGTCATCTATCAGGAATATAATAAAAGGGACAGCTATGTTTGAATAGTAAATTGAACTATATGCCAACGTTCCTTCTCCAAGATTCTACAACTTTAAGAAAACTTTCTGTAACTAATTTAAAAATCAATAAGCCTGTGCCAAGAACAGAAAATCTACAGTAAAATTTTTAAAGGACTGAGAGCCAAGAAGGGCATTAATTTCTGAAGCAGTATCAATATCCTCTGGCCAGTAGCTCTTTTCTTAGAAAAAAATAGGCAGTGAACCTAAAGGAGCTGTGGCAAACAAAAGCAAAAATCAAAAAATTGCAAAATGCATCTGCAATTGCTAAAAGAAGAAGGATGAGGGAGAGGATGAGGAGAAGGAAGAAGGAATGAAGGCCTCACCCTTATTTTTTTTTTTCCAAAAGAGCTGCTGCTTAGATGGATGATATAATCTGTATTAGTGATTAATGCCTATGATCACAAAAGCTACCTAGCATTTTCATATCTGGTAGGACAACAAACCAGAGAAGGTGAGGTGCCATAAAGAAAATCTTTCTTTAAAAAGAATATCAGATTTATCAATTCAATTAACATCAAAATTAAGTGAGCTTTGGTAGATAAACTACAATTTCAATTTTCATCTCAGAAAGGGAAAAAAACCATGAAATACAGAGCTAATATACACCAATGGCTCAGATTTACAAAAATATTATATATTATCACCATGTATTTCAAATATTAATTCATTTTAAGTCAACTAAGACGTTTCATGAAATAAATATCATATCTATCAGAAATCTCTAATTCAAAAATCAAGACAAAAAAAATTCCCCTTGCAGTAATTCAAGGTAGCCATTTGTTACAAAAGAAAGAAACCACAGAACATCATACTTTTTTTTTTACCAGAAATAAGAATGCATAATAGAAAATACCATGTAATAGGATATGATAACTAACATTTGGATAAGAATATATTCCTATAATTGCAAAACAAAAAGAAGATACCAAAATGTATATTATTCAAAATACCCAGATAAATCAGTAAGGCATTTCTATTTCACAATATTTACCTATTTTTATGTATATGAATATATATAAATATTTGTATATATTTACATATAGATATGTAAGTATGTGTATATATCATACCATCTTTCTTGAGAGTTATATGGCACACAAAAGATAGTTAAAATGAAATATTTATATTATTTTTCCTGCATTTAGAATACATATGACTTGAAATCAATGTTCAGTGGTATAGAAAGATCAAGAGAACACAACTTACAGGGTCTGGTCAAAATATACAGTTTATTTTTCTTTCCTTAATGCTTTTAATAAAAGAGATATAGATAAAAAGAGGAAAAACAAAAATTCTTAAGACGATTTTCCTGCCAGTTATCATAAACAAGAAAAAATCCGTTTCCCCAAGTTACAACTAAAACACACCCAACACAGACATGAAAGAGAGAAAAAAAGAGAAAGAAGCTAATGTCCTTTTAGCATTAAATACTTGCTTATTCTAATAGGATTCATTTTATCAGAAAGACCTGCAGAAACTAGCACCTGAAAAGTACTCATGGCTTTCTTATCAGAATATGAAAAAAAACCCATAAAAATTTTTAAAAGATTAACAATATGCTAGAAGCAGTTCCAATGTGATCAAAGAATGTACTATGTGTTGTATAACTTCACAAACACTGTTTTTTCCTATTTATTATTATCTAATTCAGAAACCATATTTAAGGCAATTTTACTTGACCACCACCCATTTCCCATTGTGACAAATGATTCAATATCCAGTATCTTCAACCATTTTTTCAACACTGAAGTATTCAAGACTCACTACTAGATGAATTTATAGAAATGTTACACAAATCAGTATTTCTTTAACAACTATAGCACCTGAAAATTAATAGCCAAATTCTGAAAAACCTGCTCGGTCCTTAAAAACACAAACAAAAAAATCCCCAAATCCCAAAACTTCCTTAAATGTCTCCCTTTAAAAATGATATTGAAAAATGAATCCTCTTTAAGACCACACTAATCCACAGGAAACAGAAATATACAGTATTTTAAAAACATTTCTGAAAAGGCAGCATATTCTTCTGTGTGTTGCAACAGACTCTCCAGATCTGCAATCGTGCTGCAGTCATGAATAAACATATTCCTCTGAAGTTCTAAGTATGTGTGTCCATATCAAGGGCATGAGACATGCACATCAGATTTGAAATGGATTTACATTACCTCCAACCTTAGGGCCACCTGCTGAACCAGGCTTCCTTGCACTGTTGACAGGATTTCCGGATGTTTTAGGTGCAGGAACCTTGAAGGCTGAAGCAGTTGATGATGGCCTATTTCCATCCACTGATTCTTCATCATCAAAGCTTTTATCTACACAAAGCATTAGAAAAATGTATTTTAAGAGAACTAAGCTTTGTTCCATTTTCCATAAGACTCAAAATAAAATAAAACTATATATAAAATCATTATTTTCTAAGATGTAATCCAAAATAAAGCTCCTCTGAATAAGCATTTATATATTGGTTAACACCATATAAAATAATTCACTATAATTTAAAATTCGACTACAGTATTACCCTATTTTTTTTTACCTATATATCAAGTCAAAACATAAAACCAAATATATTAACTCTACGGATAGTAAAAAGCATTTTCATTTTTTTTTTTGCTCTCATATGAGCATTTTCTGCCAGCTCCTCCCATAGTATATCTTTCAGCACACCCTGCCTTATTCCTTACACCCAGATCCTGCAACTTACAATCACAGATCCGTTTGCAAATCAGTCGCCTCATTCCTCTGAAAGCTCTTAATTTCCCTCACCGTAGGATGCTCCCAATGGTTCACATGGCCAAATACAGTAGATTCGGTACTAATCAAAGATTCTATCAAAAATAGACTGAAACAACCACAGAACCACCACTAAGGTTTGTGCCGGCATTTTTCTTTCTCTTCCCTGCCCTAGGTGCTGTAACAGCCAATCAGCTACAAGGTGACATCATCTTATGGCAGCTACTGCCAGATGAAAGGTAAAAATTCTCCATGTATTTAAAAAATTATCCATGCAGCTGTAATTCTTATTCTTTACCTAAATTTCAAAGGCTTTTAATACAAAGGCTTATAAACCTAAATTTGTTTTCTCTTATGTAATTCACATGAAAATTAATACAAATGTAAAATAAGGTTTTATGCAATATTCATTCTGTTGTGGTGATCATTATTGCATCAGTAAAACATGGAATATCACAGTGTTCATTACTGTGCATAATTAGCTCTGTAATCTTACAATCTGCTGTTTATTTAGGGCACAGAAACCAAACCAAACAATTTGCTTTCATAAATGATTCTAAAATATTCTACCCAAAGCTCCTTTTAGGGTATTTATTAATGACCACACTAGTATCATCTCCTTGTATAAAATGGAACTCCCCACCTCCCACAAAAAAATCACAAACTGTATGCATTTACTCGTCTGAGAAGGTAGTTTTCTCTAGGACCCTGCACAAACCAACCACGACAAACAAGATGGGCGAGGCAGAGAAGCAGATTTACCACAGGCTTCAGATCAATGTCCAAATCTTTTTCTCTCAACCTGCTTCCCCTTACCTATGCAAATACCCAAATCAACTAGAATGAAATCAGTACTACAAAGGGATACTTAGAGTCCATCTATTAAATATATTTTAAAGAAGATACACCAAATAAGTGGTAAGACTTTTATTTGGAAAGAAAGACAATCAAATAGACACATCAATATAAAGTCACACTCAATTTCAGCAAGTGTTTTCTTTTTTCTTAAATAGCACAATTTATAAGAAAAAAGTACCTTCAAGTTAAAAGACTCCCCCCCCCCCCATTTTTTAGCATATTATTATTAGGGAGCCAGACTGGATCAGTTAAAATCTATGCTATATATAGGTTTGCTCTGTTAAAAACACTCACACAATCCCAAATAAACTTTTCTGCCACCACCATGTAAAAACATATATAGCTAAGAGAGACACAGTAGACACACAAATCCACAGAAAGATAGGTACTGAAACACCGAGTAGCCAGAAGTTCCCATGGAAACAGTGTTCTGTTCCTACACACACAAGAAATGAAGAGTACATGTCTCTACCACTTAAAAAAAATTAACTCTTAACACTCCCAAACTACTGAGAAATTAAATTTTAACTTTTTATCAAAATAAGGGAGATGAAAGTATATAAATCATAAGTATGCAGCTCAATGAATTTTCACAAAACAAACATGCCAGTGTAACCAGTCTCCGGACCAAAAGAGCATTATCAGCATCCTATACGCACCCTTATTGACCTCCCCCAAATCATTTTTTCCTATCAGAGCCAACTAACCACTCTTGACTTCTAACTCCATAATTGGCTTTGCCCATTCTTGAGCCTTATATGAAAGGAAACATACAATATCTACTCTGGTATCTAACTTCTTCTCACTCAGTATGTTTGGAGATTCACTTTCATTGCTTATAGTTATCCAGTGTACCACAATTTAGCAATATCCATTCTGTTGATGATGGACCTTTGAGTTGTTGCCAGTTTGAAATTATTATAAAATAGTGTTCCTAAGAGGTAAGCAAACAAAGTTAAAAAGTTCTAAGACTTTTAAGCATTATTGTGGAAGTAGGAAACACATTATTTTTCATCAAGTAAGTCAAATATATATGGTAACCTCTAAGACAAACAGTATTGGACCAGCAGCTGAACATCACCTGGCAGTTTCTTAAAAATGCAAATTCTCTGGCCCCAAGAGAAATCTAATGAATCAGAAACTCTGGAGATGGGGCCCAGCATTCTGTGTATTAACAAACCCTCCCAGCAACTCCGATGCATGGTCAAGTTAAAGAACCACTGCTCAACAGCAGGAGTTGGCAATTTTTTTTTCTATAAAGGGCCACAGGGTAAATATTTTAGGCTTTGTAAACCATACATGTGGTCTCTCTCTGCAGCTATTCCATTATGTCATTGTAGTGCCAAGGCAGTGATAGATGATATGTAAACAAATGGGTGTGGCTGCATCTCAATAAAATTTTATGTCCATCAGGAGGGTACTAGATTTAGCTTGCAAGGAACAGTTTGGCAATCCCTGCTCTAGGGTAACCACTAAAATAAGAGTAACTGTATATAAGGATGTCTGGGTGGCTCAATTGGTTAAGCACCTGCCTTTGGCTCAGGTCATGATCCCAGGGTCCTGGGATCGAGTCCAATATCAGACTCCTTGCTAAGCAGGGAGCCTGCTTCTCCCTCTGCCTACTGCTGTGCTCTTGCTCTTCTCTCTCTCTGACAAAGAAATAATAATCTTTTTTAAAAAAGCGTAACTGTATACATAAGCTAGTACAAGATAAATTTTAAAATCTGATTAACTGGGGGCGCCTGGGTGGCTCAGTGGGTTAAAATCTGATTAACTGAAAAGAACCAGGAAGTGGACAAAAAGAAGGACTGAAATAAGTGGAGAAAATAGAAATAGAAGGCAAAGGGCAAAAATGAAGCCAAATATATCAGTAACTACCTTAAAAAGTAAATGAACTAAATATTCCAAGTAAAAGACGGATATTAAATTTAAAAAAATAGGTTGCTTAAATGAGATACACTTTACAAAGTCACATAAAGGTAAAATGACAAACTATGGCAAAAACCAATCAACAGAAAGTAGATGCAGCTATTCTAATTTCAAAGCAGTTTGAAGAAGAATTACTAGAGACAGAGACACTCTTTATAATGATAAAGGGGGTCAATCCAACAGGGGAAAAAAAACAGTACCCTAAATTTTTATGTGCCCAGTAACAAAGCCTTGAAAACATAAATCAAAAAAGGACTTATCTAAAGAGTGGAAAAATTTTTTACCACTTCCAATAATGTTATATCTTTTCTTGACAAGAAGCTAATTCATAAAATGAATTCATCATCACAAGTCCCCAAATTAAAAATGTTTTGTAATTTATAGAAGTTATAAAAATTCTAGGCTTAAAAATATTTTCTTAATTATAAAATATTCAGACCACATCAATTATATTTCTTATCATATGGCACTTCCTGAAATAATACCTTTTTTTTTTGAAGATTTTATTTATTTATTTAACAGAGATCACAAGTAGGCAGACAGGCAGGTGGTGGGGGGTGGGGTGGGGGAAGCAGGCTCCCTGCTGAGCAGAGAGCCAGATGTGGGGCTCGATCCCAGGACCCTGGGATCATGACCTGAGCCGAAGGCAGAGGCTTAACCCACTGAGCCACCCAGGCGCCCCCGGAAATAATACTTTCAAGAGTGAACTAGAAATTGGACTGAAAGTGAGCAGAAACATTGTCCTGTTTATCCTATAACACTATTACCTAGAAAAATCCCAGGATAAGTATCATAGTTAACCCTTCTTCCTGCTTCCCACCTTTGCCCTTTTAAGCTTGTTTTCTACGTGATGTCCTGCATTGAACAAAGTCACCTAACACCATTGCTCAAAATCCTCTTATGACTCCATAAAAAGGCCTACCAGTACTTCAGTATCTGCAAGATCTTAGATACCATGCAGTTCTCTCTCCAACGTGATCCAACTTGCTGCTCTCCATCTTTTGCTCCAATGTAGTCCCACCAGTCTTATTGCTGAGACTCCCATGAGGGCCTCTGCACTTTTCCCCTTTGCCTAGAATGCTCCTCCCTCCACAGCCACCCTGTTTACTCACCAACTTCAGATCTTTATTCTCCTATCACTTTCTCAGTGACACCGTCTCTGGATACTGAAATTATAAACTTTCCAACATCCTGACACTACTGATCTATCCCTAGACCTCCCTGCTTCATTTCTCTCCTTAGCACTTACCACCTATATATTTTACCTTGTTTATTATCCAACTCTTCCCACTGAAATGTATTATCTATTATCTTACTCTAATTATCTATTAGAGTAAGAAGTTTTGTCTCCTTTGTCCACTGACATAACTTTGACATGTGGAACAATGCTTAGGAGGACCCATTTCACAGTAGGGAGACGTTCAGTCTCAAGGTTATTGAAACAAAACTCCAGGGGCACCTGGGTGGCTCAGTGGTTTAAGGCCTCTGCCTTCGGCTCGGGTCATGATCCCAAGGTCCTGGGATCGAGCCCCACATCGGGCTCTCTGCTCGGCAGGGAGCCTGCTTCCCCCTCTCTCTGTCTCTGCCTGCCTCTCTGCCTACTTGTGATCTCTCTCTCTGTCAAATGAATAAATTAAAAAAAAAAAAAAAAGAATTTGGTATGAAACAAAACTCCAAAGGCAAACAACTATAAACTCTGAATAGAATAGACATTTATTTTTTTTAATATTTTATTTATTTATTTGATAGAGAGAGATCACAAGTAGTCAGAGAAGCAGGCAGAGAGAGAGAGGAGGAAACAGGCTTCCTGCCGAGCAGAGAGCCTGATGCGGGGCTCCATCCCAGGACCCTGGGATCACGACCTGAGCCGAAGGCAGAGGCTTTAACCCACTAAGCCACCCAGGTGTCTTTAGAATAGACATTTTTTAAAAAAAATCTTTTTTAAAACAATTAAGTATCTGACAAAATAGTAAGAAAAGGGGAATAGAATCAGTACTTTTGAATTTCTATTCTGAAGGCCTCATAAGGCAAAGGGAACAGAATTTGAAACCCACATAAAAAAGATAGAGTCTATGGGGCACCTGGGTGGCTCAGTGGGTTAAGCCTCTGCCTTCGGCTCAGGTCATGATCTCGGGATCCTGGGATCGAGCCCTGCATTGGGCTCTCTGCTCAGCGGGCAGCCTGCTTCCCTCTCTCTCTCTGCCTGCCTCTCTGCCTACTTGTGATCTCTGTCAAATAAACAAATAAAATCTTAAAAAAAAAAAAAAAGATACACAGTCTAAAGGAGATTCCTCCCACTGAATGCTGGTATACCAAATGACAATGCTATCAAGGTTAAAGTGAACCGTAAGTAAGCCCTTCTCTTCTTCTTCTTCTTCTCTTTTAAATTGGCCCTTCTCTTCTTATAGCCTTTTATTCTTATTCTCAAAAGAACGCACCAGACAAGTAAATCAAAAGGAGTACTTGATTAAGGTCAACTGCTTGGAAAGTCAAGAGACTCAAGCCCTTGGAACTTAGTAGGTTCACACTAGTAGTATTCCTACTCCCATGCAACAGCCAAGGCAAATGCAAAATTTTCCTGGAATAAAGACTCTGGCCTCATATTATGTGCATGACAGGGAACAAGACACCATAAGCATGAATAAACAGAAATAGATAAGAGGAAGAAATCCACTAAAAATCCTAGAATTATCGAGCATAGACTAAAAGCTTTACTAGACAAGGTTGAAAATAATTTCAGGGGTCAGAAAACTTAAAGAGTGACAGATTTTTAAATATTTCTTTATCAGAGAGAAAGAGAGAGTGAGCACGCACAAGAGCATGTACACATGAGCAGAGGAGGGGCAAAGGGAGAGGGAGAGAGAATCCTCAAGCACACTTCCTGTTGGAACACAGAGACCAATGCAGGGCCCAATCCCACAACCCTGAGATTACCACCTGAGCCAAAACCAAGAGTCAGACTTTCAACAGACTAAGCTACCCAGGTGCCCCCCAAAATGACAGATTTTTAAAAAACAACCAAACAGAACTTCTAGAAGTATAATAACTGAAATTTAAATTCAGTGGGCAGGCATGACAGATTAGATACAGCTCAAGTGAACTGGAAGATAAATCAGAAAAAAATCACCTGGAATACTTTTAGTAGGTATTTTAATATTTACTGAATAAAAAGGATTAAATATAGAAAGCATGATTACACTGACACCTTTGTTCTTACTCCAATGTTTCAAAAAGAAATTACTATGGTTTGGTGCAGAAAATGAACAAGATGAACTTATTAAAAAGTACTAAAGGATAAAAATTAATAAAGAGGCAAGCTGTATGTGTTATGTGTGTGATGGAAATGGAAAAGGAGGAAAGAAAAAGCAGAGTGGCTGGTAAGAGTGGGAGAAAAAGATGGAGATAACAAATGGGGAGGACGAAGTGATGGTGACAGAATGAAGGAGGAGATGGAAATAAAGGGGGAAATGGAGGAGAAGGGAAGAAGAGAGATGGAGGAAGGGTGTGGGATAGGGCAGATGTTAAGAAATAAAAAGAAGCCTAAGTAAAGGTATATGAATACCTTTTGTTGCATTCATATAATGGGAGACTGTTCTCAGCAAGCTCTGAGAGATGATTGGCCCATAACCCCTTATCTGCAATGCCTGAAAGCCAGTAAATTCTGAGTCCAGCTTTAGCTTTTTTTTTAAAACTCCGGCGTAGTTAAACATACAGTGTTATATTAGTTTCAGGTGTACAATATAGCAATTCAATAATTCTATCCATTATTTAGTACTCATCCTGATACGTGTACTTTTAATCCCCTTCACCTATTACACCCATCCCCCCACTCACCTCCCGTCTGGTAACCATCAGTTTGTTTTCATTGTTAAGAGCAATTCTTGGTTTGTCTTTGTTCCTTTGTTGTGTTTCTTAAATTCCACATAGGAGTGAAATCATATGGCATTTGTCTTTCTCTGACTTATTTCACTTAACATTATACTCTCCAGATCCATCTATGTTATTGCAAATGGCAACATTTCATTCCTTTTTATGGCCACGTAATCTTTGTATATTAATGAATGCTAACCCTTTCATGGATATGACATTTGCAAATATCTTCTCCCATTCCATAGGTTGTCTTTTAGTTTTGTTGACTGTTTCGCTCTGCATAAGCTTTTTATTCTGATGTAGTCCCAATAGTTCATTCTTGCTTTTGTTTCCCTTGCCTTAGCAAACATATTGAGAAAAATGTTGCTATGGCCAGTATCACAGAAATTACTGCCTGTGCTCTTCTAGGATTCTTACGGTTTCAGGTCTCACTTTTAGGTAGGTCCTTACTGCATTTGAGTTTATTTTTGTGTATGGTCTAAGAAAGTGGGTCAGTTTCATTCTTTTGGATGTATCAGTCCAGTTATCCCAACACCATTTGTTGAAGAGACTTATCTTTTTCCCATTGCATATACCTGCCTCCTTTGTCAAGGATTAATTGACTATAATCATGGATTTCTGGGCTCTCTGTTCTGTTCCAGTGATCTATGCATCTATTTGTGCCAGTATCATACTGTTTTGACCACTACAGCTTTATAGTGTATCTTGAAATCTGGGACTGTGATACCTCCAGTTTTGGTCTTTTTCAAGACTGCTTTGACTCTTTGGGGACTTCTGTGGTTCCATACAAATTTTAGGACTGTTTGTTCTAGTTCTGTGAAAAATGTTGTTGGTACTTTGAAAGGGACTGCATTAAATATGTAGGTTTCTTTGAAGAGAAATAATAAATATTGTTAAAATGTCTTCAGAGACATTTTAACAATATTTGTCCTTCTAATCCATGAGAACAGAATACCTTTCCATTTGTTTGTGTCACTTTCAATTTCTTTCATCAATGTTTTATAGTTTTTCAGGGTATAGCTCTTTCACTGCCTTGGCTACATTTAATACTAGGTATTTTATTATTTTTGGCACAACTGTAGATGGGATTATTTTCTTTTGATGGGATTATTTTCTTAATTTTTCTTTCTGATGTCTCATTATTAGTGTAGAGAAATGCAATGGATTTCTGTACAATGATTTTGTATCCTGTGATCTTACTGAATTTATTTATCACTAGTGCTATGACTGAATTCACTTATCAGTAGTAGTATGATGGAATCTTTCAGGTTTTCATATATAGTATCACGTTATTTTGCAAACAGAGAAAGTTTAATTTTTTTCTTACCAGTCTAGATGCCTTTTATTTCTTTTTCTAGGACTTCGAGTCCTATGTTGAATCAAAGTGTTGAGAGTAGACATCCTTTTCTTATTCTGGATCTTAAGGGAAAAGCTCTCAGTTTTTCACCACTAAGTATGATGTTAGCTGTGGGTTTTTCATATATGGCTTTTATTATGTTGAAGTATGTTCCTTCTAAACCTACTCTGTTGAGAGCTTTTATCAAAAATGGATGTTATATCTTGTCAAATGCTTTTTCTGTGTCTACTGAAATGATCGTATGGTTTCATTTATTTATCTGAGAGCGCACGACCTCGAGTAACAGCATAAGCAGGGAGAACAGCAATGGGAGAGGGAAAAGCAGGCTCCCAGAAAGCCTGATATGGGGCTTGATCCCAGGACCCTGAGATCATGACCTGAGCCAAAGGCAGATGTTTAACCAACTGAGCCACTGAGGAGTCCCTGATCATATGGTTTTTAAACTCTCCTGTTGATGTGATGTACCATGTTGATTGATTTGTGAATACTGAACCACCCTTAGATCTTGGGGCTAAATCCCACTTGATCATGGTAAATGATTTTAATTTTATTGTTGGATTCGATTTGCTAAAATTTTGTTGGTGATTTTTACATCTATGTTCATTAGAGATACTGGCCCATAGTTCTCTCTCTCTCTCTCTCTTTTTTTTGGTAGTGTCTTTGTCTGGTTCTGGCATCAGAGTGATGTTGGCTTCATAGAATGGATATGGAAACTTCCCTTCTCTTCTATTTTTTTGGAATAGTTTGAGAAGAACAGGTATTAACTTTTCTTTAAATTGTTCTGTCTTTTAAAATTCATTTGGTAGCAAAATCTAAACTGATTTTAACTTAGTTTATGGCAAAACACATGAACTGACATAAGGCTATTTATTGTATTTACTTCACTCATTGTGAATTTGCATATATTTAACTGCAAAAATATTAATGTGCTTGATTATAAGGTGTAGCCCCAGACCCAGCTGGAGTTGTTGCATCACACATGGTTTATGACCATTACTTTTCTAAAATCTGACCTATTCAGAATTCCAAAACATAGCTGGTCCCCAAGGTTTCAGATATGAACTGTAAATTTACATTACCATAACATAATCCCTTCATTTTTTTCTTCTTCCCTTCAAAGGAAAGCCATATATTCAAATGGCTATTCAAACTTTTCAATTCACTTTTATGATTACATGTATTCCAAAACCTGAAATTTCTGCTTCTGAATTCACATTAAAGGATGAAAAACTCCTCCATTCTTACATGCCAAACAAAAGATAGGAAAGCCAAAACTTTATACCATATCTCATTTAAAAAATTCATTTTGTGGGGCTTTTCTTCAGTATACCAATTAGTTCACAAAGAAGAACCCACAACACCATAGATTTTCATGCACAAATATACTATTTCATATTAAGTAACTTCTTATACCACAGTTCCTCTTTTCTCTTGAAGCTATATCCTTCCCTATTCTAATTAAAACAATGACTAAGAGGACTTTGGATTCCTGAATGGTTTTAGTTTTACCTTCTTACATATCTAACAATGACCACGGCCATATGTAACAGATAAATTAGTAACTGAGATTAGGAAACAATAATCACTATAAGTTATGGTACCACAGGTGTCTCAGAAAACTGGTTTCAATTGCCTGCACTCCCCATTCTGCTTTTATAATAGAATACTCTCCTTGGCTTTCCTCTGATCTCTAGCTCAGTCTCTTCCTCCTTTATCCAATCACTAAATGCTGAATATTTTCCTTCTCTCTGGACTACACACTTTCTAATTGTCTTCATTCATTCTCAACAATCTCTACGCTGGGGGCGCCTGGGTGGCTCAGCGGGTTAAAGCCTCTGCCTTCAGCTCAGGTCATGATCCCAGAGTCCTGGGATCGAGCCCTGTGTTGGGCTCTCTGCTCAGTGGGGAGCCTGCTTCTCCCAGCCCTCTCTGCCTGCTTGTGATCTCTGTCAAATAAATAAATAAAATCTTTAGAAAAACAAAAACAAACATCCTATGCTGACAACTCTCAAATGTTTGTCTCCAGCCCATACCATCTTTGACTTATACCATTCCAAACCTAAATATTCAACTGCCCTACTAAACTTCTCCCCCATGGATATCTTAAAGGTATCTCTAATCTGACATAGGTAACGTAACACCAATACCATCTCCAAACCTGTTCTCTGTTTTCCTTAAGTCTATCTCTATCCCAGTAAATGACATCACCATCGATTTAGCTACTCAAGCTCACAATGTAGGAGTCCCATTCCAAGTTCTCTGCCCCACATGGATCATCTATTAATAATTCTTGTTGTATATAATTCCAAGTTATATCTCAAGTCTACATAATCTCTCTTTACTTCTGGTGCCATTCCTAATCTAGTAACTTCGTAACTGGTCTCCCTATTTCCATTCTCAACCTTCCAAACCCCAAAGAAGACAATGAGATCATCTAAAAATGTAATCTGAATCAGTGGCTGCTGAAACTATTAAATGAAAAACTGTTATAAATAACAGATCAGGCTTACAACACCCGAACCCAATGTTCAATATTAATATACCAAAAAAAAAAAAAAATAGGAATCAGACACTGCATGGCTTCCAATAAAAATGCATAATGCATAATACCACCTATAAAAATGTGTGCCAAAAACCGCCCAAGAAACAAAAAAACAAAAAATTAGACCTGATTTTGATCAAGCCATTAAAAGAATTTTTAATTTTCAGGAAACAAAGGAGATATAAAATCCTAAAAAACAAGAACATAAAACCACCACGGCAATGTAATTATCAAAATCTAGTATGTGGGAATACTTCACCTGAGAGATACTTTTTTTCTTCAACAAATAAGTGGCAAAAGGAGAAAAAGAGAGACAACTGCTACAGATGACTAGAGTGTTAAGTCATATATCAACCAATTACAACGGTGAACCTTGTCTGAATTTAAATTCAAACTGTAAAAAGATATTTAGGAAACAACTGAGTAAATCTGAACACTGAATATTTGATACTAAGGGTTAATTTTTTAGGTGTGAAAACTGGTTGTCAATAAAATATGTCCTGGTTACAAACAAACCTTTAACTGTTTTTTAAAAAGTTCTCTTTTTAAAAAGACTAAGTTTTACTTTACTTTATGTGTGTGAATACATGTGCATGTGTGTCTACACACCCATTCCCCGGTCCTGCAGGATAGGTAGGGCTGAGGAAGATACATAGGGATACAGATAACTAAAGACTGGCTATCTATTGATAACTTCTTGAAGTTGGATAGTAGGTAGTAACGGAGGTTTGTCACAATATTTTTTATTTCTGGGTATGTTTGAAATTCTTTCTCAAAAGAACTATGATAATCTGAATTACCTTGCTCTCTTGCTTAAACCCTGTAATGGAACCCCAATAAAATTATAAGCAACATCATAAGACCACAGAAAGTGAGGCAGAGCAAAGTATGTGAAATCAGCATCCAAAAGATAGCAACAAATTTTCATAAAATGCAAATTTAAAGGATGGAAAGCTTTTGAAGAATAAAACCACAGCAAAGCTGCAACTCAGAATTCTCAGAAGCAGACTGACACAGCAGTGAGGATTGAGCTACCTCGTACAATGACAGAGAAGTGACACTCTCTAAGCCAACAAGTACAGGAATGATTTGCAAGGAATCACTGAAAACCTATGAAATGATTTCATCATTAAGCTCTTCCCACCCCAAGTCAGAAAGCTCAATATTTTACGTATAAATATGCATGTGCCTGAGTGTGTACACACACACACACACACACACACACACTCCTGGAAAAATGGAACCACAAAAAAAGGGAAAAAAAAATTCTTGTTATCGTATAAAATTGCTACAATTAAAACTTAATGGAAGGGCTGGATAAGGAAGTCAAGGAGATCCCCTAGAATACAAGGGAAAAGAGAAAGACATAAAACTTAGGAAAAGAGACAAAACATAATGGACAGTGAATCAACATAGGAGATTCAGTATTTGACTGGTAACAATTCTGTAAGGAGAGACTAAAGCAATGAAGAGGAGAAACTTATTTAAAAAAATAATAGAGGAGGATTTCTCAGAGCTAAAGAAAATAATAGGCCTTCAGAAGTAAAATAATCAAACAGTAAACATTTAAAATGTATTCAATTTAAACAAAAAAAATTTTCAGTAAAGTGACTAGAAATTAAAAATCCAGGCACTTCAAAATTAAACAATGGCCAAATTTTAATATTCACATAAAGATGTTGTGTTTTCAGCAGCATAATTAATCTTAAATTGTTAATAATTTTATTAGAAAAAATAAAGTCCATCTCATACAAAGTTGAAAAGAAACGAAGAAATTTCATAGTCTCTTAGAATTTCTAGGTAACCATTAATTTAATTAAAAAGCTACTTGAAGACTTTTATCCTTTTCTTTAAAGGAGCCCATTAAAAATTTAAGACCTTTGATAGTTCAATGACATTAAGGGGTAGACATAACTTAAAACATTACTTGGTATTAATAAAATTAAAAACAACATATTTCACAATAGCCATAATATCAAAGTAAATAATAAATGATGCTCGTAAGATTTATTTATTGTAAGTTTTTAAAATTTATTCATTTGAGAGAGACAGAGAGAGGGAGAACACAAGCAGGGGGAAAAGGCAGAGGAAGAGGGAGGAGAAGACTTCCCGCTGAGCAAGAAGTCTGCTGTGGGGTTCAATCCCAGGATCCTGGGATCATAACCTGAGCCAAAGGCAAACACTTAATGGACTGAGCCACCGAAGTGCCCCCATTAGGTTTATTTAGAACCCTCACAAGGGTTTTTTTGGGTAAATTTTCATTTTGGTTAAATTTTCATGACAACTATACTTGGTTGTAATAGCTGTCAAGAACATGAACTATACACTCTACATGTAGGAAAAAAAAAAAGATGTAAACCATTTCTTGAAGACTCAGATTCATTAGCAACTTTTATGTTGGAAGATATGTTGCTCCTAGTGTCCTAAGACCTTGCACCCAGATGGGTAAAAGGAGCCTGTTTCAAAAAGGCTAAGATTTTCGATGTTAGTGCCCACTACTGCCACCTACATTGCTGAATGCCCAATTTTTTGTTCCTTGTAATTTACTTTTTCTCCTTATAGACTCTGTTGTCCCCATTATCACTGCTCCAAGAAAAAAAAAGTTTGGCCCTTTCACCACTACGTTAAAGGGTTGCCGCCTTTTCAGTGATTTGAGTTAGCCCAATTCTAGCATAGCACGTAGAATATTCAAGGGTATAGAAGAGGAGATACCTACTCAGCACTAATTTCTTGCTATTGTTTCCTTCCTACCAAATCAATAGTGATATGTCAGTTTGTAGTGGTCTAGAAGGCTTCCCTTTAGAAAGTCAAGGTTATATCATGACTTGCATATGTTTTCTTAAAAATTCATGTTTGGAAGAACAGACTGTTGAAATGTTATAAGTGTAGAAACAATTTGCAACAAAACTGTATTTCTTTCCAGCCACTCTCAGCATAACAACAAAAGGCCAAATTCCTCTCATGAGCTTTTGAGGCAGATTGCAGGGCTCAGTGCCACATATTAATCCTACAGGTTTTTAAACTCTTATCTGATTTGACTACCCAGAGCTACTTCACAATCATCTGGATACTTGGTTTTATATTCTTGGGTAAGGATAAAAACCAAACAGAAATGCACATGAGAGCCACCCTCAACAACTCTTCACTTGATAGTCATTACAGTGTTTCAAAAACCCAAGTTTGCCTAGAAATAAAACTGCTAATAAAATCTTTCATATAGT
The DNA here is from genome assembly GCA_003697995.1 of Taxidea taxus jeffersonii. Classification (NCBI taxonomy): domain Eukaryota; kingdom Metazoa; phylum Chordata; class Mammalia; order Carnivora; family Mustelidae; genus Taxidea; species Taxidea taxus. Next base: position 70,232 of record RCUC01147343.1, on the reverse strand, counting down.
CTTGAAGTTAAGCTTATATAACATATATTTAATAGATAACAGATTGATAACCAGAATACATAAAGAGTAAGTATCAAAAAACAACACAAACAACAAAAAAGCTGGCTAAGGATGCCACAACATAATCCATAGAAAAGGAAATACAAATAACCAAACATCTGAAGATGATCAACCTTATTAGACAACAGAAATGTTTTTAAAAGGGTGAAATATTTTTTACTCATTTGACAGGTAAAATTTAAAACTAGTAATAGTGAGAACTGAAAAGAACGCAGGACAGCAGGCACTGATGGTGGGAATATGAGTGGTAAAGCCTCTCTTGGAGGAAATTAGTTACAACCAACACAATTTGAAATGAATAAAAACTTAGATACAGAAATTCTACTTCTAGGGTATTTTAAGAAACATACATGTGTGTATGTATACACACATATTATTTGTAGAAACACGTTTCAGAATCACTTAGAAAACTGTACGTGATTAAACAACTTAAAATTCTATAAAAGAAATGGTTATGATATATCCATACTATGGAATATTATGCAACAGTTCAAAGAAGACAGTTACACATGAGGACATTAAAAAAAAGAAAAAGAAAAAAGAAAAACTCCATGCCATACCAACTAGATGTTGCAAATGGCAAAAATATTTTGAGAACAATATTGTTTATATGAACACAATAAAAACAAAACCATTTATTTTGATACTTAATATACATGTAAGGGACAGTAAAAGGTACGCAGACACCACACTAATAAAAGTGTTCACCACTGTTTATATCTGGGCTCAAAGGGGGAACTTTACCTTATCTGCAGTGTTTAAATTTTAAAAAGAAGATATATCTGTTAATTAAAATTAAAAAATTAGAAACAACACAGGTTAGGAATGACATAATCCATTTGTTACACATGTTCACATGATACTAATATATGTGTACTATATGTGAGAAAGACCAATATAGAGAGGAATATATATGAAACTGTTAAAAACTAGAAATCACAAGATGACCTGTTACTATATATCTTTACTATTTAGAGCTATTTTTTTTTTTAAGATTTTATTTACTTGACACAGAGATCACAAGTAGGCAGGGAGAGAGAGAGGGGGAAGCGGGCTCCCAGCTAAGCAGAGAGCCCAATGCGGGGCTTGATCCCAGGACCCTGGGATCATGACCTGAGCGTAAGGCAGAGGCTTTAAACCACTGAGCCACCCAGGTGCCCCTGGAGCTCCTACTTTTATCTTTTAATTAACTTTTTTGAAGTAAACACTATGTCCAACATGGGGTTCAGACCCACAACCCCAAGATCAAGAGTCTTGTGCTTTATCTACTGAGCCAATCAGGTGCCCCCCCCCTAGATTTCCCATTTTTAAATTAAGGTGTATTACTATAATTATCAATAAAATACAATAAAGGTATTTCCATTTTTTTTTTTACTTTATTTAAGCTTTATTTAAACATATGATGTAACCCCACCACCCTCACCCAACCCCTCTTCCCCCCACCCCCCTCAGTTTGTTTTATGACATTAAGAGTCTCTTTTGGTTTTTCTCCCATTTTGAAGAACAGGATGAGCAGGAAGCTTACCCTCTGAACTCTGTAAAAGGCTGTTACTTTGATTTTTTAAAATCAGTACATTCCTGGGACGCCTGGGTGGCTCAGTTGGTTAAGCAGCTGCCTTCGGCTCACGTCATGATCCCAGCGTCCTGGGATCGAGTCCCACATCGGGCTCCTTGCTTGGCAGGGAACCTGCTTCTCCCTCTGCCTCTGCCTGACACTCTGTCTGCCTGTACTCTCTCTCTCTCTAACAAATAAATAAATAAAATCTTAAAAAAAAAAAAAATCCAGTACATTCCTAAGTAATCTGAATGTATTTATGTATTGCTTGAAAAAAGAAAAGTAAAGATACACTAATAGTCATCAAATCTATGTTTACAAACGAAATAAAATCTGGATATGGCCCCAGTCAAATGCAACTTTTAGAGTTACCAGTAAATTAAGATTTAAAACATAAATAAATATATAAACTTGGCAATGCCCTTAAGTATATGAGAATTCAATTTGCTAATTTTGATGGATTTTGCCTTAAAAATTAATAGTTAAAATTATTTCCAAAAGGACATAAAACAGGTAAATCTTTGGAATAAACCATTACAATACCAAAAGAAAATATACCTATTTCTATTAACATGTACATACAGTTTAAATGACTATTTACCAACATCATCATTTTGGTACATTTGCATCCCATTCCTCATAGTCCCAAGGGGACAAACTCCTGAGAGAGAAGTCATTGTATCATCATAAGGAAGGATAAAACTGTTAGACTTAAAACTTCCAAATACAGATCAGTCTTCCTTGAGAACCTAATGAAAAATACACAGAATATTTTTCAGGAACTTTAAGTTCCCTTTCATACACATCTCTGGCACTGATGATACTACAAGATATACCTCTAAGAATATTAACAAAAGCTTTAATAATGAAAAAAACCATGCTCAGTTATGTGTTATGAAGGACAATACCAAATACAATTTGACGTTCTAGATTTGGTTCTGGTTTGCTCTCTGTGCCTAGATCTAGGACTTATCCTATCAGCAAGCCTCAGTTTTCTAATCTGTGCAATGGAAACAAAAATACTCTGTACACTTCATATAGTTATTTGTACCTGAGAAGTTAAGGTATACTAAGTATACTAAAGTGCTTTGGAACACTATAAAGCACTATAGAAATATTTAAAAAATTATTGTTATAATAAAACACTAGCAAAATCTATTTTTAATAAAATTATACCCTATACGGGACTTGTAAAAGACAATATTTTCTAGAAAACTATTTAATAGGGACACTGACAAATCACAGGCATATTAATTAAAATAGTGTCTACGGCAAGCCATTTTGCTTTAAATACTTTATTACCACAAAATTCTACTTGTCATATACAACAGGAAAGATGACAAGCTTCCTAAGCAAACCTTAATGCCAAAATTTGTCATTCTTCTAAGGGCCATATTCCATATTCTCTCTTCAAAGCTTTTGCATATATTCCGTGTTTCTTGCAATAGCCCTTCATTTCCCTACCAAAGGCTGAGGGCTTATTTGGTTGCAAGGTAAATTGTTATATTCGCCAGATTCCATATAGACATATCAAGTAGAAAAGGATACTAAATGGCAAGTAAGCACACATGTGCATATATGCACACACAACTGTACACACACACACACACACACAGTGTCCTTCGTTCTTCAGGGAGAAATATATTTCTTACACAGCAAATGATCGTCACTTTAAAAGGAAGTGTTTAACACAAGCATAAGAAGAAAAACACATCTTACTCACCATCTCCCATAGCCATTCAGATGGTCCAGGGAGCTTTCTCAAACCAAGAGGTCAAACAGCACAGCAAATAAATGCAGCTCGGTGCCTGCGCCACTGGGCTCGGCCTGTAGCCTGCAGACACCCGGAGCACTGTGTGACCCAGGCCGCGCTGCAGCTCTGCACCGCAATAGCCAACAGCTGCTACTCCACTTCAAAATAAAAGTCTGGGGTCTTGCTGAAAATCCTCGTCTATTTAGCAGAACCTAGCAGAGCTTGATCAAGATTATTCTTTAACTGCACATATGTGGTTACATACAGGTTATGATGCTTCCCCTTGTACTGGCTGCCTGATATTTAATGTAAGAAAAGCTCTGGAGCCAATAAATGTCATCCCACTAGGGGACTTTTAATGCAATCATCAAAACACAAGGCATGTGTTCAGCAATCATTTTCTGCTTCCCTAAAGATATCCATGTAATCAGTAGCAATCACATGATCTGATGGATTAACTGATTTGTGCCTTTTTAAAAAGGTTTTCATCCTTTTGTCGTTACCTTTTAATATTTACAACAGAAGACTGCTAGAAGTGCACAAACAGGAATAGCCCAGTTTCCATGATTAACTGCTCTCATTATGCAGGAAGCATTTCTGGCTGCCGTAAACAAATCACGTCAAAGGCAGCCCATCAAAGGCTGCTCTGTGTGCGGACAGCAAAGCCACACGGAACAAAGCTTGCTTCTGGTGGAGACAGAACCTAGTCAGTGCGCAGCTGCAGGACACGGAGCACCCACCATCCAAGCTGCACAACCATCAACACTGTCAAGCTCCGGGAAGCCCTGGGGCTCATGGTCACAAACAGACACATTTTAAAATCAATCTAAAGGCTTTGCTTTTCATGAAAGTGTATGCAACAACCATATAAAAAACTAGACTGCAAGTTACCTTATTGCTTCTTATAAGTCAAGTTTCAAGGTAATTTCAAAGCCTAATTTCTATGCTTTGTTTTATTGCCAGCCTCCTAGAGCATTCTTTTCCTAACAACTGTTTCAAATAGAGAAGCGGGGAAACATTTTACAATGATTTCACCCCAAGACTTCATTAGGTCCTACGCAAATGAGACAAATCAGAATTATGCATAGTTTTTTCACAAAGAGAAAAAGACTTGCAGTCACAGCCACCAACACATTCGGTGTTTACATCTTAGCGTAGGAGATGGTCTAGAAAGCTCCATGACAACAACAGGCCCAGCCATAATCACAGGGGGCCTGCAACTCCCAGTCTTTTCCTTCCTCCAGGGCTGGTACTGCCTTCTTCCAGCCTTGATCTGATTAACGTTAAACTCAGTTTCCTTCTCACAGCAGTACTAATTCTACTGTATTTAGGAATTCTGCCTAACTTACTTTGTAATACAAGAATTAAAGTCTGGGGACGCCTGGGTGGCTCAGTTGGTTAAGCCTCTGCCTTCGGCTCAGGTCATGATCCCACCGTACTGGGATCGAGTCCCACATCGGGCTCCTTGCTTGGCAGGGAGCATGCTTCTCCCTCTGCCTGCCTGTACTTGCTCTCGCGCGCGCTCTCTCTCTGACAAATAAATAAAATCTTAAAAAAAAAAAAAAGAATTAAAGTCTGGCTTGAAAAACCCTCAAGACCAAAAAAGAATTGCATTTCTCCTTTTCCTAAACTAAATGATATGCTCACATCTCTGATGATATAATTTACTTTGTGTCTCTAGAGTGCTGGACTAATTCTCTAGAAAATCAAGTCAAAGAATTCAACCAAAATTTGAATCAAGAATATAGATAAGGGGCGCCTGGGTGGCTCAGTGGGTTAAAGCCTCTGCCTTCGGCTCAGGTCATGATCTCAGGGTCCTGGGATTGAGCCCCGCATTGGGCCTCTCTGCTCAGCGGAGAGCCTGCTTCCCTTCCTCTCTCTGCCTGCTCTCTGCCTACTTGTGATCTCTCTCTGTCAAATAAATAAATAAAATCTTAAAAAAAAAAAAAAAAGAATATAGATAAAGCAGTTTTGAACGAAATCAGAAAAAAAGCACGAGATACTATTTATTATAATAATAATTTAAAAAGTGCCCTGAGACATGCATAAAAGGAGAAGAGGTAGACTAAAGAGGAAAAAATAACTCTTATTATCAGGTTATACCACCTTTATAACCTGGGTTTTTTGCTTTTGTCTGTGTTTACTAAAATGGCTTTTTTTCATCTCAAAGCACTCTAAATCAATATATTGTAAGAAGTTTGATGTTTCATTATTATGGCTTCAGGCACAGAAACACTAAAAGATTTTATTTAACATAACAGTTTCTAGAATATCATATGGAACAAATCTGAACTGAATGCCATGTTTGGGTGAATTCATAACAATTTGCTTTGCACATGTACACCAAGTGAGAGGAAGAAAAGGTGGTATCTTCAATGGCTCTCAGTCTGTTATGTGCATGAACTGTTTTCATGAATTTTTTTTTTTTTAGCCTTTATTTTGCCCTAAAATGTATTTCTGTTCCATAACTTTAAAGTTTTAGGCTGGGTGCACTATTACAATATGCCAAAAGGGCTGGAAATTTTGTAGGGAAAAATCATACAAAAATTTAAAAAAGAGTATTACTTTGGGTACTAACTTTTTACCTTCAAATTATTACTTACAAAAAATTCATTTTCAATGTTCTGTTTATAGATTTCTCTACCTATAAAAATTATTTAAAAATTATTCATTGTTGGGACGCCTGGGTGGCTCAGTTGGTTAAGCGGCTGCCTTTGGCTCGGGTCGTGATCCCAGTGTCCTGGAATCGAGTCCCACATCGAGCTCCTTGCTTGGCAGGGAGCCTGCTTCTCCCTCTGCCTCTGTCTGCCTCTCTGTCTGCCTGTGCTCGCTTGCTCGCTCTCTCTCTCTAACAAATAAATAAATAAAATCTTTAAAAAAAAAAATCATTCATTGTCCTGGATTGGGATGACACATACCATAATTTTTTCATTTAATGTTTTTCACTTAGCTGTAAGGATTTTAGGAATAATTTAAATTAACTTCATGAAATTCATTAAACAAAGGGTAGTTGTATTTCTTCTCATTACCAACTATAATCACTCCGGATAATCATTCGCTATTTGCTTACTTGTTTACGATCTATCTCCCTCACTAGAATGTAGGTTCCCTGGGGCAGAAACTTCTCTTGTTGAGAAGGGACAGATCTTGTTGAGAAGGACAGATCCTGTCTCAACAGTGCTGAGACATGATCTAATTTACATTTTAAGATCATTCTCACTTCTGGGTAGAAAACAGATTCTAGAAGGCAAACATGGAACAGAAATCTACTGCAATAATCCAGGTAAAAGCTGAAGATTTAGAGTGGGGTTTTAGCAGTGGAGATGGGAGGGGGGGAGGACAAATTTTAGATATATTAGGACTTCAAAGGTAGACAGACTGGGTGATCAATTCAGGTTTCTAGCCTGAGCTGACGGTGGTGGCACTGACTGAAATGGGTAAACTGGGGGAACAACAGATTTGAGGGGAAGAAAGAGATAACAAAAGCTTTCTACTTTTGGACATGTTAAGCCTGAGATCCTATTAGGCACTCCAAAGGAAATGTCATCAAGGCCACAAACTACCAAATCTAGAATATAAGAGAGATGAGTGAGGGCCAGAACCACACATTTAGAAGTCAAGAGCAAATAGTTATCATTTAAAGCCTTTGGGTTGGATTACACTACAGAGAATACAGACAAGCAAGAGGAGAGACCTGGGCCCTGGGACTTGCCAACATGATAAACAGGCTTCCCTCTTATAGTCTCTTCCCTTACTAATGAATCCAATAAAGTATTTTTCAAAGACAGCATAATACTGTCATCAAAAACATCCTGACATACTTTTACACCCCACTGTATACCTCTTAGATTTTAACATTCACATGACCACACTTCCAATATTCAGATAATCTCCAAAAAAATTTAAAAAATGTCTGAAGACTCCCTCCAAGAGAAATAAATGCCAGATACTGACCCCAAACCTCCTGTTTATGGAGAGAGAAGCAAGAGAAAAAGAAATGGGAGCTAAGAGAATAGGGAATATAAAATCTCCTATTCTGAAGGTAACAGAAATAACCTCACAAAATAGAAGAAAGGCAGCACTTTCAAAATAAAGTATATCCAAATAATACCTTAAATTTATAATATGCACTATACTTTTCTCTTAGAGTTGTAACTACATAGTCTGGAATACACAAATGAGAATGCACTATAAATGGTATGAAAACACAGCAGTCTCAATCCAAGGAATTTTAACAACTATCCATCTTCCTGCTGTTTCTGGTTTCTATGGAAATAGAGGTAACTGCTGGAAAAATAAGGATGAAGTACTTAAAACACCTTCTATTCAGAGAAGAGTGAGAAAAGCTGGCAGTCAGGGTGAGGACTGGTATCGCTGAAGTCAATTTATGCTTGTGGAACCAAGTTTAGACTAGGGTAGACACCATCTTTTTAACATTAAACTCACTCCATCTGCCTTCCTGCAACACAACAATGCTCAGTCTTGGTTTAATCCAGAGAAAAATAACTAAATTATATTAGTAACTAGTTTTTTCATTATACGACTACACAACTCACACACCAATTTTTTCGCCCTACCTCAATTAAATTACTAAGCTAATCACGCTCTATTCACTTTAGAGAGAGAGAACGAGTGTGTGCACCTGGGGAGGAACAGAGGGAGAGGAGAAGGGAAGCAGGCTCTCAGTTGAGTTCAGGCCTTGAGATCATGACTTGAGCCAAAACTAAGAGGCTGATGCTTAACAGAATGAACCACCCAGGTGCCTTCCTACCCCACTCTCTTTAATAGGAACCGACTTTCCTAGGTAGAAAAACAACCTATGTTATCTTTGGAAATAGAATATATTCTTCACATACACGGATAAAAACTAAAATCTAGGTAAATGCCACCCACTAAAAGCAAACACAATCTAGCAACCTTACAAAAAGGAGAGCAACCACAAAACTGAGTTAAGTGCCAGATATTAACCCGAAACCTCCTTGAATTCCAATTGAGAAGCCAAAGATGATCATGCTGGTAAAGTTTCTACTTCTATGTCTCTTTACCAGTATCATCACTGAGAGTCTACACATAAGTGTAATAAAGCCCACCAACCCCAAAACTTTTATTAAAAACAACTAAGTAAAACAATTACTTTCGGAATAAAAACATTTTATGCACGGAACATGGAAGGCAAGAGGGTCAACATATCTTCAACCCAGAAGCTACAAAAAAATAAACCAAAAGAACAGTATCATTTTACACAACTGACCCAAAATTAAATTTTCAGTTACTCTAAAAGAGTCAGAGAATAGATGATTCTATTATATACTAATTAAGCTTCAAGCCACAAAATCAAATCTGCTGAGTGATATAATAGTTGACTTGAAAACACGTTTTGGTATCTAAAACTTTGCTAAATAATCTTAGAAATGTTTGACAAGTGAAATAATTATTTATTCTTACCTTTGCAGACACTCAAAATCATACCTCCTGACTTTTGCACTTCATCAAATTTGGCAAAAATCACCTCTAACCTGGGAATAAAGAATACATTTTGTTTTATATACAGTTTAAATAGAAACGATTTCCTTAACCATCTCCCTGAGAAAAGTATGTTCAGGAATTCAGTTTCATACAACTTTTACAATTACCTCACTTACTGAGAGAAAACACCAAGCCCATCGATGCCACTTCAGTACAGAAGCAACCAACACAGACAGCACCCACATGCACACAGTTTCATGTTTCCTCATAAAATTATTTCTCCAAACTCATCAAAAATACTTGTTACAACCTTACAATAAATGCACTCAGTCACCAAGACCTCTTTAAGAAGTACATAAACTCATGCAAAGGAAACATAAGGCAAACATAAAAAGAGTGAAATATAAAACAACAAAAACTAAGGTAATACCGATATGACTAATACTGACATTTTCTCTATTAACCTACTTTCTTTCAACACCAATTCCGTTACTGTTTCTGATTATATTCAGAATTACTTTCTACACTTCTGGTATCACTTTTTTTTTTTTTTTTAGTTAACAATGTGTTTCGTATTACAAAAGCAGTGTACATTCATTATAAAAGAAAACTAAGAAACATAAATTGGAACAAAGAAAAAAACCCAAATACAATTCCACCATCCAATTTTTTTTGAACTGCATGCTGATGGTTTGTATTCATATATAAATTTTCTTCAGATCAAAATGGTATCATGCTGACAGCAGTATTTTTTAATTTGCTTTGCTTTTACTTCCCAATATATCATGCTATGACTTATTTATTTATTTATTTATTGAGAGAGAAAGAGAAAGAGAGAGAGAGCAAGTACAGGAGGGGAAGGAGGGGGAGAGGGAGAGAAAAAAATCTCAAGCAGGTTCCACACTCAGCACAAAGCCCAACATGGCGCTCAATTTCAGGAGTCTGAGATTATGACCTGAGCTGAAATCATGAGTCAGATATTTAGCTGACTGAGCCACCCAGGTGCCCCATGATATGATTTATTCTTAAAGTTAGAACTTAGAGATTTGGGGAAGGAAAGAGGGCCATTGTCATTTTGTTTTTAACTGCCACATGTTCTCTGACTTACTCTTATGTTTCTGTCACAGTGTCATTTTAACAACCTTAGTTAAGCTGTGGTCCATATCCTGTCATTTCTTTCTTTTTTTTTTTTTAAGATTTTATTTATTTATTTGACAGACAGAGATCACAAGTAGGCAGAGAGGCAGGCAGGGAGAGAGGGAGAGAAGCAGGCTCCTCGCCAAGCAGAGAGCCTGATCCGGGGCTCGATCCCAGGATCCTGGGATCCTGACCTGAGCCGGAGGCAGAGGCCTCAACACACTGAGCCACCCAGGCGCCTCTAAAAAACATACATCTTTAAGATAGAAAGTGTCTGCATTCTCAGTTTACAACTAAGAACTGACAGGATATGGGGGCGCCTGGGTGGCTCACTGGGTTAAAGCCTCTGCCTTCAGCTCAGGTCATGATTCCAGGATCCTGGGATCGAGCCCCGCATCAGGCTCTCTGCTTGGCGAGGAGCCTGCTTCCCCCCCATCTCTGCTGCCTCTCTGCCTACTTGTGACCTCTGTCTGTCAAATAAATAAATACTTTAAAAAATATATGTTTTTAAAGTTGAAACCTTCTAAACACTCATCATAATGTGATTTCTAAACCTTAGCCTTACCTCCTACCCCCACTGAATTCAACAAATAAAACATTCACAACAAATAAAAATATTCACACATCTGAAAGCAAGCACTTCAGTTTAAAGACACAGGTTGCTTCATCCTACAGAACAGTATCTTCCAGAGACTTAGGGAGACAGCAGAACAAGATGCCCAGAGACAAGATGTGGATGAGATGAAATGGGGGAGGGAACACTGGAATTGGAAGGTGGGACACCTCAGAATGAAGACCACAGAGGTCAGGTACAGAAAGGATAGTATCTAGGAGAGCTCTTTGGGGAAAATGGCAGAACAAGATATTAAGAAGCATGAAAATAACACTCAGAGTAGCAAAACAGAAGTAAGAAACTGAGGACAGAAAACTCTGAACCCCCATTTCACACCATTTTCAAAGAAAATACCACATGGACTATAAATCTAAATGTGAATAAAACTTCATGACAATCGCCCAGAGAATGTCTTTAAGATATTAGGGTAAGTAAAGATTTCTTACACTGGGCACAGAAATGTCTAATCATAAAGGAAATGATCAAAAGCTACATCAAAATTAAAAACTTACGTACATTTAAAGACACCATCAAAAAAGTAAAAAGGCAAATCACAAGGTGGGAGAAGATACCTGAAACATATACATAGCTGACAATGGGCTTGTAGAATGTACATTAAAAAGTCCTCCTAATCAATTTTTTAAAAAAGATTTTATTTACTTCTTTGACAGAGAGAGGTCACAAGTAGGCAGAGAGGCAGACAGGGGGCTGGGGAGAGGCGGGAAGCAGGCTCCCTGCTGAGCAGAGAGCTCGATGAGGGACTCGATCCCAGGACCCTAAGATCATGACCCGAGCTGAAGGCGCAGGCTTATTAACCCAGTGAGCCACTTAGGTGCCCCCTCCTAATCAATTTTTAAAAAGTGACAGACCACTCAGCTTTTAAAAATAGGCAAGAAACCTGAAAAGACACTTTGAAAGAACATATCCAAATGACTGATAAATATATGAAATGGTTCTTCTCTTTATTAGTAATTAGAAAAATGCAGATTACCACTATAATGAAAACACATACAACCAGAAACCTAAAATTAGTAAGACTCAGACTAATAATGCTAAATATCAGTGAAAATGTAGAATAACAGGAACTTGCAGTGTCAGCAAGAAAATAAATGGTTACAACCACTCTGGAAAACTGTTTGTCAATATCAATTATAGGTGAACATACCAGATGGCCCAGCAATCCCACTCTTAGATTAAGAGATGAATACACAGGTACACCAAAAGACATGTACAACAATGTTTTCTTTTTTTAAAAGATTATTTATTTATGTATTTGACACAGAGAGAGAGATCACAAGTAGGCAGAGAGGCAGGCAGAGAGAGAGGAGGAAGCAGGCTTCCCTGCTGAGCAGAGAGCCTGATTCGGGGCTGGATCCCAGGACCCTGAGACCATGACCTGAGCAGAAGGCAGAGGCTTTAACCCACTGAGCCACCCAGGCGCCCCTACAAGAATGTTTTGTTTTTTTTTTTTTTTTAATTTTATTTATTTATTTGTTAGAGAGAGAGAGAGAGAGAGTGAGCACAGGCAGACAGAGAGGCAGGCAGAGGCAGAGGTAGAAGCAGGCTCCCTGCCGAGCAAGGAGCCCGATGTGGGACTCGATCCCAGGACGCTGGGATCATGACCTGAGCCGAAGGCAGCCGCTTAACCAACTGAGCCACCCAGACGTCCCTACAAGAATGTTTTTAATAGCATTATTCAAAAGAGCTACAAACTGAAAATAACTCACAACTCCATCATTAGTATGGATTCATAAAGTAGGACTTATTCATAAAAAAGTAAATGGCAATGAAAATGAAACAACTATAGCCAGATCCAACAACCCAAATGAATTAAAACAACAAGGGGCACCTGGGTGGCTCAGATGGTTGAGCAACTCTCAGTTTCAGCTCAGGTCATACTCTCAGGGTTGTGGGATGGAGTCCTATGGTGGGTTCCCCGCTCAGCAGTGGGTCTGCTTAAGGATTCTCTTCCTCTGCCCCACCCAAATAAGTAAATAAATCTCTAAAAAAAGAATAATAACATTAACTGAAAAAAGCCAGACACACAAGAGCACATACTATGTGATTCCATTTATATAAAATTCAAAAATTCAAGAATTAAGAAGGATTTAGGGAAGCTTTTAGATTATAATATTCAACTTTGCTACCTATGTAGATACATGGGTGTATTCACTTTATGATAATTTACAGAGCTGTATATTCATGATTTACATACATTTCTGTATGGACGTCATACTTGCATAAAATTATAAATTATTTAACAAAAAATTTCAATATAAATTTCAAAATATATAATGCAATATATATACATATACACATACACATAAGTATATTACGTTAACATCATTTCTTTCATTTACATAAAGTGATGTAAAATTTACTCAAATGAAATTGTTAGCCCAGGAAGTAGAAAATGAGTAAGTAAACAAAATGCATATTTAATGGCTATCTTATTATCAAAAAATAATTAGTACTAGAAAAAAACTACATGGTAAGAGAGATAACCAGATATCATGAGAGTTAGAACATCCCTCTGAAGTAGTCTTCCAACTCCTGACACCCCACCCCCTACCACCAAAAATCAAATCAAGCTTCGAAATCCAACTACCAATTTGTAGGGTATAAAGACAGAAGGATATGTTAAACGATACCACAGAAAAGGAATCAGCAATACTTGGAATATGGGAAACTTTACAGGATAAACTACCTATCTTATTCAACAAATAAACACAAGAGAAAAAAGTGTTGCAGGTACATAAAGATTTAGAAAGACTTATAAGAACTTATCAACTAATTTTTGGACTTTATTTGGATATGGATTCAAAGAAACCTAAAAACATATACACAGACTTATGACGTTTATGAAACAACTGGAAATTTGAATGCTGACTGGATATTTGATTTATAGAATTATTTGCAAAAAAACCTTTATGTTATGATGCTAGTACTGAATGCACTGAATTACAGATGAAATAAAATGACTTGGGATTTGCTTCAAAATAAAACAAGAGTAAGTAGATAAGATTATAACATACAAAACTGGCCATGAGTTGTTAATTGTTGAAGCTGGGTAATGGGTACATGGAAGTTCATTACACTATTGTCTACTTCAGTCTATGTTTGAAATTTTCAGTAATAAAAAGTTAAAAGAAATCCTTTCAAGACCCCCTTAAAATGGGAAAATGTGATTGCCAAAAAATTTAATTGGAGTAATATCTTTAATAAAAATAGAAACTCTGAATAGTACTAAAGGAAAAAAAGTACCTTTGGAAAAAATGTTCTGATACATGAGAAGCTCATCAATGTGATTTTTACTGATCTAACTGATGCCACTGTACTCAGATATTCTTAATTTTCCTTTTTATTTGACTAGATTTTAAGAGTAGTTACTAATTCCTTTTTTTTTTTTTTTAAAGATTTTATTTATTTGACAGAGAGATAGAGCCAGAGAGTATAAGCAGGGGAAATGGCAGAGGAACAGGGAGAAGGAGACACTCTGCTGAAAAAGGAGCCTGAGGTGGGACTCAATCCCAGGACCTTGGGATCATAACCTGAGCTGAAGGTGGATGCTTAACCTACTGAGCCACCCAGTAGTGACTAATTCTTATATAGCTTTCTGTTATCCAGTATCTTGTGTAGTACCTTTCAACAGGAGGCACTCAAAAGAATATTTACTTAATGAGTAGATTAATATTTTTACTAAATTTTTTTTTTAAGATTTTATTTATTTGACAGAGAGAGATCACAAGTAGGCAGCGAGGCAGGCAGAGACAGAGGGGGGAAGCAGGCTCCCTGCTGAGCAGAGAGCCCAATGCGGGGCTCGATCCCAGGACCCTGAGATCATGACCTGAGCCGAAGGCAGAGGCTTTAACCCACTGAGTCACCAAGGTGCCCCGTTTTTACTAAATTCTTGATCAAGCATCTTCCAAATAATGATTATTACTGTCTGGTATCAAAAGACAGTTTCCTGGATGGTATTTAGTTACATATTAAATAATATATGAATATATAATCAAACAGTGTCCAAAAAATTTACAGGATATAAAGAACTTTTATTTTTTTATTTTTAAAGATTTTATTTATTTATTTGACAGAAAGAGAGAGATCACAAGTAGGCAGAGAGGCAGGCAGAGAGAGAGGGAAGCAGACTCCCTGCTGAGCAGAGAGCCAGATGTGGGGCTGGATCCCAGGACCCTGAGATCATGACCTGAGCCAAAGGCAGAGGCTTTAACCCACTGAGCCACCCAGGCACCCCTGTAAAGAACTTTTAAACAGTGAAAACATACACATCTTTTTGTATCTTGTGAATTTTATTTTATTTTTTTTTAAGATTTTACTTATTTGACATAGAGAACAAAAGAGTACAAGCAGAGGGAATAGCAAAGGGAGAGGGAGAGGGAGAAGCAGGCTCTCTGTTGAGCAAGGAGCTGGATGTGGGACTTGATCCCAGGAGTCTGGGATCATAATCTGCATTGAAGGCAGACATTTAACCCAAGTGCCACCCAAGTGCCCGTATCTTGTGAATTTTAAAACATCTCAGAAAACTAAAACTATTTAAAACAAACATACGTGAAATTAAAACTTATAAAATGAGTAGCCAAAAAAAAAAAAATATATATATATATATAGCAAGACTTACCTAGCAGGAGGAATTCCTCTCTTACAGAGATCCACCCTCACTCTCTCTCCCACATGTCTATAGATCTCTACTATAGCCAATATTGCAGCATCTCTCACCTGCCAAAGAATTCAGAACTTAAGCTTAGATGAGACATAATAAAATATGTCATCTCAGGGCACCATTACAACTTAAAGTTCTCGGCTGGTTTTAATGCCTCTAAACCCCTGAGAGATTTTGGCAGGTCAGTAACAAAAACCAAGAGGACCTGCCGAGAAAATTCTAGACAAACCTTATAAAAGGTTTTGTAGAAATTTAAGAAACATGTATATAAAAGTTACTAATGTGGATTTTTAAAAATCTTTTTGTAATAAGACTGAACAAAGAATTGCCAATAACTGTGTGAACACAAATCATTATTGTGGCTAATATACTTCCCTGGAATAAAACTGTCCTTCAAGAATGTGGTCTGAACTCAATACCAGTGTTCACAGCATCATTCTTTACAATAGCCAAAAGGTGGAGCAAACCCAAATGTCCACCTAAGGATGAATTATGAACAAAATGTGGCATACACATACAATGGAATATTATTTGGCCTTAAAAAGGAAAGGGCAGAAATTCTGACACATGCTACATTACAGATGAACCTTGAAGGCATTATACTATGTGAAATATGCCAGATACAAAAGGACAAATTGTATGGCTCCACTTTCATGGAGTACCTAGAGTAGTATAATCATAGGGAGAGAAAGTAAAATGTGATTGTCAGGAGCTGGGGGGTTGGGAAGAATGGGGAGTTATTATTTAATGGGTACAGAGTTTGGAAGATGAAAAAGTTCTGGAAATGGATGGCGGTGATGACTGTACAACAGTGTGAATGTACTCAATGCCAATGAATTGTATACTAAAAAATGACTGGAAAGGTAAATTTTATGTTGTGTGTATTTTAGCACAATTAAAAGAAAAAAAAAATGCGGCCTCAAGACAGGAATTTGACAGTTCTAGTTCCCTTGCATGGGTCACAAAGAGCAAATAAAGAGGTAATAGAACTCTCTTCAAACTTCCAGAGGCAGAGCCAGGGTCTAATAGCAAGGAAAACTTTATCCAGAGTTATTCCAAATGCCCAAGCTATGACAAAAAGGTTACAGTCAAGGTTCAAATCCACTAAGATGAAGAAGATCCAGGATACACCCCTGTATTATGCCTATAGCATACATAGCTCGAGTAAAGAAATTACAAATTTCCTCTGTTAAATAGGGTTATGACTGTTATAAAAAGCTATTGTTATGCAACCACATTCAGGAAGGAAGAAAGGACACTGACAACCTGTCCTCACAAATAACAAATAGGAGGACTATAAAAAGGAATCTAGTTCTTTGTCATTCAGTCTTTCAAACCCAAGATCTATCCTTTTAGTCCCATATATCCTTAATACTAGCCAAACGAGTAACAAACTTAAGCAATGTATGTGAATAACATGTGTTCTTAGAAAGTAACTTTGGTGGATTTTAAGAGAAAAAATGAGGTGAAATCTTGATATTGCTACCCAACTCCACCTGCCCTCTTTTTTAAAAATGGAGTAAAGGCACTAAAGGCACTAGGAAAGAAGAGATAGCCAAAAAAATTAGTCAATGCTTGAATATAAGTAAAATTTTACCTGACTGTTGGAATCTCCAAGTAGGATACACAAATGTGGTACCAACTTGCTGAGAACTAGTGGCCGAGCCCCAAAACTAAATATAATTTGAAACAAAAATAAAGAGAATTTGGTTTTAATTAAACAGTAAACAAAATAACCTTATACTTACTTCTTGTCTATATCAATAAGACAAACATTGTGGGGAGCATGGGTAAACATCATTAAAACATGAAGGACACCAGACACAAGCAAAAACTAATTCTAAACAATGTGAAATATGCAAACTTGGAAAACCATGACTGAAAATGAAAACTGTCAACACATGATCCAAGAGAACAAAATGTTCAACCAAAGGCATTCTTACACCTAGTAACCTACTGATCACTCAGGAAAATTTGAGCTTTTGCTTTAAAATACTTAATTTTTTTTTTTAGATGCTGGGTCTCAAATTTGCATTCCAATAAAATCTTTATTTATGTTTATTAATATCTGATGAGGTCATGGGTTGAAAGCAAATGACAGGAGAGCCAAAAACTACATAAGTTGTGCAAAACTGAATGCACTTACAAGCTCTAGATGGCAGAAAGGACCACAGTGGAGTAAAAGAAAATAAATGAAGGTATAGTTAGAAAAAAGGAAGTAACACTAGAGGAAAAGTTGAAAGCTACTATGTATCACCTATCTTGTTGCATAGAACTTGAACAAATAATCCAGAAAAAGATCAAAAGCCCCAACAACTTCTTCAGACTGGAGTTCTGAGCTCTGTGGCTCTATGCTGTCAGAGCTCTACATACTGGTACCTGATTCACTGTCTAGTTACCTGGAAGAGTCTTGTTCGGTCTGTGATTTGGGTAACCATCCACACTGGTCTAGAAAACCTAGCTGGGGGGAAATGGCTACAATATTTGAAATACCATGGAGTTAAAACAATTCCAAACCGGGTCCAGAACAGAAGTAGAACCTAAGTTATATCAACTTCTTATGATCATCTATTTTGGGTAGCACTATTAAAAAAAAGAGAAACACTTCTTATCACTAATAATTTTAAATTAATATACACACAAAAAATTAACAGCTGAAGATATCAAATCAAATCAAAGCTCTCATACCAAAAATCAATTAATAACTATTTCCATAACTTCCTTCAAGCTTTATGAAATGGATATTGTTTTTTCCTTTTAGAAAAATGAAAAACAAGATAGCTATTTTCAGTAATCACAAAACTTACATGTTTAAGGTTTCAATAAGACAGAGACACACGCCTTCTCGAGATCGAAAATTCTTGTGCTTAAAACCAGAAGCCAACTGTTCCCAAATGTACTATTTAAAAGAAAAGTAAACAAGTATAACAAAAAATTAAATTACTCATATTATAATCTTTTTATTCCCAACCCTATCACCAACTTTAAATAATTGAATTTTCCCATCAGACTTTACTTCTCTACAATTTTTTTTTTAAAGAATGTATTTATTTATCTGAGAGAGAAAGAGACAGGGAGAGAGGGAACACAACAAGCAGTGTGAGAGGGAGAAGGAGGCTTCCCGCTGAGCAGGGGACCCCCAATGCGGGGCTCGATTCCAGGACCCTGGGATCATGACCTGAGCTGAAGGCAGACATTTAACGACTGAGCCACCCAGGCGTCCCTCTACAAGTTTTCCTAAGCCAAATTTGTAAGTATTTTAAAGTATCTTAATCACATTTTTAGTTTTTATTTAGTATCTTTCACTTTAGGTTTCAGTTATTTTCAGAAAAACTATGTCCAATACCTAAAAACCTTAAGATTTCCACGGACATAGAATTCTTTCTAAGCTTTAGAAACCTCCCAACAACAATGCTACCATTATAAGCCCAGCAGTCCAGTAAGCATTTAAAAGGTCCAATGTTGCTTAGCAACTACTACAAATTGTCACATGGAACAGGCTTTTTCAACATTTTATAATTCAGGCTTTTCTCGCTTTAGCACTGGATCCAAATACAGAAACATTATTTGATAAAAGTCATTTTATTGCTATCTACTAAAATTTCCTTTTTAAAAAAGCATATATAATCTGTACAGATAATCCACAGCAATTATATGAATTTGGTGTAGGAAGGAACCCAACTTTATTCTTCTAAACATACAGCCAACTGGCTCAATCAATCCTTTCTCCACATTTAGAAACACCATCCTTACCATTTATTAGATCGATGAACACACACAAACATATACCTCTTCTTGGACTCTTTATTCAAATATTTCTCTTTCTGCCAAACTTTCTCAAAAGTAACTTGGAAGTTTACTCAGAAAATCTTAAATGTGAATAACCTAATACAGCAACACCATCTCTGGAACACTATTTTATATTTATATCCAAAAACATGTCAAGGATGTTCCTTATAGAATTGCTTATAATAGCATGTAAAAAATGAGTTAAAATTTGAACCACTTAACAAGTGTTGAAGGATACCCACCAAACTATTAACAAGGACTTCATTCTAAGGTATAAAATATCTGGGCAAACAGTTTATTTTTGCAATTTTTTAAAAAACATATATGTTTTATAATTTTAAAACTGTATTTTAGGTAATAACCCATAATATCATTGTATATATTATAAATTCCAGGTTTTTTCTACTTAACATGAGCTACTCTATAAAATCTGTTTACATGTCAATTTATTGTCATACTTTTCACATACGCTCCATGCCCAGCATGGAGTACAACATGGAACTTGAGCTCACAACCCTGAGATCAAGACCTGAGCTGAGATCAAAAGTCAGATGCTTAACTGACTGAGCCACCCAGGTGCCCCTTTCTGCTCTCCTTTCAAAGCATCTCCACAGGGGCTAATTTATTCTATTGTACTCATAAAACACAAATCGGTATCATACAATATATGCCTTATACAATCAGTAACCACCTGTTCAAATAAAAAATTTTCTTCTTACTGTAAAAGTTGCACAAATTAATATAACTTTCAGTAGTTCTCAAATGAGCTTTCTCACTGAACACTGTATTATCTGCAGGTAAGAAAAACCAAAAAAAATCCTAAAAAATAATATAATTAGCATAGTATCCAGAAGAATCTCTGAGTTAGCTTTGTTAAAGATGTCAAAGAGTAGAAAATAAGAAAAAGAAAAGCAAAAAAACCCCCAAAAGTTAAATACTGACATTTTATTTTAAACTTCAATTTCTTTTTTTTTAAGATTTTATTTATTTGACATATAGAGATCACAAGTAGGCAGAGAGGTAGGCAGAGAGAGAGCAGGGGAAGCCCCTGCTGAGCAGAGAGCCCAATGCAGGGCTCGATCCCAGGACTCTGGGATCATGACCTGAGCTGAAGGCAGAGGCCTTAACCCACTGAGCCACCCAGGTGCCCCTAAATTTCAATTTCTTTAAAGAATTAACAATAATTCAGTATTTAAAATTCCAGCTTTCCTGTCCCCTGGGGCTTCAGTGACTTGCTATAATTACCAGCTATCTTTACTGATATTTCAACACTGATTAGAAAAATGTAAATTTGAAAATGAAGGCCTACCATAGGTGGTGCTACTTGATCCATTAGCTTCAGTATCAGAGTCTGAGCTTCATCTCGAACCTTGTCTTTGGCATCTCCCATTCTGTCTATTAAAGCTACAATAACTACAGAAAGGCAAGAGAAAAAGTAAATATTTACAATTCATCTCCATTATAAGCTACATTTTACAAAATTATAAACAGTTTGTTTCCATAAATGAAAAGTTGAGGTAAGCAAATTATTTCCTTTACTCATGAGTCTAATCAAAAATAACAGAGAAGAAAGTTTCAAAAGCATACATTCAACATAATATCCACTTATGATAATGTTCAAAAAACAGGCAAGACTAAATATTATCCTACTTAGAAATGTGTATGGCTAGTCAAGCTCTACAGATGAGCAGGGAATGGTTATCTAAAAGGTCATGTCCGTGGTCACCTCTGGCAGAGAGAGGGAGGTGTCATCAGGAATGCAGAGAGGAAGTATCTAGGATGGCAGAGTTCTAGTTTCTCCACCTGGGGACAGGCAGGTGTTGGTGTACAATTACATGTGTAATACACACTTATGTATGTATGACATATTACTCAACTGACAAAAATAAAAGCCTAGGACCCCGGGTTGAAGTTTTTCTCTATGTCCAAGACTGTGGCACTATTTCATGAAAGGAGGGAGGAAAAGCTGGGAAGAGTCCATTCTTGGAAAGTTTTCGTGAAAAAGGTTTTTATAACTATAAATCAACAAAGCACCACAAAGAAATCGCATTGAAATAACCCTCTAGTGAGGGTTAGGCTGAAGGGAAAGGGAGCGGAAGACAGAACTCAGAGGGTACAGGTTCTAAAGTCCACTCATTTGGCAAAAATATCTCAAAGTCAAATTTATCTTTCTGTAAACCCTTAACCTACCACTTCCCCTTGTGTAGTGTTACAAAGTTGTGGCCACAATATTTCATCTCCTTTTGTCTTTATATCCTTAACCATTAATGTCTGCGGCAGTACTCACCTCAGAAGATGACTGAAAATTAAAGAGAATAAATGTAAACCACTTAGAGCGAAGAGCACTGAGTAAGTACTCTGTCACCTACCACTCCCACCATTGCTAGCATCATTCTACATGTTGGAAGGCAAAGAAATTAACTTTTGTTTCTCTTTTGACATGACAGCTATAGCCTTCCTTTCTCTGGGGCAATGAAGGCTGAAGCCTAGTTTAAACAAGGGAAGGAAGAAATGAGATTAAGAAATGGATTTTCTCTCATTTATTTATAGACAATTATAATTAACTGCATATATAATTTGATGCAAATACGTTCTAGAATATAACAACCAGACTGATGTAATAATAAACAACAACACTTAAGGAAAAAAGAAATTACATTTTTTTGGTAAGAAAATTTGAGTAGGATGAGAAGCCCACTATACCAAATGAAATGATATCATCCAAAAACCCAGGCTTAATCAAGGAAATGACTATGTAAGAAAAAAAGTCCCTGCCATAACATTACAAGCCTAATCAGGAGGCACTGAAGTACCTGTCAGTTGGAATAATATAAACACTTGCATTTATCTGATGTATTATTAACATCAGATAAAATCATTGACACCTGTAGGATTGGCTGCTGTGGGACTCTGGTTCTGATAGCTTCTGTGAGGCAGAAGACAGCAATAAACATTTAATAAATATTAACTATTATGTACTAAGCACTGAATTATCTCATGTCATCCCCATAACAATCCTATGAAATAGATCAATTAATTGTAAACACCACAGCACTCGGACCAGCCAATCCTATGAAATAGAATAAGCCCATTTGATAGAGAAGGCCCAAAGGCATCAAATACCTTGCCCAAAGTCACACAAATAACAAGTCGAAACCAGGATTTAAATAATCCACACAGGGATGCCTGGGTGGCTCAGTCAGTTAAGTATCTGCCTTCAGCTCAGATTATAATCCCAGGGTCCTGGGATCAAGTCCCACATCGGGCTCTCTGCTCAGTGGACAGCCTGCTTCTCCCCCTGCCCGCTGCTTCCCTGTTTGTGCTCGCTGGTGCTCTCTCTCTCTCTCTCTCTGACAAATAAGTAAATAAAAAATCTTAAATAAAAATAAATAAATAATCCACACAATTAGGTACCAGTCATAACTATTTCTATCTACTTGTAACTGAGGTGTTTTGCATGTGTGTGTTTTAACAATCACACAATAGTAGTATGTAAAAAAAAAAACAAAAAAACGCCACTTCATTCTTGAGAGGTGGAATTTAAATCCAAAAAGAAAATTAAAACAGTCAACAAAACAAAGAGGCAACCCATGGAATGCGAGAAGATATTCGCAAATGACACTACAGACAAAAGGCTGATATCCAAGATCTATAAAGAACTCCTCAAACTCAACACGCACAAAACAGATAATCATGTCAAAAAATGGGCAGAAGACATGAACAGACACTTCTCCAAATAAGACATACAAATGTCTAACAGACACATGAAAAAATGTTCATCATCATTAGCCATCAGGGAGATTCAAATCAAAACCACAATGAGATACCACATTATGCCAGTTAGAATGGCCAATATTAACAAGACAGTAAACAACATCTGTTGGAGAGGATGTGGAGAAAGGGGAACCTTCTTACACTGTTGGTGCGAATGCAAGTTGGTGCAGCCACTTTGGAAAACAGTGTGGAGATTCCTTAAGAAATTAAAAACAGAGCTTCCCTATGACCCTGCAATTGCACTACTGGGTACTTACCCCGAAGATACTGATGTAGTGGAAAGAAGGGCTATCTGTACCCTAATGTTCATAGCAGCAATGGCCACAGTTGCCAAACTGTGGAAAGAACCAAGATGCCCTTCAATGGACGAATGGATAAAGAAGATATGGTCCATATATACAATGGAGTATTATGCTTTCATCAGAAAGGATGAATACACAACTTTTGTATTGACATGGATGGGACTGGAAGAGATTTTGCTGAGTGAAATAAGTCAAGCAGAGAGAGTCAATTACCATATGGTTTCACTTACTTGTGGAGCATAAGGAATAACACAGAGGACATTGGGAGAAGGAGAGGAGAAGTGAGTAGGGGGAAATCGGAGGGAGAGACAAACCATGAGAGACTCTGGACTCTGAGAAACAAACCGAGGGTTTTGGAGGGAAAGAAAGGTAGGGGGTTGGGTGAGCCTGGTGGTGGGTATTATGGAGGGCATGTATTGCATGGAGCACTGGGTGTGGTGTATAAATAATGAATTCTGGTACACTGAAAAGAAATAAAATAAAATAAAATTTTAAAAAAGAAAAAAAAACCACATTGGCCCAAATAACTGCTCACTTCAATAAGAAAAACTAAAATTTTATAAAATATAAACAATGAAAATAAACAACTTCACACTACATAAACTTTTTATTAAAGCTGAATTTTTTGCATTAGAATTCCTTTTTAACACTCTTGGTGTCAAGTAAAATAAGATTTCATTCCTTGCTCTACCAGTTATTAATCATTTAAGACAGTAAACTTCTCTGCATTTCAAAGTTCCCTTATCTATGAAATAAGAAGAGATGCAGGCCTATTCCTCACATGCCTAGTGAGAGGATGAGGTAAAACTGGTAAAACAAACAAACAAAAAAACTTGTGCTAAGCCTGTAATAAGCATTTGGAAGAGTCAACAGTTTAAGGATCCTAAAAATCTGTATGTAATATAATGACCACTGAATTTTACCATTCAATGTGATGACTATTACAATAGATAGTTATAGGAATCCAAAACAGAGTTTTTACCCTATCAACAATAAGAACTTGTTAAACAAATGAATAGATCAGACTGGAATTTGAACAGTGGAACACCGAAGAAGTTTAAAGCACAGCTGGTATGTTTTATTCTCTTAGCACTGTATGGAATGCATACCATTTTACAAGACGCAAAACTGATGGCCAGGTAGCACAACTATTCTAATACTCTTTCTGTAATTCCATTTTCAATTAAAACTATCTACTTAAAATTTGTAAAATAAGAGATCCCTTACTGAATTCAGTTATCATAAAACTAGGGTTGGTAATCAGTATTAAATGTAAACTAAATATATTTTTTGTTTGAAAAGCTTATTTTTCCACAGTACATGTGGCCACAAAAGAAAATTTAAATCTTTCATATTAAAGAACTACATCAATAGAGCCCATACTCTTTCTGGCACTTCGTCTATAAGTGAACATGTATCTCAATTTTCCTGAAACTTCTCTTCACTTTTAACATAAAAAGGTAAAAATAGCCATCATAACCTAAATGCACTAAAATATATATATATACACACACACACACACACATATATATATATATCACTCTCATCAAGTTACATATATCTAGGATTACATTATTTAAAAAAAAACCTTCCACACATAATTTCATTCAATTCTTTCCTTTTATAGAAAGGCTCCTAACGTGGTTTGGCTAAGTTCTAAGGCAGAGTAAAACAAGAAAGTTAACCCTGGGACTCTTGGTTTAGTACCATACCTCCTTCAGACTACACAGATATACTGCCTAACTTACAGAGCTACTATACAAATTAGAAACAGTGTAAGGATGATCTCTCATATATGTAAAGCAGGTAAGGCCTAATAAATGGATGACAAGTAGGCAATATATGGTAGCAAAGTAGTGATAAAATTTTCCTATTATATCACACTGACTCTCATCTATTAACAAGTTCAGTTTCATCAAGGAAAATGATGAACATGTATGAAGCATTCAAAGTAAAAATGATACTGGCTAATATTAACGCACAAAAAGAGTAGATTAGAAGATAAAGAAAATTACACATATAAGCCTATGTAGATATATGGAGAACACACATGAAATATGAATAAAAGCAACTTAATACAATTTATAAAGTATTTAAGGGTGTAAGAATCATGGAGTAAAGAAAACTTCAGTGTAGGGTGAGGTTAATGTGAAAAGTTCCCAGATACTGGAATCTGAAGTAAATCTTTTAAAGAGAAAAACAGGAGTTCTTTTCTTTTCTTTTTTTTTTTTTAAGATTTATTTATTTGAGAGAGAGAGAAGAGAGGAGGGGCAGAAAGTGTCCCAAGCAGACTCCACATGGAATCTGACGTGGGGCTCAATCTCAGAACCCTGAGATCACACAACCTAAGCCAAAACCAAGAGCCGGACATTTAACTAACTACACTACCCAGGTGCCCCAAGAGGAGAGGATTTCAAAAAGAAAGAACAGCACAAATTAGGAACAAATTAGGCCAGAACTAGCAAGAGTGAGCAAGTTTCCGATTAGCTAAAGTGGAAAAGAGCACTTGCTAAAGATCACTGATAAATAAGGCTACCGAGAGGCAGAAGGGACATACATGCTGAGAATCAGAACACCAAAGGACAACCAAACAGAAGTTCTGAAAGCAGGACAGTCCTGGGAGGCAACAAACTACGACCAGTCGGAGCATCAAACCCCATCTAGCCCTCCTTGTGTTAAAAAAAAATAAGCAAGATACATAATGCCTAGAATTACTGCCAAGCCCCAAATACCATCTGTCACAACTAATAATAGGGAACTACTACAGAGCAGGGGTCACAAACATAAATGCCTATGGTCAGGGACATACAGAAAATGCCAAAAATGAACCAGTTCTAAAAATGGTAGTATTCCAAGCTTGCCATATCACAACTGATATTCTCGGTTATGAGGAGGCAAGAGGAGATGGGAGGGACCTATGAATCAGAAAGTTCATGTCCCATTCAAAAGAGAAGCTATGACAAAACTTCAGCCAAAAAGTACCTGTAGGAGTGGAAGATCAGGGTTGCCACACTGAACAATTGTTCAAGACAAGTCATAAACATGAATTTTTATGTAAAATGTTCTAAAATTTAACAATGATTCAAAATGTTTTAGAAAATACATAAGCAAGTAAAACATGTTTGCAGAGCATAGTTTTTATTTTATTTATTTATTTTTGAAGATTTTATTTATTTATTTGACAGACTGAAATCACAAGTAGGCAGAGAGGCAGGCAGAGAGCCCGATGCAGGGCTTGATCCCAGGACCCTGGGATCATGACCTGAGCCGAAGGCAGATGCTTTAACCCACTGAGCCACCCAGGCGCCCCAGAGCATAAATTTTAACATCATAGGGATTTTTTAAAAAAATATTTTATTTATTTATTTGTCGGAGATAAGGAGAGAGAGAGAGAGTGCACAAGCAGGCAGAGAGGCAGGCAGAGGCGGAGAGAGAAGCAGGATCCCTGCCGAGCAAGGAGCCCATGCGGGACTGGATCCCAGGACCCTGAGATCATGACCCGAGCCGAAGGCAGCGGCCTTAACCCACTGAGCCACCCAGGCGCCCGGGATTTTTTTTTTTTTTTAAGATTTTCTTTATTTATTTGACAGACAGAGATCACAAGTAGGCAGAGAGGCAGGCAGAGAGAGAGGGGGAAGCAGGCTCCCCGCAGAGCAGAGCCCGATGCGGGACTCAATCCCAGGACCCTGAGATCATGACCCGAGCCGAAGGCAGAGACTTAACCCACTGAGCCACCCAGGCGCCCCTATCATAGGGATTTTTAAGCAGAAGACTGACACAGTAAAAAAAAAAAAAAGTCACCTTTCTAGAAGATATTCATACAAAGAATGAATTAGAACCAGGTATTGATTAAAAAGAGAATAATAAAGGGAAACTCTCTAAGATGCTTCTGCTAAAAGGATAGCTAAATAATAAAAATAAAAAGAAGAAAGCAGTACAATACCAAACATGAAAAGTTGACCAAAGATGATTAAAAAATAAGTGTAGCATTATGAAGCATTAATTCATTAAAGAAAAATTGCAAACATCTGAAGTTTCCCTTAAATGTTTCTTTTCTTCCCCCTTAAATATTTCTACATAATAGGAATCAAATCTACTCATCAAAGCACTCCAAAAGACACATGAACGTCACTCAGGTTTAGAAAGCAGGTCAAAACCAACGTTGTAACCCTAACCACTACTACACAAAGAAAAGCACTGTATTCGTATACTGTACTGTACTACAAACACACTATTGTACCATATGGCTGGCAGCCCAGACCAGTCTACAAACTGTGGTTAAAAAAAAACTGAGAGTGTTTATAACATAAAATTTTATTTTATTTTATTTTAAAGATTTTATTTATTTATTTATTTATTAGAGAGAGAGAGAGCGAGCACAGGCAGACAGAGTGGCAGGCAGAGGCAGAGGGAGAAGCAGGCTCCCTGCCAAGCAAGGAGCCCGATGTGGGACTCGATCCCAGGACGCTGGGATCATGACCTGAGCCGAAGGCAGCTGCTTAACCAACTGAGCCACCCAGGCGTCCCTATAACATAAAATTTTAAAAACAATCTGACCAAACTAATTTTATTTACTGAATCTAATAACAAAAAATTGGGCCTTGAATTTTTTTCCCTTTCACTTTGCTGTAATTTATTCTCATTATATTTTACAAAATATTCATCTGCAACAGACTAGCAACAAAAGAACCAGTCCTTCACATATAGCCTAACAAGTGGTGCTGTAGGAATGCAAACTGGAGCAGCCAATCTGGAAAACAGTATGGAGGGTCCTCAAAAAGTTAGAAATAGAGCTACTCTATGACCTAGCAACTGTACTGCTAGGTATTTACCCAAAGGATACAAACATAGTGATTTGAAAGGGTACATGCACCATGATGTTTACAGTAGCATCATCAACAATAGTCAAACTATGGCAAGAGCCCAAATGTCCATCAACTGATGAATGGATAAAGAAGATGTGGGGGCTGTGAGTCTCTGTATAATGGAATATTGCTCAGCCATCAAAAAGAATGATATCTTTACGATGTGCAATGACATGGGTGGATCTAGAATATATTATGTTAAGTGAATTAAGTCAGAGAAAGACAAATACCACATGATTTCACTTACATGTCGAATTTAAGAAACAAAACAGATGAACATATGGGAAGGGTAGGAAAAAAGGAGAGGGAAACAAACCACAAGAGATTCTAACAACAGAGAACAAACTGAGTGTTGATGGAGGGAAGTGGGTTTTGGGGTAGGCTAGATGGGTGATGGGTATTACAAAGGACACTTGTTATGATGAGCACTGGGTGTTCTATGAGCACTGGGTGTTCTATGTAAGTGATGAATCATTGATTCTACTCCTGAAACCAATATTATACTGCATGTTAACTAGAATTTAAATAAAAATTTTAAAAGGGAAAAAAATAAAAAAATAATTAAAGAGAAAGAAAAAGTCATGCTGTAAGTAATAAATTTTTAATGTTACAAAAAAAGTTACAGTAAAACATTTTTAAATATGAAGTAAAAATCTATCAACAGTATATTTAGTGTGTTTTATGCTTTTTTTTTTTTTTTTTTTTTGGTCTCAAAGGAAATATTTAAATAGGCTTAAAATCTTTTATGTCTAGGCAACCTAAAATGCTTAGTGGATCTCTGGGTTGTACTAAATTACATTTTTGCATTCACAGAGAAAGAATTCTATTAAAAATGATGAGGAAAAAAAAGTCAGTATGTCAAAACCTACAATAATTTTTAAGTAAAGTTAACTTACCCATTACTACATAGGACTTAAATCGTGTTGATAATCTGTCCACAAAGGCACTTAAAATTTCCAATCCCATTAATGATACCTACAGACAGAAAGAAATTTTAATGAATACAAAGTACCAATGCCTTCTTTCATATCAATTATAATCACTGACATACAAAGATCTTCATATATTATCAAGTTTTTTAAAAAAATAAGGACATTGAAGTGTTCAGGTGATGTCCCCAAGGACAGATGGGACATAAGCAATAGGACACATGTGACTGTGGACAGAAGGAAATGAAAATGTGATACAAGGGTTAAGAGTTCAACTATATTTAATTCATTGTTAATAGCTGAAATTAGGTTAGCATGAAAATACATAATCCCTAGTAGCCAGAGACACAAAAGGAGAGACACCCATATACAGGCTCTTTCTCCACAAATCTCCACTGGACACTTG
Organism: Taxidea taxus jeffersonii; assembly: GCA_003697995.1. NCBI lineage: Eukaryota > Metazoa > Chordata > Mammalia > Carnivora > Mustelidae > Taxidea > Taxidea taxus. The sequence continues at coordinate 40,902 of RCUC01147343.1, read as the reverse complement.
AAATTGGAAAAAGTATCTCTTGGTTGTACAGGTCTGACAAAGGGAGGCAGCTGCCTCTGTAGGAAAGGCACAAACCTTTCCTTTCCCACACCGTAAGAAATAAAGGTATAAAGCTACTGAGAGAAAGACAAAAACTATCACCCTAGGACACAGGTAAAAACTCACTGCTGCTGAGCAAAAAGAAAAGAAAAAAAAGTTCTCTACTTCAGAGGGAGAAGCAGAAGATCTTCCTGGGCTCAAATGATTAGGGGTCTACACTTGAGTAGAAGCAGGATTTCTGTTAAAGCCTCATCCCCCAAACTCAAGAACAAAGGGCTCCTAAGACTGAAGCTGGACCAGAAAAAGAGAACACTCCCACTCCCCACATCTAGGTTAGCGAGGACAGTGTAAGGAGCAGTTTACCATTGGAGAAGAGAACATGGAGAAAAACCCTGTATGAAGCACAGGAAAAAAGGGAAGGTATAAAGTGAAGGGTGTTACAAAAACACTGAGTGGCCAATAATTAATTCCATTCTTAGGTATATATCCAAAGGAATTAAAGTAGGACACACACAGATACCTGAGAGCCAATGTTCATTACAACATAATTCATAATAGCTAAAAGGTGCAAAAGCCCACATGTCCTTCAACTGATGGATAAAGAAAATGTGATATATGCACTCAATAAAAAATGTGGTCTTAAATAGAACTGAGTGGTGTATGTTACAACATGAATGAACCTTGAAAACACTGTAAGTAAAACAAAAAAAGTCACAAGTGGTCAGATGTTGTATGATTAAATTTATAAGAAATGTCCAGAATAGGCAAACCTAGAGAGATAGAAAGTAAATTAGTGGTTGCCTAGAACTAGGGAATGTGGGGTGATAAGGTGGTATCTCCAAAAGGGTACAGGGATCTTCTTGAGGTGATGGAAATATTCTAAAATTAACTGCGCTGATGGTTGTGCATATCTGTAAATATACTTTAAAAATCAATGAACTGTACACTTCAGATGAATAAATTGTATAGTATGTAAATTATATCAATAAAGCTGATAAAATATAATTGAAAAATCCACAAATAGACTCACAGACTTAATAGACTTTATAGATGATAAAAGCAGTATCTTAAATAAGCAGGAAAAACATGCATACTTGATAAGATCTCACTTAGGAATCTATCCCCAAGATACACTAACAAAATTATTAAAGAACGTGTGAATATTATTCACTGTAAGAGACCAGAAACTATCCAAACATCAATACGAGACAGGTTTAATAAACTATGGTATATCCATAATATAGCGTACTATAACACTTTAAAAATAACAATGAGGACTACCTTAATTCTGCTACGTAATAACCTCCACGATATTGTTTTAAGATATATTTATTTTAGTAAGAGAGTGAGCAGGGGGAGAGGAGAGGGAGAGAATCTCAAGCAGGCTCCCCGCTGAGTGTGGAGCCCCACTCGAGTCTTGATCTCATGACTCTGAGATCATTACCTGAGCCAAAATCAAGAGCCAGACACTTCTTAACCATCTGAACCACCCAGGTGTACCTCCATGATACATTGTTAAGTGAAACAAGCAAGTTGGGACAATGCGTATATATACAGAGAGTACTACAAGTAGATATAGTTAGAAACATTTACTAAAAATAACAGCAATGAAGGGGCACCTGGGTGGCTCAGTCGTTAAGCATCTGCCTTTGGCGCAGGTCATGATCCCAGGGTCCTGGGATTGATCCCCACATCGGGCTCCTTGCTCAGGGGGAAGCCGGCTTCTCCCTCTCCCACTCCCCCTGCTTGTGTTCCCTCTCTCATTGTGACTCTGTCAAATAAATAAATAAAATATTTTTTAAAAAATAACAGAAATGGAATAATAATCAGGAAAAAAATTTTATGGTTAGAAACAGACTATAAGGAATAGAGAAGAAAGCCAGACTATTTTGAATACACTATATTTGCAGCAATAACTAATTTCATTGAAAACAAAATAAGTGAACCTAAATGCATACTAAATTAGTATTATAACCACAAAGAAGACTATTTCAAGTGACTTTAAACTATAGTACTTTGATTATCTCTCTCCAGGGGGATATACCCTAAGAACATACACTAAACTCTTAAAAAAAAGAAACTTCAATGCTTTTAGAAATCTTTTTGATTGAAGGAGATAGAAGTCATACAGAAGTAGTATTAAAAAAAAAATGCAGTCCTGAAACTAAATTAGAATCACTTTGAACTCATGATGTATTTTTCTTTAAAATTAAGATAAAACCTATCCTCTTCATTGAAAAAAATCTAGAAACAAACAAGTAACACTGAGTTCCACTAACACTCACATATATACTATTTCCCACTAAAATGAACAAGAGAAGTGGCTGATTCCAGGGTAGAAGCAGGAAATAGGACATCTTGTGATACCAGCTAATGAATATGCTATAAGTGATTACCAGGGTCATGTCAAGATACATTTAAAGGTTAACAAGATAATAACTGCACTGTTTTGAAACACATTAGATATGTTTAAATACAAAAATTCATAATGATAAAACCTATTTGGCCAATATTGGAGGATGCTTAAAAGACCACCTTAATATTTTGACAATTAGTAAATGAAAGGAAAGAATCATATGAACTACAGGCATACCTCAGAAATATTGTGGATTCTGTTCCAGACCACTGAAATAAAGGGAATATCGCAACAAAGTGAGTCAAGTGAATTTTTTCATTTCCCAGTGCATATAAAAGTCATGTTTACCCTGTATTTTGCAGTAGTAAGCATGCAATATCATTATGTCTTAAGAAAAGTGAATACCTTAAAAATAAAATTCATTATCTGAGCCATTATCTGAGCTTTCTTGATATTATGTGCCTCCTGGTGTGTGTGTGGGGCACTGAATCTGACCAAGCTATAGGTCCAACTACCAATTTATAGGAAATAGAGAGGAACTAACATCACAGGAATGAAATCAGCAAAACACACCTGTGGGAAACTCTACAAATAAAATCAAGAATTTAAAAAAATCTACAAATAAAATCCAAGAATTTTTAAAAAGAGATACTGAGGGAGAAACAAATTCAAAGAAAGACACCTAATGGTGTCCATATCCTAACCTCTAAGACCTGTGGGTGTTACTTATGTGGTAAAAAGAACTTTAAAGATGTGGTAAAGGTCTTAAAATGGGGTAATTACTCTGGGTTATTCTGGGCCCAATATATCACAAGATCCCTCATAAAAGAGAGGCAGGAGAGGAGGCAGAACTGCAATGATAAAAGCAGTAGTCAGAAAGATCTGAAGGTGTTATCCTGCTGGCTCTGAAGACAGAGGAAGAGGCCATAAAGCCAAGAAATGCATGCAGTTTCCAGAATATAGAAAATCATCTCCTTGAAGTTCTTTAGAAGAATACAATCTTGCTGAAAGCTTGATTTTATCCCAAGGAAACCCATTTAGAAATTGAGCTCTAAAACTATAAGAAAATAAATCTATGTTTTAGGCTATTAAGTGTGTGGTAACTTGTTACAGTAGCAATAGGAAATTAATATATTAATGAATCACAATGTGGAAATCTTATTTGGATCCTGATTTTTCTTGAAATAATTAAAGGGGTGCCTGGGTAGCTCAGTCAGTTAAGTGTTCAATTCTTCGTTTCAGCTCAGGTCTTGATCTCAGGGTCGTGAATTCAAGCCCCACACTGAGCTCCATTCTGGGTGGGAGCCTACTAAAATAAACAAATAAATAAAATGACTAATTTAAAAATTTGTATGACATCTTAAAAATTGGGAATTTGGGGCACCTGGGGTGGCTCAGTGGATTAAGCCACTGCCTTTGGCTCAGGTCATGATCTCAGGGTCCTGGTTCGAGCCCCACATCGGGCTCTCTGCCCAGCGGAGAACCTGCTTCCCCCCTCTCTCTCTGCCTACTTGTGATCTCTCTCTCTCTCTGTCAAATAAATAAATAAAAATCTTAAAAAAAAAAAAAAAGACACATGGGAAGTGAGATTTGGCTTACTGGCCTATGGATCTGAAACTATGGTTCTCAAACTTTAGGAAAAAAAAAAATTGGGAATTTGACCCTGCATATTTGATATCAAGCAATTTTTTTTTTACATTTGATAATGGTAGTGAGGTTAACAATTTTTTAATATATGTATTTTTTAAATGTAGGCTCCATGCCCAGTTGGGAGACCAACTGGGGCTTTAGGTCAAGACCCTGAGATCAAGACCTGAGCTGAGGTCAAGAGTTGGACCTTTAACTGCCTGAGCCACCCATGCACACCAACAATTTTTTTAAAGAATACTTATCTTCAAGACACTAAATAAAAAGTCTCATTGATGAAACAATGTATCTGTGATTTGTGACAAAATGATAGCATGATTAGCCATGGACGGATAAGTGTTGTGAGTGGATTTGTTATTTTATTCTGCCTACCTTTATGTATGTTCAAAATTCTTTGTAGTAAAAAGTTAAAACAAACTACAGGAAGTGTGATTCCTAATGGTGAAATGAACATACCCTTGAAACAAAAGAACAACTCAAGGCCCACACTCTTTTACTCACCCTCATCCTAAGAGTCTTAGCCAATGCACCCAAACCAACAAAACTAAATAACTGGAAAGAAGGAGGAATACTATCTTTATTGTCTGGTAGTATTATACAGTAGTCCCGTTATCCCCAGTTTTGCCTTCCACAGCCTGAATTACCCAAGGTCAAATGTGGTTCAGAAGTAGATAATCCTCTTCAGAAATCAGTAATACCCTATCACTATGTTACAATGCCTACATCATTAACCTCACTTCATCTCATCACTTCATCCCACATCATCAAAAGAAGGGTAAGTATAGTACAAGGAGATTTTAAGCAAGACCACATTCATGTAACTTTTATTATAGTATATTGTTATAAATGTTCTGCCTTATTATTACTGTTAATTTCTTATGGTGCCTAACATAAATTAAGCTTTATCATAGGTATGTATGTATAAGGAAAAATACCGTGTACATATATACAGGTACTCCCTGCTATTTCCAGCATCTGCTAGAGTGTCTTAGAAATGTGTCCCCTCCATGGATATGAGGAGGAACTACCGTATGTAGAGAAAACCTAAAAGAATCCATCAACTGCAGAAAAAATGTTTTGAATTATAAGCAGGTTGGCCACAAAATCAATATCCAAAATGCCATTTCATTTCAATATATCACAAAGCATAATTTTAAAAATAAATAGCATTTATACTCTCATTAACTATGAAAATAAATCTAACAAAATGTGTGTAAGACCTATTGGGAGAAAATAATGAAACATTAATGAGACACATTAAAGAAAACACAGGAGCACCTGGGTGGCTCAGGTCATAACCCCAGGGTCCTGGGATCGAGCCCCACATCAGGCTCCTTGCTCAGCAGAGAGCCTGCTTCTTACTCTCCCTCTCCCTCCACTGATGCTCACTCATTCACTCACTTTCCCTCTTTCAAATAAATAAATAAAATCTTAAAAAAAGAAAACAAACAATTTTGTTTGGGTAAAAGAGGTCATTATAAAGATATCAAGTCTTGGGACGCCTGGGTGGCTCAGTTGGTTAAGCGGCTGCCTTCGGCTCGGGTCATGATCCCAGCGTCCTGGGATCGAGTCCCACATCGGGCTCCTTGCTCGGCAAGGAGCCTGCTTCTCCCTCTGCCTGTGCGCTCTCTCTCTCTAACAAAAAAAAAAAAATATCAAATCTTCCCCCCAAAAAGAGGATACATACAAAATAGATAATCATGTCAAAAAATGGGAAGAAGACATGAACAGACACTTCTCCAAATAAGACATACAAATGGCTAACAGACACATGCAAAAATGTTCATCATCATTAGCCATCAGGGAGATTCAAGATTCACATCAAAACCACATTGAGATACCACCTTATGCCAGTTAGAGTGGCCAAAATTAACAAACAGTAAACAACATCTGTTGGAGAGGATGTGGAGAAAGGGGAACCCTCTTACACTGTTGGTGGGAATGCAAGTTGGTGCAGCCACTTTGGAAAACAGTGTGGAGATTCCTTAAGAAATTAAAAACAGAGCTTCCTTATGACCCTACAATTGCACTACTGGATATTTACCCCAAAGATACTGATGTAGTGGAAAGAAGGGCTACCTGTATGCTAATCTTCATAGCAGCAATGGCCACAGTTCCCAAACTGTGGAAAGAACCAAGATGCCCTTCAATGAACGAATGGATAAAGAAGATATGGTTCCATATATACAAAGGAGTATTATGCCTCCATCAAAGGATGAATACTCAACTTTTGTATCAACATGGACAGGACTGGAAGAGATTTTGCTGAGTGAAATAAGTTAAGCAGAGAGAGTCAATTACCATATGGTTTCACTTACTTGTGGAGCTTAAGGAATAACACTGAGGACACTGGGAGAGGGAGAGGAGAAGTGAGTTGGGGGAAATCAGAGGGAAAGACATATCATGAGAGACTGTGGACTCTGAGAAACAAACTGAGGGTTTTGGAGGGGAGGGGGTTGGGGGGTTGGGTGAGCCTGGTGGTGGCTAATATGGAGGGCACGTATTGCATGGAGCACTGGGTGTGGTGCATAAACAATGAATTTTGGAACACTGGAAAGAAATAAAGTAAAATAAAATGAAAAAAAAAATTGGACACTCAATGTAATTCCAATAAAAGCCCCAATTTTCTAGTGCAACTTGACTAGCTGATTCTAAAATTCACATGGGTTAGTAACTAAAGACCCAATAGTAAGCCAACACATTCCTAAAGAATATGGTGAGTGAATTTGATTAGCAAATGTCAAGATTTAGAAGGCAGCTATGCTCACCACTATACCACCAACGCTGCACAAATGTCAAGATTTACTATGGAGCTACAGACAAATGACTTTCCTGAATTTCCATTTAGACATCTTTCAACTTAGCCTACATCTTGGCCAAGGGTCATTTCAGTAGAATAAGAAAACTATAAAGAAAAGAAGAGAAAAAAAAATAGAGCTGTATTTCAATTTGTTCCTCACCACTTCCTTAGGGACTCAAATGCCTCCATTCAGGTATTTTATTTATTTATTTTTAAAAAGATTTCATTTATTTATTTGAGAGAGAGAGAGAACGAGAGACCTTGAGCAGAGGGGAGGGGCAGAAGGAGAAACAGGCTCCCCAGTGAGCAGGGAACATGATATAGGGACTCGATTCTGGGATTCTGGGATCATGAACTGAGCCAAAGGCAGACTGCTCAACCGACTGAGCCTCCCAGGCACCCCTCCATTCAGGTCCTTTAAAACATAAAAGCAAAACTAGTGTACCTTCTAAAAGGTACATATAAAATACAAAAGCAAAAATAAAAACATTAAATATATAAATTTGTAAAATATCAAAATATTTAAAAAACTAAAAGCAAAAATAACCTTTTTTAACAGGTAGAAAAACAGAAACTCTAAAAAGCAAATTTGGGGCTAAGACCAAGCTTAAATTTTAGGGCATTTCAAAGTCCTAAAACTGAAATTTAAATATGTTTATAAAATTTTATTAACCCCCAAAGAAGTCCCAGAACCTTTAGGGCCATTTTCCCATTCTCTTTCTCACTCTCCCTTTTCACATCTGAATCACAAGTGGTTTAACATATCTGAGTAACTAATGTGATGTCAATAAAACCACACTCAATTTGTCACATTGGCTGGAGTTTCATTCAATTCAGTAGGTTTAATTTTCCAAATAGTTTAAATCAGAAATGTTGTCAAACAACAACAAAGCTAAATAAATGCACAAGATAGAAACCCAAAGAGAAATATCAGGTTATTTTTATTTAATTATATAAATAATAAAACTATTTCCCTCCAAAAAAGGAGGGAAACAAATGACAAAATTAAAGATACTGATTAATCCTAGATCAAGTGAGGGAGACAAAACAAGTATAATCCAATATTTCCACTTCTAGACATATACCCAAAAACAGTTATTCTAAACTGAGGGAGTATTATTCCTTGGAGCTGTGCAGCCCAAAGCCCTGCTGTCAGCCATTCAAGTAAATGAAAATCCTGTTTGAAATGATCAGCCTAGAACTTTTCTTTCGCATGGTTTTAGTACATAAGTTTTCCAGCTGGTAATTCAAGGGACAAATGTGCTTTAATTTAGATTGAACAAACACTGAGAACCTGCTATGGGTATAAGTGCTGGGGGGTGGGTACATACCCTAAGGGGAATCTTAAGAAATTCCAATTCCTTTGATTTTTAAGTAAACTCCTCCATCAATCTGCCCAGTACATGACAGGTGCTCGAGAAAGGCAATTATCCTTAATTCCTCTCTCTGAACCCAACGGGAGGTCCAGTTGGCTCTATCACCAAAGCGTATCTCAAAATCTTCCACTTCCCAATATGGCCATTGCTACCAAACCAGTCTTAGCCACCATCATCTCTCTTCTTCTTCTGTTGCTCCTTTACAGTCTACTCTCCACAAAGCAGCCACCCCTCCACATAAAATCCTCCAATGACTTAGAATAAAATCCTGTAAGGCTCTTTTCACCTGCCCCCCAATTTCATCCTTCTTAACACCTCACTCACTTATAAACTCTAGCCATGTTGTCATTCTTTATGTTCCTCCACAGAACTAGGGCCTCCACATTTGCAGTTTCCTCTGCCTAAATCATTCTTCACTCCTATATTTATTTCACATCATACCCAATTTTACCTCACTTTCTTGACTACCTGCATCCTGACCAACACTCCCTATTCCCTTCACTGCTTTTTTTCTCCAAAGCACTTACCTCCTCTAACATACTATAGATTCTAATTATTATCTTTGTGTATTTCTCTACCTCCACTAGAATCTAAGTCCACAAAGGCAAGGATTTTGGTTTTCCCACTACCGAATCTGAAGTGCCTTAGAAGAGTGGCTGTTCATGGGAGGTCCTCAATAAATATCCGAATGAAGCTAAATGAATGAGCTTTATTAGTCTTACTCATAGCTGGATCTTCTGTATCTAGAACAATACCCAGCATAGAGTATAATCACTCAAATTTTTGGAAGTAATGATAATTATTAAGATACCCAAATTCTAAAATACCATCAAATCTGAAGAAAAATATATTTTGTTCAGCATAATTTGAAACTTAAGTACAATTCTCTATGTGCATGTTCGAAAAAATTCCATGATACACTTTTTTTCTGAGACTTAAATATGTGTCATTGTATCTTGGGTAAAAAATGATGACCTAGTTTGGTAACTTAGTTTATAAAACCCAAACAGGAAACTAACCCAAATGCCCTCTAACAACATCAGAAAATTTATATACGGCATTGAGTAGAAAGAAGAGAACTAATGATTCAAGAAGGAGAAAGTAGAATTGATGAATTAATAACGTTAAGTAGGCAAGAGACCATGGAATCCAACATTCATGTAGAGGGACTGATTTAGTAAATGAAACAGAGAAGGAAGAACATACGGTACAGCTGTAAGGGAGTGTGTAGATAAGGTTGTAGGAGCCTGTGGCAGTTTTGTTCTGATTGTGGAAACTGTCTCAGACTACAATATCTAGTAAGGAGCATGGAGAGAATGTGTAGTAAGGAGATGAGAACCTGCATCAGATTCCTGACGGATTCTAATTCTTAAGGACCAGCTGAAAGGAAAATACAGCACTAAGAAGTAGTGCTTAAAGACATTAAAGAAAAATTGGGATACTGTGGTATCACAGAAGTCACGAGATGTGTTTCAAGAGATGGGACTGTCCAAATGCACTGGATGGCACATCCTTAGAGTGAAATGGTCCAAAGCCAACTCATCATGGCTGACACAGAAGGTAACATGATGGTACATCTGAAGAGTGAAATGGTCCAAAGCCAACTCCCTATGGCAAAGCCAACACCCAATGACCAGCACAGAAGGTAACACCCTTCACTTGGGAAGGGGAGCAAGCACTGCGGAAGAGCTTTCTATAACCCCTTGTGCTGCAACATAAAATCAATTATCTTGAGTGTGCATATGTCCTTACAGTATAAGTAAATTTAGCTTGTTTCTCCCAAAGAAATAATAAACTCTCAAATAGTACTGATACTGTATTAAATATTAACGTTTTCTAAAGTTTTTAAAAAAGAAAAATAATGCAATAGTATGTAACAGAGCATCAAGTTGGTTAATTCCCATATGGTTTATTATCCTTGTAAAAGTCAACCCCTTCCAAAACTCATGTAAGTTTTGCCATTAAATCTGCACAGTAATTGTAGAGTTTGCCTTCCTACTCTATGAGAATACAGCTTTCAAAGTACAGCCTATTTGCAGGATTATTAATATAAATTACTTAGAAGAATCACTTCATCCGTAGATTTGAGCTAGCATTTTAAAGCAACACTGCCACCAGAAGGCTAGAAAGAAAAATAACTGCTAAAAACTACAGTACAGGCTAATTACAGAATATTTACCTGGTTTTTCAACCTAGCTATATTACAACCCGCCTACTAACAGCTCTTCAAAGACACTCATTCTTCTCCTAACCCGGAGGGTTTTCATCATCAGCTAACCTACCAAGACACGTTTCCCTAGGTCACCTACTAGCACACAGGTTTCAAATCCGAGTCAGTCTTCAAGTGCAGCAAAACAAATGAACAGGGAGCGTTCAACTGCTTTCTGTAGACAATAAATGAAAAACAAATACATAATGCCCTGGGGTCAGCATCTTTGTATTACATTCAACGGTACACTTAAATCAGGCACCCGATTAGGCTCCAAAGATCCCTTAGAGACGAAGAGCACTACCTTCCAGACTCAAAATGTATAAAAGAAAAAAAGAAACAAGATGAAGTAGGATAAAAAGCACTAATTAAAAGGGATTAACTTGACACACTCTTTTGAACTTAAAAATTGTATCCTAATGCCCCGTCCTTACCTAGATAGTGTTTACAAGGTACGTACAAATGCAAAGTCTTCAAGCGCCTTATGTATGCAAAGCATCGATGATTTTTTTAAATAGGTGATTAAACATCGTGTCCTAATGCCCCAAAACTCCGCACTGTGTCACGGAATCGCTGAATTTGTCACTGTTCACAATTGGGGAAAAACTTGGTCCTGGTGGAAACTAAGTCCCCGGCTCGCGTCCAGGGACCCCTGAGTCTACAGGTTTCCCCTCCACCGGGCGGTTCCGAGGCTCCCAGCGCGCCCCGGGGGCTCGCCTGGCTGCTGGCGCACGTCCGGGATTAAAGGGCTGGCCGGAGAGGGCGTGCCCGGCCCGGCCGCGCCGCCGCCGCAGCCGCCGCTTACCCGGTAGTTGCTCGAGCCCACCCAGCCGGTGAGTGCGTCGACCGTCTTGCCCAGGCGGCCCAGGTCCTCCTCCAGGTCCGGGAGGGCGCCGGGGGCGCCGAGATAAAGCAGCAGCTCCTGGCCGACCTGCAGACGGCCGCCGACGTCCTTCTGCTGCACCTGGGCGCTGAAGTACTCCATGCCGCGGGGCTCCATGGCCGACCGCCCGCCCGGGAGCGACCAACTTTTGCCGAGCGCCGCCCAGCCGCCAGTGCGGGTCCCCGCGGGAACCGGCGGGACACGCTCGGTCCGGCCGACGCTCGGCTCGCGGGGCGCAGCGGGCGGCGGGACTAGCGCCAGGCGCCGAGCGGCCCCCAAACTAGTCAAACTCGGCGCCCCCCGCCACCCAGCCCGCTTTAGAGGCCGCGGCCGCCGGCTACGTCAGCACGCGCATGACGTCAGCGCGACGCCGGCGAGCGCCCGCCCCTCTCTGCTGCCGCTTCTCGACTGCCACTTCCCGGCAGCTGCAGCGGCTGCTCGGGAGGAAACCTCTGGGCGTAGCGGGACCCCTGGCGGGAGTTGGGGTCGAACTGGGTCAGCACCCCTGTAGAGGCTGGCCCATATCGGGCATCCACCATCACAGCGTCCTTCCCTCACTCCGTAAAATAGAGAAGTTTTCTTTTGCTTGAAATCAGTACCTGGGAAAGTTTCCAGCACTTGGAAATCCCACTTCCTCCTCTCCACACTTCCTCGGAGAAGAACACCATGACTCCTGCTTCCAGCCGCCATCGTCGGTTGGGTCACCGTGTAATTCTTTTTGTTTTTAACTGAGGTTTAATTTACATGGAATAAAATACACATTTTTAAAAAAATTCTATTTATTTAATTGACGGAAATCACAAGTAGGCAGAGAGGCAGAGGAGGAAGCAGGCTCCCTGCTGAGCAGAAGGCCCGATGTGGGGCTCGATCCCAGGACCCTGGCATCATGGCATCATGGCATCATGGCCCAGCTGAACGCAGAGGCCTTAACCCACTGAGCCATCCAGGCGCCCCAAAATACACGTATTTTTAAGTGTACAGTGCATGAGTTTTGGGCAAATGTATTCACCAGGGTAACGACAGCACCAATGAATATACAGCACATTTCCACCGCTCTGATAAGTTCTAGGAACTTTCCAGTCAATAACCACTCCCTCCTAAGCAATTCTAATCTATTACCTTAGCGTAGTTTCCCCCATTCTTTAACATCACAACACTTCATACAGTCTGTAGTCTTTGGAGCCAGACTTCTTCCCCTTAGCGCAATGTTTTTTGATCCACCCAGCACTGTTGGTATTTCGGTAGTCCTTTATTGCTGAGTAGAATTCCATTGTATGGAAGCAGTACAATTGTTGACTCATTCACCTGTGTATAGACCTTTGCGTTTTCAGCTTTTTAATAATTACTTGTAAAGCCGCTATAACCGTTAGTGTATAAGTCATTGTGTTGACACGTTTTCGTTTCTCTTGGGTAAACACCAAGGACTGGAATTACTAGGTCTTCAGATAAGCATGTATTTAACTTTGGGAGAAACTGCCAAATTGTTGTTCAAAGTGGATGGACTATCTTAACATTCTGACCAGCTTGAGAGTTCCAGTTGCTCCACATTCTCCACCATATTTAGTATGATTAGAGTTATTAGTTTTAGAAATTATAGTGAGTGTTCCTATAACCAAAAGTAACCACTGCTCTTGGCCCTCCATTCATCTTTCTGAACTCAGGGATCACACTAGATAATCTTTAAGTCATAAGAAAAGTAAATAGTCCTCGCTTTCTGCCCGTGGACGCCGCCGAGTAAGCATCGTTAAAGTCTCCCCTCCCACCGCCGTCATGTCTAAGTCAGAGTCTCCCAAAGAGCCTGAACAGCTGCGGAAGCTCTTCATCGGAGGTCTGAGCTTTGAAACGACCGATGAGAGTCTGAGGAGCCATTTTGAGCAATGGGGAACACTTACGGACTGTGTGGTAATGAGAGATCCAAACACCAAGCGCTCCAGAGGCTTTGGGTTTGTCACATATGCCACTGTGGAGGAGGTGGATGCAGCCATGAATGCAAGGCCACACAAGGTGGATGGAAGAGTTGTGGAACCAAAGAGGGCTGTCTCAAGAGAAGATTCTCAAAGACCTGGTGCCCACTTAACTGTGAAAAAGATTCTTGTTGGTGGCATTAAAGAAGACACTGAAGAACATCATCTAAGAGATTATTTCGAACAGTATGGGAAAATCGAAGTGATTGAGATCATGACTGACCGAGGCAGTGGCAAAAAGAGGGGTTTTGCTTTTGTAACATTTGATGACCATGATTCTGTAGACAAGATTGTCATTCAAAAATACCATACTGTGAATGGCCACAACTGTGAAGTAAGGAAAGCACTCTCTAAGCAAGAGATGGCTAGTGCTTCATCCAGCCAAAGAGGTCGAAGTGGTTCTGGAAACTTCGGTGGGGGTCGTGGAGGTGGTTTTGGTGGGAATGACAACTTTGGTCGTGGAGGAAACTTCAGTGGTCGAGGTGGCTTTGGTGGCAGTCAAGGTGGTGGTGGATATGGTGGCAGTGGGGATGGCTATAACGGATTTGGTAATGATGGAAGCAACTTTGGAGGTGGTGGAAGCTATAATGATTTTGGCAATTACAACAATCAGTCTTCAAATTTTGGACCCATGAAAGGAGGCAATTTTGGAGGCAGAAGCTCTGGCCCTTATGGTGGTGGAGGCCAATACTTCGCCAAACCACGAAACCAAGGTGGCTATGGTGGTTCCAGCAGCAGCAGTAGCTATGGCAGTGGCAGAAGGTTTTAATTACTGCCAGGAAACAAAGCTTAGCAGGAGAGGAGAGCCAGAGAAGTGACAGGGAAGCTACAGGTTACAACAGATTTGTGAACTCAGCCAAGCACAGTGGTGGCAGGGCCTAGCTGCTACAAAGAAGACATGTTTTAGACAATACTCATGTGTATGGGCAAAAAACTCGAGGACTGTATTTGTGACTAATTGTATAACAGGTTATTTTAGTTTCTGTTCTGTGGAAAGTGTAAAGCATTCCAACAAAGGGTTTTAATGTAGATTTTTTTTTTTGCACCCATGCTGTTGATTGCTAAATGTAATAGTCTGATCATCACGCTGAATAAATGTGTCTTTTTTAAAAAAAAAAAAAGTAAATAGTCCTCAAGTTATATGATAATACTGTGGCATTTGAATAACCCTGGAAGTACTTGTAAAATGCTTGGTAAACACTGTTTACTATTACCCATACATACCTGTGTGTTTTGTTAATTCATCAACAAATATCTTCTGAGCACTTGTTATATGCCAGACATTGCCAGAGTCCATTGATACAAAGTTCACTTAAATCTCCACCCATGACAAACTCAAATAGAGACCCTCCAAAAATTAAAAACAAAAATAAAAAAAAATCAATATTTCCAGGATGCTACATTGGGATAAGCAAAGGGTTTTGGGAAGCCTAGATGAGAGGTTACTTATTTAGAGAGTTCTGAGAATGGGAGTAGGGGAGTTGTTAATGAGGGAGGGCTTCCTACAAGAGGTTATCTTTAAATTGAGGTTTGAGGGTACTTAGGAATTAACTAATTAAGGAAGTGGTTTACTGGGGAATAGTTTATCTACAAAATGTAGTCTTGACTGTTGTAATACTATAAAATCTACATATTTCTCTATATCACTGTTGTCTATCCTAGGTTAAACATCATTAGAACAGAAAGTTCTCAGGCTTTCTAGCTCACAGCAGTTAGTATCTCAGTCATTTTTTTCACACACCTCTAAAACAAAACAACAACAACAACAAAACCATAAGAAATACCACCTACTGGGGGTGCCTGGGTGGCTCAGTGGGCTAAAGCCTCTGCCTTCAGCTGGGGTCGTGATCCCAGGGTCAAGGGATCAAGCCCCGAATCGAATGGGGCTCTCTGCTCAGCAGGGAGCCTGCTTCCCTGCTCTCTCTGCCTGCCTCTCTGCCTACTTGTGATCTCTATCAAATAAAGAAATACCACCCACTGGATAGTAAGATCCAAACAACTTAATGAGTATTAGTATCTTAGTAGACTTATGAAAAATAATACAGAAATTGAGAAAAATAAATTTCTAAAGATTTATTTATTTATTTGAAAGAGAGAGAGAGATTCCCAGGGGGCGGGGGGAGAGGAAGAGGGAAAGAATCCCAGGCAGAATCCATGCTGAGCGTGAAGCCCAATGCAGGGCTCAATCTCAAGACCCGTAAGTTCATGACCTGAGCAGAAACAAGAAAGAATTAGACGCTCAGTCCACAGAGCCACGCAGGCGCCCAGAGAAAAACAAATTTTTAATTTTATTTTCCAATAAGCACACTTAGGTACCTACGAAATGCCTGTACCTCTTGGCACTGTGCAATTTCTCAAACCATGGATTCAGATGGGATTGATTCTGCCATCTTCATTCTGTTGTACATGGACTTCCATGCTGAACAGAAAACAGCATTGCAAAGATATGACATCAATGAAGGAAGTGTACCACAATTTAATGTTGAAACTGTGAACTTTCTGGAGCCGGTATAGTTCACACCATGTTTGAAAGATACCCGGTATACTGTTTCCCTCTAAAATTTAAAATATCCTGTATTGCTCTAGGTGAGCTTGCTGCAACCCCCCGGGATGCCTGAGCATGCAGTTTAGGAAACTTAGCAGATAGATAACCTGACAAAACCCAAGTTCTCAGAGAGACAAAGAACAGGAAACACAAACAGCAGCTCATGTAGGAAGAAGGTATGTGTCCAATGAGAACTCAGTTTCACAAAGGCTGTTGCCTGAAGAGCTCAGCTTCACTTATGCTAAGTCTTTTACTCCTCCAAGCAATCCCATATGGAATGTATTGAATCTTCAGTTTAGAGGCAAAAAAAGCTGAGACTCAGAGGTTAAGTCTCCAGTCTGTCTCATGATTTCAGATGCACGATTAAAACAGAGGATGTCTGGCTTCTGTGGTCTCCCAAATACATAATCTTAAAGGAAAGAAGATGAAAAAAAATTTTTTTAATTAACTACTAAAATAATAACACTTTGTGCATAACATAGACTTTCTTTGAATGTCTCTATAATATTTCCACTTAGAACCTGCCTTTCTCTGAATTACGATGTTATTTATTTATTTAGAGAGCACGTGAGCAGGGGGAAGGGCAGAAGGAGAGGCAGAGAATCTCAAGTCGACTCTGTGCTGAGTGTGGAGCCTGATGTGGGGCTCGATTTCACAGTCCTGAGATCACGACCTGTGCTGAAACCAGGAGTCAGATGCTTAACCACCTAAGTCATTCAGGCACCCCTCTGAATTACTATTAAAAAGAAAAAGATAAGGAGAAGAAGGAAATGGGTAGGAATCTTAGGAAAAAAGTGTAGGAAACATCTACATTCTCTCATAATCAGTCACTAAAATGTATCTAGTAGTACAAGTCTATTTTTAACTGGCAACAAGACCGAAATGGAGCATTTAAGTACAGGAGACTGACTTCCTGACCTATTTGTTCATTATTTGTGATGATAGTGGAAACTATAAGCAGACGTTATTATGACACTGAACCTTATTTTCCATTTGAAGACTAAGAGACAAATCACTGCTAGTTTGAAACCATACTTCAATAAATACCCATCAAATAGGGCACTATGTTAAAATACTGGAGTGGGAGAGGTGCATTAGATGACTTACCAAAGGTAGATCAATCCCTCTTCAGAGGTTAAGTATGTACATAAATGTTCGGAGCAGCTTCATTCAAAATAGCCTAACCTGGAAACACCCCAGGTGCCTACCAACTGGAAATAAAGCCATACAATGGAATTCTGCAAAGCAATAAAAAATAAACTACTGATTGACTCAACAATGGGCATGAGTCCCAAAAAAACTGTGTTGAGCACAAGACACAAAAGAGTGATTCTATATGTATTTGAAGTTCCAATACAGGGAAAACTTACTAATGGTAATTTAAATTATCACAGAGAATGGGAGTCAGTGATTATCGACTAGGAGGAAACATTCTGCATCTTGATCTGAGAGGTGATTATGTTACAGGATTGCAGGGTTCTTGTCTCACAAAGTCGAAGAATGAATCTCGTAGACACTAAAGGGTGAAGTGAAGTGAAAGTTTATTAAGTGAAGGTGAGAGCAGAAAGCAAAGAAGCAGCTCTCTAGAATGAAAGGGGTCCTGAACTGGTTGCCACTGAGCGCTTTTATAGGCAGGCAGTCTTAACTGAGAACTGACTGGGAAGCTTGTGGCCTTGAGTTTCTTGGTGTGCCATCTTGTTTTGAGCATGGACAATTGATAACACCCTTAATGACTTAGTTCTTTAAGGTTTGGCCACTTTCTGTGATACAATGTAGCCACCAAAGAAAAATACTCCCTAATATTTAGGGCCAGGTGGTCTGTTTTCTCACTCTTGTTTACTCTGACTTAGCACTTCTGCCTGCTAAGAAGTTCAGGGCCCCCCTACCTTTCCCAGATTAAACCTTAACCCTTTCCTTATTCAATTATAACAAAATATGTATAGGTAAAAAATCCAGCTAGTTCTGTACTTAAGACATCTTGAGTACATTGGTGCATTTGTGATATGTTATGGTATAACTGCCGAGAAATGGGGGAAGATTTTAGGAACAAAGGACAAAAAGGAAAATAGAGGATAAAAGAGTTATGGTATATTGCAGTGTTATCCAATAGAAATAGAATATATATATGATCATAAAATATCTGATTAATAATCAATAATTTAATTATTTGATTAATTATTAATAATATATAATTAATAATTAAAATTGTCTAGTAGCCATTTTTTAAAAAGATTTTATTTATTTATTTGACAGAGAGAGAGAGATCACAAGTAGGCAGAGCAGCAGGCAGAGAGAAAGGGGGGAAGAAGGCTCCCTGCTGAGCAGAGAGCCCGATGTGGGGCTCGATTCCAGGACCCTGAGATCATGACCTGAGCCGAAGGCAGAAGCTTAACCCACTGAGCCACCCAGGTGCCCCTAGAAGCCGTATTTTAAAAAGGAAAGCGAAACAGGTGAATTTAGGGGCACCTGGGCAGCTCAGTCGGTTGAATATCTGGCTCTTGATTTCAGCTCAGGTCAGGATCTCATGGATTGTGAGACTGAGGCCTGCGGTGGGATCAGGCTCTGCTTTGGGCTCCACCCTCAATCGGGAGTTGGCTTGAGATTTTTTCTTTCCCTACACCTTTGCCCCCACCCCATGTTCTCTCTCTCAAATAAATAAAGCAAATCTTAAAAAAAAAAAAAAAAGAAATGGGTGAAGTTATATTTAGAAAATATATATTTCACAATATTTTATGTAATAATATTTTAAAATAACATTTAATAATTGTAAGTGATAATGTCTTAAAGGTTATATTTAATAATTTATTTATTATATTTAATATTTTATTAATATCTAAACGATTATTAAAATCTGATATCAAAATTAAAATTATTAATAAAATATTTTACAGATTAGATACTACAGGTCTATTGAGAGTAACACCAATTTAGAATAAGAAAACAGAAGCGCTGATATTACTAGCCGTGTATGTAAAGTGATCTATTGACTTCTCTGGGTGTCAGTGTTTCAGTTTAAATAAAGGGGATTAATAATGATTGTTGGGAGAGAGATTCCACCATGAGTATCGCTAAGTCTTAGCAAGTCTTGGGTATGCCAAGAATGTAAGACCTTGAAAATTCTTTACTTGGGTTACTTCTCAGGGTTATGTTTGCAGCAAGCAACTTTTGGGGGTGAAATAATGTCTCCTTCCAGGACGAAGAACAGGTTTGCTTATTGCTTGCTATAAAATGAAGAGTTCCCCAACCTCTGTTTTTCTCTTATACCTCAACCCTCATGAGATTTGGAAGGCAATGGGGAATCATTGCAAATGTGTGTCATGGGTAAAAAGTTATTTGTCTCTGACCCAGGAATCTGTGAAACAGAAACAGGCTAACTTATCAACTTATAAGGAGGGCAAAATCAAATCCCATCACTCATCACTAAAGACTTTTTTTTCTTTTTGGTAAAGATCAAATTAAGTCCATTAGAAGGTGAAATGACTTCATAAATGTAGCAAATATATATGAATA
This sequence comes from Taxidea taxus jeffersonii, assembly GCA_003697995.1. NCBI lineage: Eukaryota > Metazoa > Chordata > Mammalia > Carnivora > Mustelidae > Taxidea > Taxidea taxus. Next base: position 21,573 of record RCUC01147343.1, on the reverse strand, counting down.
TATAGATATCTATTCATAGATGGCTCTCGAAATTAATAAATGATGATATAGACCTACCTGTCTCAGCAATATTTGTTGTAAAATTATTTCTGTGAGTAAATATTTTCTTAGTGGTTTCTGATGTAAGAAACGCAAAGATGGGTTCTTGAAGAGTAGAATGCTTTGCTGAAGCAGGGAGCTAGGAGTTCAACTGGGGATAGGGTTGAAGGTTCACTATAATTTGTGAAGTTTCTGTGACTCTGCTGATCAGGAGGGCTCTGCCCAACTCTGTAGCACCAATGGCGTCAGTTCTCCTAAATTCCTAATATGTCCCTGGAGTGCAGAAAGACTTACTTGTGTAACCCTTCAAATGGAAAATACCTTGTGTATTTTGTGTAATACTTGTATAACCCTTCAAATGGAAAATACCTTCAAGTCTCCTACCATTTTTTAAAAAATATTTTTACTTATTTATTTGAGAGAGAAAGAGAGAGAGAGAACACAAGCAGGGGGAGCAGCAGAGGGAGAAGTAGGTTCCCCAGAGCCTACCACAGGAGTCGATCCCAGGACCCCGGGACCATGACCTGAGCCAAAGGCAGATGCTTAACCCACTGAGCCACCCAGGCGCCCCACCTCTTGCCATTTTTAAGAATTTGAGATAAGCTCTATAAAGGGTTATTCAAATCCAGAAGGTACTTAAATTCTCCTAGAATTTATATGTATATGTTACATTGTTTAACATATGTATATGTTAAACGTGGGAATGTTCATAAAAGGGTATGGTCCAAGGTGGGAAAGTTTACTCTTACATGGCAGATTTAAGAGAAGCTTCTTGACATATGGGCAAATGAGGTGAGTGGGAGCAGGGCCATGATTTCAGCAAGGAGAAGCAGAGAGGGAATCCCACAAGGTAAGAAAGAATCTGGATGTAGAGGTAGGAAATAAATGACGGACCGAGCTTAGTAATTGCAGCCAGGCCAGTTCAGCTGGTTTTCAGGACCTACATGAGGGAGTTCTTGTTAGAATTTGTAATCCCTAAAAAGGTTTTGTCCTAGGGGTGCCTGTGTGGCTAGGTTGGTTAAGTGTCAACTCTTGATTTCAGTGTCTTGAGATTAAGCCCCTTGTTGGGCTCCATGCTCAGCAGCGATTCTGCTTGGGATTCTCTCTCTCTCTCTCTCCCTCTGCACCTTGCCCCCAGTGCGCGAGCTCTCTCTCTCTCTCTCAAAATAAATAAATAAATCTTTAAAAAACAAAAGGTATTGTCACACACATTCACCAAGGAAAATAATAATATACCACTTTTTCATGGTAGCCAATATCTTATTTTCCATAAAAGCATTGAAAAATGGAAGATTTTCTGTGCATGAATGATTGGAAAATTTGGTGCTTTGATGTTACCAGGGAGTCCAGTAATGTTTTCCTGTCAAATGTGTCCAAGATGAAATAGATTGTGGTAAGAAAGACCATGAAAATATCACTGAGAGCCATGGTATTAGAGCACGATTTCTTGTCCAGGCTGCAAGGATCTACCCAGTTGATATTTTCTTTTCTTTTTTTTGAAGATTTTATTTATTTATTTGTCAGATAGAGAGAGAGTGCAGGAGCAAGCACAGGCAGACAGAGAGGCAGGCAGAGGCAGAGGGAGAAGCAGGCTCCCTGCTGAGCAAGGAACCCGATGTGGGACTCGATCCTAGGACGCTGGGATCATGACCTGAGCTGAAGGCAGCCGCTTAACCAACTGAGCCACCCAGGCGTCCCAACCCAGTTGATATTTTCAAAAATAAATCCCCCACCTTATGAAAGACTGTTGAAATTTTTTTTCTGACAAGAATTATCCAGTGACTCCCACAACATCAATTCCTGCCCAGTTGCCTGTGAATGGATGTTTTATTCCAAATAGCACATCTCCGTTTCATTTAGCAGTGAGTTTACTGATAAGAAAAAAGTGCAAAAAGTTTGTGTTTTGAAACTTCAGTTTCTGTCTCATTTTCTGTTTTAGTTACCTATTGTTGAGTAACAAATTAGTCTTTTTTTTTTTTAAGATTTATATATTTACTTGAGAGAGAGGGAAAGAGCATGAGTGGGAGAGAGAATTTCAAGGTGACTCAGTGCTGAGCACAGAGACCAACATGTGTCATCTCATGACCCTGAGATCAGAACCTGAGCTGAAACCAGAGTCCATCGCATAACTGACAACACCACCCCAGCACTCCACAGATTGTCTCAATCTTAATGATTTAAAGCAGCAACACATAGTTACGACCTCACAGATTCTGGTGGGCCAGGAATTTGAGAGTGGCTTAACTGGAGAGTTTTAACTCAGATTCTTGCCTAAAGCAGCAAGATGTCAGCCAGGACTGTATCATCTGGAGACTTGACCCGTGTTGGAGGATCTCATTCACATGGTCGTTGGCAGGAGGCCTCAGTTCCTCACCCCATGAATTTCTCCATAGGGTTACTTGATTGTCTTCATGATAGGGCAGTGGACTTCCTTCAAAGTGAATGATTCAAGGCCACAGAAAAAGTTGCAATGTCTTTTATGACCTAATCTCAAGAGTCACATGCCATCATTTCCACAATCGTCTCATTATTCACACAGGTCAGTATGGGAGGGGACTACACTAGGGCATGGAAAACTAGAGGCAATGATGGGGACCACTTTGGAGGCTGACTACCACACCACCTTTAACTGTAATACTTTTAAAATATTTAGAATTGTATTTTCTTTTCCTTTTTAAAATATTTTATTTATTTATTTGGCAGCAAGAGAGAGAGAGAGAGACAGAGAGAGGCAGGCAGAGGGAGAGGGAGAAGCAAGCTTCCCAATGAGCAGAGAGCCTGATATGGGGCTAGATTTCAGGACCTTGGGATCATGACCTGAACCAAAGGCAGACACTTAACTGACTGAGCCACCCAGGCACCCCAAAAGAGTAAGTTTTAGGTGTAAGTTTGAAACTGTGAGAATAGAAGAAATTCAGGAAAACCTGAAATTACTGAGGTTATTGATAGCCAGAACTACCCATATCTACCTGTAATTATTTTGACAGTGATATGTTCCAATCACCATTTTAATAAGCTAAATAAAGTTCATCTAAAATGTATAGGATGTAATCCGATATTAACTTTAATACAAATTTCCATTATTGTGGATCTATGAATGAGCCTATTTATACCAGGTTGGTATCTCTAGTTTTTGAGAAAACTGAACAGTAATTGCCTGAAACCACTTATATTTGAAGAGACATCTTCAAATCCTATTTGTAAACTTTTAAGAAAAACTATGATTACTTTTTTAAATTATAGAGAGAGGCCCCAACTGGAATCTTACAATAAAATGCACACATCAATTAAAAATTGTATAAAGCTTCAAGATTGGTTTTTTTATTACCTTGAAAACTGACATTTACTTAAAAATATGAAAAATTGGTGATAAACCAAATGGTAGATATTTCGAAATCTGTGTAGGTCAAAAAGAGGCTGCCAATCTGAAAAATGTGTTCTTTTAAAAATGACACAGTTAACACATTTGAGTAGGATTTTCCAAAAGATCACATGCAATCCAGTTCTTTTTCTTATAGTTGAATGAATAAATAGTTTTTGATTAGAAAATTATTTATAATATTTATAATGGTGATACCTGCAAATATATGTGTTGATTAATAACTGGAGGAAATATTTTCAACCAAATAGGCAACGATTTTAGCACACAGCATTTTCCAGATACAAATGTATGGGAATATGTAGAGATGAAACCAAATATATGACAAAACTCCAGGAATGGTGACCCACATCAAGGCTCTTCCTCCAAGAACTTCATGCAAATAATCTGTTTTAGTATTTTCTCAGAGGGCTAGTAAAGAAGTAAATGTTGCTTTAAAAATAGTGGGTTCATTATTTGTTCAAGTCAAATTTTAAAAAAAATATTTTATTTATTTATTTGACAGAGAGAGAGTGAGCAAAAGCAGGAGGAGCCACAGAGGGAGAGGTAGAAGCAGGCTTTCCACTGAGCAGGAGCCCCGTGTGGGGCTTGATCCCAGGACCTTGGGATCATGACCTGAGCCGAAGGCAGATGTTTACCCGATTGAGCCATCCGGGCCCTTAAGCCGAATTTATAATAAATGTGCTGATTCTATTTTTAAAGATTTTATTTATTTATTTGACAGAGAGAGAGATTGAGAGATCACAAGTATGTGGAGAGGCAGGCAGAGAGAGAGGAGGAAACAGGCTCCCCGCTGAGCAGAGAGCCTGATATGGGGCTCGATCCTAGGACCCTGAGATCATGACCCGAGCCGAAGGCAGAGGCCTTAACCCACTGAGCCACCCAGGTGCCCCAAACATGTTGATTTTGAAAGCTTGCTTTACTACACAGATATATACACTGGCTTAGCCAAGAGTAGCTGCTGGCCAAAGTTTACTACCTTAAGACTGGATTATTTTTCTTTATGAAAAAAAGTAAATGCCATGACAAAGGGTAAAACTTGGATTAAGTGAATGAACTCTTTAGACATCTACTTTACTAATAAAATTGTCTTACAAATTTGACTTAATTTGCATTTTAAAAGCTAAGCTCCCAAATGAAAACTACAAAGTTATGCTAGTACTTTCACTGCACATGACAAGACCACTAAGTGAAAAATCAATTCTGAATTGGAAGAGAGCTCATGGTGGAACTATGAGTTGTTCGAGACTCTTGGTTCATTTACACATCAGATTTTGAAAGACTGGCACTAAACTAAAAATCACCAGTCAACTCTTTTTACTAAAAAATATCACTTGACATGTATTCTAAGATAATAAGGAAGCTGGAGTGATCAGAAATGAGTTCAGTCTGCCAAAAACTACAAGCAATTAGATTCCTGGCATAGGGTAGTAGCTACAGATCTGCCTAGCACTCTTTCCCGTCCACCTTTGGGTGATGAGGCAGTGGAACCAACTGTCCTGGTATGCCCCACCCAGCTTGCGCACTCAAAGTTATGTGTATGGGAAACTCCATAGCCCTGGGAAAATGGGAAGAATTGGTCACTCTAGGGGTGTGGGCTATGGAGGGGTGAGAGGGTGACAAACAAACTGTCCTCTTCTTCTCGGGCCATTGGCATGGCACTCAGTCAAGTTCTGGTCAATCACTGCATCCTACCCACTTGGTCAGTGATTAAAGGGAAAATGGGGGCGCCTGGGTGACTCAGTCAGTTAACTCTTGAGTTAACTCATGTGACTCTTGATTTGGGCTCAGGTCGTGGTCTCAGGGTGGTGAGATTGAACCCCATGCCCGGCTCCACACTCAGCCCAGAGTCTGCTTGAAATTCTCTCTCTCTCCCTCTGCCCCCCCCACACGCTAGTTCACACATGTGCACACTTGTTCTCTCTCTCTTTCCCCCCTCTCTCTTTCTCTCAGATAAATACATCTTCAAAAAAAAAAAAGAGAAATGGATTTGAGCAAATCTGGTCTTGTGTCCAGCACTTTCTGCTAGAGGTAATAGGGAAAATGAGCTTTTTTCCATTGTACAATTTACTGTGACCATTATCTTGATTGCCACATGCAAAAATCCTGTCCCAGAAATGGAGAGCAAAGCTCTGATCACTGGAGTCCTGGGAAACAGTCACAGATAAAGTCAGCAGCAGCCCTGGACTTTAAACTTATTAAGCTATGAAGTCCTTCTCCACTTCAGCTGGTTTGAGTTGAGTTTCTGTTGCTTGCAATCTTAACAACTTGTTAGTATGAAGACAGATGTATTAACATTTTAATTAACAGTAGTCTAAAAATGTTCATTCTCTTTGTCAGTGTCCAGGGCATCTCTACTTAATGATTATCCCACATAGCTCTCCTAAAGCAGTTAAAAAATTATATCCGTATATTTAACTGTCTGAATTTTAGAAATATCATGATACCCCTAGCAAAAAAAGAAATTGCCTGGTGGGAAATGTCAGGTCTCTGCTATTCAGTCTAATTATCTAAAATTGATATACTTGATGCAATAGCTTGTATTAATTAACTAAGGAAACAAGTAGGAAAAATCTTGAAAACTTTCCTGATGGCAAGAAATATAAAATGTTTTCTGAGTTAAAATAAGTATAACCATGTTATGGATTAGAATGTAAATTTGACATAAATCTTAGGGGCCTAGAATTCAAAGAAATTTCTTACTTGGGCTTCGTTGCTTTAGTTTATTTATCACGGGGCACACGTTCATTTTCCTGTGTAATTAGGAAAGGTTTTTCTGTATAAAACTTAGTGAAGTCTCATAATGGAAATGGGGAGCCATTAAAATTTTTGGAAAATCTAGCGATATGACCAAAGCTATTAACAGCAATAGATGAGATGGTCTAGAAAGAGAGGAGGTTAGAAATGAGACCTCTTGATATTCACTTCAATTTTCTAGGCAAAGAATAATGAGGAATAATGACCATCTCAATAAAGATAAATGATTTCTTGCCCTGATTTTCACTTGACTAATGCAATCAGTCAATTATAAAAGGTGAAGTACATATTAAGTACTAAATAGCTATTAAATACTAAATAGTCAATATATATAAAGTTTTTAATTAACAAAATTTTAGATAGCATTTAAGAGATAGGTGCTGTTCTCAGCACTTTACAAGTATTAGCTCACTGAGTTTTCATAACAAATTTATGAAGTCCTGTTAATATCCCCACTGTACATATAGGGATACAGATGTAAAGGGAGATTAAATTATTTGCCCATGTTCACACAGCTAATAAATGGCAAAGCCAAAATTTGTATCCAGATAATCTGACCCAGAATCCCTTAGCCTTAACTACAAAGCTATGCTCATTTTGGGGAGGGAAACTGTGTACATTGACTTGATACTCAAGATACACAGTTTAAGGCATTATTTTGAGAGCAAAAATGTAAACAGGGGAGGTGAGAGGTACTTTATGGCCCTTAATCATTCAGAACTTGTAGGTGGATTTGTGGAGGGTAATTTGATTCACATACAAACAATTGCTAAGCACAACAAACTGTCTCTGATGTTGTAATATTAGCTCCAACTTAGTTGATGCTGAGGCAAAAATCAATCAACCAATCAAAAATGTAAAATCCTGTGTTTATCAAGGTAAACTTCTGCTAAATATATGCAGTGTCTCTAAAGATCCATATTATAGTTAGAAAATATGACTACATTTATTACGTTTTGTGTTGCCATTCAGGGAGAAGTGAAGTGAAAGGCATTTTAGTTGTTTTTCTGCTTGTGGCAGCAGTGAATATTTTGAAGTTTCCAGAATACTGAAGTCGGCTCAGTTAATGAAAGACTGCACAGCTAACAAATAATGATGAATGATAGAATGAAATTCACAACCGTAAACACTAGTGAAACTGAAAAATATTTTAAGAGAAAAATCATTAGATTGCTTAAAAAAAAAAAAGCAACTAACACCAAATAAATGATCACTTTTCTAAAGTGTAAGAAAGAGGTATATATAATTAATTGAGCATTGCAGAGGTCACATGATAACTGTACTATTATTTTTTAGAGGGGGAAAGGGCAAAGGGTGAGAGAGGGAGAATCTTAAGCAGGCTTCACGCCCAGCACAGAGACCAACGCTGGATCTCACAACCCTAAGATCATGGCCTGAGCCGAAACCAAGAGTTGGATGCTTAATCCACTGAGCCACCCAGGCATCCCCATGATAACCATATTATTAAGGCTGCTCCTGGGAATTTTTTAAGTAGTTCACATACATGTCTTTTGTCATTTAATTCTCATGGAAACCCTATAAGGTTTGATCACTATCATCCTGCTTCCATGGATGAGTCAACTGAAGCACAGAGAATAAAAGTCACATGACTAATAAGCCAGGGAAAGGAGATTCCAAGTTCTTAGTATCCCCACCTATGGAGGGTTCTATACATTGAACTCCTGAATTTCTCTCCACATGGTTTTCCCTGACAACGAAAGCCACTGTGGCATTGAGCGCCCAAGAGCAACCTTCAACCAAAGAAGTTCAGGAATTGGTAGATACATACCCCAGCTGCCTTGCCTCTCCATGAGACAATCCCAAATATTCTGCACAGTCCTCAAAGTGACTGAGCCCTAGTTACCCCCTGTTGTAACTCACTCATGAAAGGCTCCTTTCCTTGCTTTCCTTCCTTCCAGGTCTCACTGTCTCACTACCACCCTTCCAGGGATCACTTTCTAACCACTTGCACCCAAATCCTTGCCCTTGGAGAAACCCAGGCTAAGACAAAACTCAAGCAAGTCTTCCCTCAGCCTCCAGCCTCCGGACATCTAGGCATTGTAAGAGTTGTTTGCCACCGTAGTCCCTCTGGAGAGTACACACTCTATTCCCTGCCTCAGACAAAACTTGGAATTTGCCATGGTGACTATATCTTTATCTTGCATCCTAGGTCCTCCAAAACTTGTACCTGGAAAAAAGAGGCCCAGTCTGGTAACCATGACCATCACACGGGCTGGATCATTTATTCTGCACCCCCAGTCTCTGATCACAGATTCTCTGACACCTGTTTTTAGGCTACTCTACCTCATATCCCTATCCACTCAACCAGAAATGTCACTTTGCCTCGGCCTCAGGGTTTGTTCCTCTTAGTCCCGCCAGGGTCCACTATGCTCCCACTTACCCAGCTCCAGAAGAGACCTGCTTCTCCACTTCTCTCTCCCCACACTGTCCCCACCATGCCTTCTCAGGTGCAGTTGGTGTCAATGCATTATTCATACTCAGAAAACTGCACCTTTGTCCACTACTCTTGTACCATCAGTGCCGGTATCAACCCCATGTAACAAGCCAATAACATCTTAATATTATTATGAAACTAACGGACTCACTCTCAGAACTACTGCACCAGAATATCTACAGTGGCTTTGCTTGTGGCTCCCAAAACATATGTCTGTGTCCTAACCTAAAACCTGTGAATGTGACCTTGTTTGGAGACAGGGTCCTTGCAAACATAAAAGGATGTCAAGATGAGATCATCTTGGATCATCATTAATGTTACCAGCCTAAGCTCAGAACATGAGGGGCCTGGCTGCGTTCGACACCCCAGGTAGGGGGATCATGTCAAGACAGTCACAAGTCTAGACAGCTTTAATTATCCTGTATTGCCTTACCATAGCAATTTGGCAGTCAACAGTTAGGCTAAGTCTACAAAGGCTGACTTTTTCTTCTAGGTATCTATGTATCTGAAGTAATCGATAAGGAAATCATTCAATCTTTATTTTTCTGATGTCTCATGGGGCTCTTTGATAGTTGTGAGATTCTCTAATAAAAAAAACTACCTCCTTTCTTCTTCGATTATTGCAACAACCTCCTTAAGAAATTATTCCCTGATTATGAAATGAACGTTTGTATCCTTCAAAACTCTTATGTTGATGTCCAATGTGATGGTGTTAGGAGGTGGGGCTTGGGGGAGGTAATTATGTTTAAACGAGGTCATGAAGATGGGGTCTTCACGATGGATCAGTCCTCTCTCTCTCCTCCCCCAACCCATGCAAGGACACCACAAGAAGGTAGCCATCTGCACCTTGACCTTGAAGACACTCATCTCAGACTTCCCAGCCTCCACAACAGGGAAATAAATGTCTGTTGTTTAAGCCACATGGTCTAGGGTATTTTGTTATAGAAATCTGAGCTGACTATGACACCTGGCTTCTTTTTGACCTGTTTTTGCACTTTGCAGCCAGTGACCTCCCCCTTTCAAGGATCAATGTTACTTTTTTTATTTAAAAAAATCTTCAGGAACCTCTTTAATTCCAAAAGACATTATAAACTGCTGGCCTAGCTCCTGTGATCTTTCAGCTTTCATTCGCCTCACATCTCCAGTCACAGGGAACCAGTTGCTGTTTCTCGAGAACTCCAAACCCTTTCCTTCAACAGAACACATAAGAGGCTTGCTGGTCTCGGGAATTGCTCCGTAGCATTCTAAAAGTTTTCAGGACACGAGTAGCTCACTTTTCCTTAATACCAAAGCTTGTTAAGCCTTTACAAAGAAGGATGGACTAGAAGAAATCTAACACATTATAGAAAAGGAAACTTTAGCCAGCCAGGTTTACAAAGTGCATAGGGCAGCTTGGGGTGGAGCCAGTGTGAGTGGAGGAACAGCTTTCAGACACGTATGATGCTGAACCCATTTTTCAGGGAACCCATTTTTCAGACTCCTGGTTTCATCATTAAGGTTTCCAGAAAAGCTTCAGATGCAGTAACTTTGTGCCTGCCATTGCAAACTGCTGCTGGGAACAGTAATATAAAATGGAAGACCACACTAAGACCTTTAATGTCTGGGTTCTGGTGCTGCCTCTGTCTCTTTCTTGTTTTGTGCTTTCACACAACCCACATAAATTCTCCCATGTTATGATTGCACATTATTTTATAAAAGTATCTCATAAAGATATTTTGAAGTGCTTTTAGCTTCCCTAGTATAGTCTTGTTACTGGAAGGATCTAGATAAGATTGGCCTGAAGGTTCATATTCCATTGCGTGGGGAAAAGGAAACCCAGTGCCCTGGCCAAGATCTCTGTGAATTCCCTCTGGAGTTATGGTCTCATGGCTGTGCTGGATCTGGCTGCCTCCAGCTGAATTCTTGTTCTCCAATGTGCAGTGTGAGGCTGTTACTTCATCTCTACTCCGTCTTCAATCCATTTCTTAGTTTTCATAGCAAAAATGGCTCCTGCTTACCCGAGGTTCTGAGTACATAGCAGTCCATAAGGAATGTTCAGGGAGGTAAAGCCATAGAGGCATCTCACAATCAGACATCAGACACTCGTTCTCAGCAGTCTTTTGGCTACATTTCGTTTCTGTACTCACTTCTCTCTCCTCTGTGCTTGCCCTCTCCGAAGGGGGGGGACATAAAAAACAAATTCTTTCCATTTTCTTCTGTACAGCAGTTTAACCTCCTCAAGCTCCTACCTTCCCAAAGCAGCTCTGAAGCCTTTGACCAAGGACTTTTGTGGTTTCCTTGTATAGATATAACCCTTTGGACGATCTGGTATTTGTTTTTGTTTATAAGACTTTTAAAAAAAGATTTTTTATTTGAGAAAGAGAGAGAGAGAGAGCATGTGCGAGCAGGGGCAGAGGGAGAGGGAAAGAGAATCTCCAGCAGACTGCGCTGATCGTGGAGCCCAACACAAGGTTCGATCTCATGACCCTGAGATCACAACCTGAGCCGAAAACAGGAGGGGGTTGCTCAACTGACTGCTCCACCTAGGTACCCCTTTGTTTAAGACATTTGGAAGTTTTTATTGTTTCATATAGAAACTTAAGGATGGTGGCACCTGGGTGGTTCAGTGGGTTAAGCCTCTACCTTTGGCTAAGGTCATGATCTCAGGGTCCTGCGATCAAACCCTCTATCAGGCTTTCTGCTCAGCGGGGAGCCTGCTTCCCCTACTCTCTGCCTGCCTCTCTGCCTACTTGTGATCTCTCTCTCTCTGTCAAGTAAATAAATAAAATCTTTAAAAAAAAGAAAAGCTCTCACAATGCTAAGTGCTAGAACTAGAACTTAAATATTGGATATAAATTAACAAAAACAGGGGCACCTGGGTGGCTCAGTCACTTGAGTGTCTGCTTTTGGCTCAGGTCATGATCCCAGGGTCCTGGGATTGAGCCCCACGTTGGGCTCCCTGCTTCGCAGGAGCCTGCTTCTCCCTCTCCTCCCTGCTTGTGTTCTCTCTTGCTATCTCTGTCACTATCTGTCTCTCTCTCTCAAATAAATAAATAAATAAAACCTTAAAAAAATAAATTAACAAAACAAAACAACAACAAAAAGAAAACAGCAACAAACTGACAAACCGTAAGACAAGGATGAACAGGAGTATCATGCTCAGAATGACTCAAAGAAGTCCTCAAGACTATGTTTCTTGCCAGGCACGATGAGAACCCAGGCAGGTACCCTGCTCAGATCCCTTCAGAACCCTCTTCAGGCGACACCAACAAAGAGAGCTTACAGCTTCATGGTCTTGCATGTTAGGTTTTGGAGGGCACCTAAGATTATAAGCAGATAGTTGGAAGTAGAGAGTACATTAACTGGAGGAAGTAGTATGGGTATTGAGTATGTAAGGTTGAGAAGATAAAGAAAGGCACTGTGTTAAGAGAGCTCTTGAGAGGATCCTCTGTCTTCTGAAAGGCTGAATCCTTGCCATATAACTTCATCCCTTTCACTTGGCCACTCATACCCCACGGGCATATGATATGAAACACAAGGGGTCATTCTGTGCTTGCGTAATGAGTACAAACCTTAGGGAACACGTTCAAATAGGCAAAAAGCCATTGCATGTTTTCCTCTCCTATATATTTCCTGTATAATTATTCTTGTAAGCCTCCATTCCACTAGGGTGGGAACAATTTAATCTTGGTCAAATTGTGCTTCCCCTCTACCATACCTTTTCTTTCAAGGTGTATCTAAGTTCCAGCAGCCTTTGGGGAATTTAGGAGGACGCTTCATCCTCACCAACATCCAGATATTGGATCCCTGGGTTATCAGGCCTGAGCAGTTCACTGTTGAGGAATGTCCCTTATTCTTACTCTCAAGACATCTGTAGATCCCACTGTCCTTTCTGCTACTTTCATGCTGTGTTGGAGCACGGTGTGCCTTGGGAAGTCTGCCCAGGGGTGAACAAGGTGCAAGGATTTGTCTCTATTTAAACTTCCGTTGTTTTCCTGTTTTCCTTCTGCTGCTCCTTTCTTCTCCACTTGTAGAATCACATTTAGTAACAAGACAGGAGTTGGCTTTTACATTATTCTGGATTTCTTTCCCCCTCCTAAACATTATCTATATTTTGAGCCATTTCCATTCCTTAAGGATTTTGAAACTACCAAGTGAGGAAAAGACATGCTGTTCTCTTCCTGCTGTCACAGCCTGAAAGTGAGGGAGAAATCACAAAAAGAAACAGGGCAGGGTATAGAGGTGCCACAGCACAGAATTTAAGAAAATACTAACTTTCAGGATCATATAAATGCTGACTCTACAGAATCCTGAGAATGAGTGCCACCTAAATTTCGTGCCCTAGACATCTCACTGCCTCATGCTAGTCCCAGACTTGGAACAAAATACCAATAAATACCCTCCCAAAAGCAGTTAAAATATAATTTTTAGCCTATCTAACTTGGACAAAAGACTAAAAGAGATGTCAGCAATGGCTATAGCTCCATGGTGGATTATGATATCTATGTTTTTTACTCTATTTTGTATTTTTTCTTTTTTTTCTCCAGCTTTATTAAGGTATAAGTGAAAAACTGTAAGATGTTTAAAGTATACAACATGATGATTTGACATATGTCTACATTGTGAAAGGATTCCCTCATCGAGTTAATTATTGCATCTATCACTTCATATATTTGCTTTGTGTGTGTGTGTGAGAGAGAATACTACTTTCCTGGCATATTTCAATTATACAATACAGTGTTATCAACTACAGTCATATGTTACAAATTAAGTTCTTTCATACCAGTAGTCTCTTTGTTCAAGCAACCCTTGTGCTAAGGACTTGTGATAAAGGGTACTTAGAAGATATGAAAGAGAATCATTGGCTCATTGTTATCTGAGCAGGGCCTTCCTCCCATTTCCTTTTCCAGAATGTGGCCACAGGTGGAAACACTGAAAAGGAGGGATAAATGGTCTAGAACAAGGCTGGGGATGACTGTTGGATCACATAAATCCTGTGTAAGATAGCTTGAACTGCCTTTTAGAAGTCCCTGTTAAATGTTGTCACAAAATCTTTGTAGATAGTCTATATTTTTCTAGTTTCCTCTGATAAGCATATGGAATAGTTTTGTGATCAAAAATAAAGCTATAGGGCACTTGGGTGGCTCAGTTGGTTAAGTGCCTGCCTTCAGCTCGGGTCATGATCCCAGGGTCCTTAGATAAGAGCCCCACACTGGGCTCCCTGCTCAGCCAGAAGTATGCTTCTCCCTCTCCTTCTGCTGCTCTCCCTGCTTGTGCTGTCTCTCTGTCAAAAAAATAAATAAAATCTTAAAAAAAAATTTTTTTTAATGGTGAAGAAAGCAGTATGTGGATTGACATTCAGTCTAAACTTTCTAATTCACGTATCACTGCTCTCTCTTGCTACCTGTATCCCTGGTGTGCCGTCTAATACTGACACAAAAGCGCATTTTCCAGACTTTTGATATTATTATAAATAATAAGTAACATTAATTTGAAAGGGAGTTTATTTGGATTTGAGATACTTACTGACAGCTGATAAGTATATAACTTGTATTTAAATAGAGGAGTTGGAAAGGAAGGATACCCAGTCTTATGGTGATATAAATTTGGGAATGTTTGGTGAAAATATTTTGTGAATAATTTAGTGAAAAAAAATAATGCATCGAATCAGTATACTTAGATAAATATGTTTTGGTCAGCTGGGGCACAGGTGTGATGATGGGGAAGAGGTAGTTCAGTTTTTGCCCTTGTATAATTCAAAAATGAAGTGAGCAAGAGCTGAGCTGACCAAGGGGGCGGCTCTTGACTGAGAACAAACTACATAACCATATGGGTGCATACTGAGGACCTCTGTGCATGCTGATTAGCTTATAAAGAGCAAAAACACATGAAAAAAAATAAGTTGTATATAAGAGCTGATGGGGACATTTAGGAAGTCTATTGGCCATAACACTTAAGAGTTTCAGGAAAAGATAAAAAAAATTAAATCATTGAGGGAAGAGTGTAGGTTTTCAATTAAAGGAATACATTGCACCTGTGAGTTCCTGAGTATCTTGGCCACTGCGCAGAAGGGAAACCTCACTAAAATGGATTAGAAAGGCTAGAAGAAGAGATTAGAAGGGGGAGCCCTACTGCTTGGTGTGAATTACAGGAAGACTTGTCAGTTGCAGGAGAATGCTCAACAGGAAAGAATCATCAGTTATAGCTCCCAACAGAGAAACATGTATATTGCATTTTATACAAGAAACCCAATGAGGAACTGTGATTACCCTGAAATCTTGCTTTTTTCCAATGTTTGTTCAGAACAACCATTCCCAAATTTCTCCTTCTCCTCCACAAAATAATGCTCCTCTCTTTTGTTTCTTGGACTTGCCATTGTTTTTACCAGAGCTTGCCTGTCCCAAGTTGCAATTCTCTACTATTCCTGAATAAATCCACTTTTGTTGGTAAAATAGCTGACTTTTATTTTTAAGGTTAACACCAATCATTTCTCCCTCTGGTATAGCTACCACCTATGAATATCCCCCAAGGATCTGTGGATCCACATGGCCTAGCCTGTCCTGCTTACCAACACTACTGCATGGCAAAAACCCAGAAATGGAGACAGCAGCGCTCTCTCTTCTCACAGCTTTTTGAGGATTGGCTTTAGTATACGCGCTGCTGAAGCAAGCACTTGAGCATTGGTTTTAATATGAGCCTGAGGGGAGTCAGCTGTTGTGGCTGTTCTCCACATGAAATGCTCTCCCAGATGGGGGTTTGAGATGATAAACAGAGCAAAAATTCAACCAGCACTTTCCCATATACTTGACATATACTGTCAAGAGCTGACTCCTGCTCTGCAGGAATGGTTTTGTCCAAGTAAAGTGCTAAGGATCTGTAAAAATCTTGTAAAAATCTGTAAAAATTATGGTGGTTTATTTTCTATGTCCAACAGCATCATTTAATAAATACATTTCATTAATAGCTCTTTCCATTAGCTCTTTAAGCCTAATGTTTGTTAGTAACTTCATTGGATAGATTCCAAGCTTTTTGACTACAGTGTACTTTACTCCTACTTTTGTTACTCAGAGTGCAACTTTGAATTATTTCTTGATGTTTTTCTTGTTTTAGTTTTGGCTTCTCCTCCCATGTTTGTAACAGGATTTGAGATTCGTTAGGCATATTGGAATTAATTATTTTGTACCAGATAAAGAAAAAAATCAACAAATTTTTACCTGCAAGTTCACTGCTTCTTTGAAATCAAAGCGATGTTTTGATGATCTCATACCAGCAACTGATCCAGTTTCAAAACAGACTGTATGGTGTGGTCCAGAGACAAATGGATTGTTGAGCTCTCATCAGAATGTTCACTTAGTCATAGTTATAGTTTGTAGTCATTTTTTAAATTTTTATTTATTTATTTTTTAAAAGATTTTATTTATTTATTTGACAGCCAAAGATCACAAGTAGGCAAAGAGGCAGGCATGGGGAGAGGAGGAAGCAGGCTCCCCACCAAGCAGAGAGCCCGATGTGGGGCTCCATCCCATGACCCTGGGATCATGACCTGAGCCGAAGGCAAACGCTTTAACCCACTGAGCCACCCAGGCGCCCCTGTAGTCATTTTTAAAAAGTTTTCTTTTAAGATTTTATTTACTTATTTGCGATGGAGAGAGAGAGAGAGAGAGCAAGCATGAATGGGGGAGGGGTGGAGGGAGACAAGCAGACTCACTGCTGAGCAGGGAGCCTAATGTGGGACTTGATCCCAGAACCCTGGAATCATGACCTGAGCTGAAGGCAGATGCTTAACTGAGCCACCCAGGTGTCCCTATTTTTAAATTTAAATTCCAGTTAGTTAACATACAGTGTAATATTAATTTCAGGTGTACAATAAAATGATTCAACATTTCTGTACTTTACCCTGTGCTCATCACAAGTACACTCCTTTAATCCCCATCACTGACTAACCCACTTTCCTTTGGTAACCATCAGTTTGTTCTCTGTTAAAAGTCTGTTTCTTGATTTGCCCCTCTCTTTTTCTCCCTATAGTCATTTGTTTTGTTTCTTAAATTCCACATATAAGTGAAATCATATGGTATTTAACTTTCTGCGGCTTATTTCACTTAGCAAAATACTCTCTAGCTCCATTCATGTTGTTACAAATGGCAAGATCTCGTTCTTTTTTATGGCTGAGTATATCTATCTATCTCACATCTTCTTCATCCATTCATCAATCGATAAGTTGTGGAACCTGAACTGGATTGTCTGATTGAAGAATCAAGCAGCACTAGGAGATCTTGGAGGATAGGAGCTTTATTTAACACAGGTGGGCTCCAAGGAGAGTGATTTCCCAAGGTCTGAGCCCCAGGCACAAATAAAGGGGGTAGTTTATACACTTTTACTTCCTTATCTGTGGCACTCTTGTGCTTGTGGCAGGCAGGGCAGGGGGGAAAACCCAGAATGGCCCTAGGCGGGACTGGGGTTTCCCTGCTGGATTGGTCATCCACCTTAGAGCACAGATTTCCCTTATCATTCCCCCCTTTTGATGCTCCTTTAAACCTCTAGCTTAAAGGGCATCATTTTTATTTTCCAAGGGGTGGTAAGGACGTTATTCTTGCCCATCTTTACTGCTCTGAGGGAGGTTTTATGCGGGGACGGAGCTACCTTGGCCTTTGAAGCAGGTATCTGGTTGAGAGGGAAATCTCTTCTCAACACCATCTTCTCCAAAAAGGTGGGGATCAAACTTTGCCTGGACATCTCACAAGTAGAAGGCTGAGATTATTCAAGGAGAGGGCTGAAGACAGTGTACTAGCATCAGAATGTTGTCTGTCATGGTTTTTCACAGAGCAGCAATTCTCAATCTTGGCAGCACAGTGGTATCACCCAGGGAGTTTGAACAATACCCATAGCTGGGTCCCACCTCGAGGGTTCTGACATACGTGGCCTGAGATCAGGCATGGGGTTTGGAATTCTCAAAGCTTCCCTAGTGCTTCTAATGTGCTCACAAGGTTGAGAGGCGCTGCCACAGAGAAAAAGGAGTAGCAGAGTATCTGACTCGTTTATTGGTCCCTTGGTGCTCTGAAATTTCCATTTACTGCTCATTTTTAAAAGCTTAAAATCAGGCCTCGCCCAGGCAAGTGATTCTGGCAAATGCTTAGAATAGCCAAGCTAGGGGCGTCCGGGTGGCTCAGTGGGTTAAGCTGCTGCCTTCGGCTCGGGTCATGATCTCAGGGTCCTGGGATCGAGTCCCGAATCGGGCTCTCTGCTCGGTGGGGGGCCTGCTTCCTCCTCTCTCTCTCTGCTGCCTCTCTGTCTGCCTGTGATCTCTCTGTCAAATAAATAAATAAAATCTTAAAAAAAAAATAAATAAAGAATAGCCAAGCTATTCTTAGTGATGTATTTAGGTTACTATTTGCATTACTACTTTTAAGCTTCCAAGAACCATATCTCAATGATTGATGAGTTTGATGACTTGGGGATCTTGAACAACACAGCCCAGACCATTAAAGCTATTAAAGTTTAACAAAGGTAAACAATCACATGGAAATAACTCAAAAACACCAGGGCTGAAATAAACTATGGCTGGTTAATTATACTTTAGGCAAAATAAGTTGTTCTTTCATAATTTCGAAGCTATCTTGAAGACTGTAATGATTTTTAAGACTATAACCAGCTTTCTGGGAAAGTAACAGTTAATCCTTTATTTCAAAATTCTGAATAATACTGCTTATTGTTTTTTCCTCAGAAACCTCCAAAGTACTTAAGAATCACAGGGCAATGCTTCTGAAGTCATGACTTCAGAAACTGTTAGTGGTTCATGTTTTCCATCAGTAGTAAATTATGTGCTTCACATTGACAGATGCCATCATACTGGCATAATTATAGCCTCTTTAAACACTTTTGACTGTTTTTTTTTTAGTATTTATTACCGAATTGCTAAATACCAGCTTATGAGGCTACTTCTAGGTTTTTCAAAATTAAACATTAGCCACTATTTTCAAAATGAAATGGAAGATTTATTATTTTTTTATATTCCCATTGTCCTCACCTCTACTACTTCTCGTTTCATTTTCCACATATAATTACAATTTGTGGCTAGTTCAATGTTTATAGTTTATTTGTTTAGGGACTATGTAACTATTGTTCACTATTGAGCCACACAGGACATTGTGATTATATCTCCTCTTTTGTGTACTTCTTGTTTATTCAACTTATGAATATATAATTGCCTTGGTGTTTTGTTTGTTTAATATTTTTACATCTATCACTAATTCATCCTCAGAATCTTTTCAGAGTGGTAAAACTCATCCCACTGACTGTAGACACATAGTAGCTTATCAATTCAACTGTTTTCTTTAAAGTCCTCCTTCCTGGAGGACTTTATTTTTTTTTAAGATTTTATTTATTTATTTGATAGACAGAGATCACAAGCAGGCAGAGAGGTAGACAGAGACAGAGAGAGGAGGAAGCATGCTGTTTGCAGAGTAGAGAGCCCGATGTGGGGCTTGATCCCATGACCCTGGGATCATGACCTGAGCCAAAGGCAGCAGCTTTAACCCACTGAGCCACCCAGGCGCCCCTTCCTGGAGGACTTTAAAGACCTAAAGTCCTCCCTCTGTCCTCTTCTAGTCTGAATGGTGGCTTTCCAGGTGGTTTACACAACTGTAAACTGTAATTTCACCATAATTTAAGGAATTCCCTCTGTCCGTTATAACATAGATCCTGTATTTTCTCTATTTTGGTTTACACTCTTACCTTTTGAATCACATCCTCCACTGGAAGATAAATTATTTAAGCATTTCTAATTGCATAGTTATTCTAGCCTCATACTTAGGTAATTTGGTTACAGAATTCTGTGTTGTAATGCATTTTCTCTTACATTCTGGAAATCATTGCTCCAAGCTCTTCTGGATTCCAATTTTTTTTGAGAAGCTTTATAATGATTTGTTTATTTCAGTTGTAGTGATGTGTCTTGATATGGTTTCTTGTAATGTTTTTTTGCCAACGACTGAGTAAACCCTTGCAATCTGTCCAGATTGGATGACTTTTGTCTTATCTCTTTGAGAAAGTTCTCACTTCTACTGCTCTGTTTTTTCCTCCTGGAATTTATATTTGCTGGATATTAGACTTCCTGGAATAATCAAACTCACTATTTTCATATCTTTTTTTTCTCTTGTTTCCAATATCTTTTTTTTTTTTTTGCCACTTTCCAGGAAGATTCCTCTATTTTCATTTCCAACCTATTAAACTAAAAAGAATGGCTATCATACTTTTACACCCAAGAGCTAATTCCTTTAATGTACTTTTGAGGAATCTGTTCCATGTGTCAGATATGATGTCTTCTGTTATCTCTTTGAAGAGTCTTACAGATTTTTTCCCATTCCCTGTGTAGTCTGTTTACTCTGGCTTCCTTTAAAAACTCTCTTTCATGATAAATACTTCCTGAAATGTTTGTTTATAAGGCAAGTAACAAGAAGCTACTGGAAGCATTGTGAAGGGGTGTGTGTGTGTGTGTGTGTGTAAGTCAGATCACCAGGGGCAATCAGGAGAGAGCCTGGATATTTGATTGGGGCTTTAGCAAATGTTAGGATCTGTAGGTATTTTCCTCTTAGCTCAGTCAAGTTTCCCAGAGTGTAATCCCCCAATCTCTTGCCTAACATGTGGTTATGGGGTGCATTGTGTCCTCCCTCAGGAGGCGGAGTCCTCACCTCCAGAGACTTGGAATGTGGCCTTATTTGGAAATAGGGTCATTGCAGATGTAATTAGTTAAGATGAGGTCATATTGGAGTAGGGTGAACCCTTCATCCAATATGATGGTGTCCTTAGTAAGAAAAGACAGAGCGACACACACAGAGAAGATGGTCATGTGAGGATAGAGGCAGAGATTGGAGTAATTCATCTACACACCAAGGAACATCTTGGGTTCCAGAAGCTGGAAGAGGCAACATAGAATCTTAGAGGCTTCAGGGAGAGCATGGCCCTGACAACACCCTGATTTTGGACTTCTAACCTCCTGAACTGTGGGGCAATAAATGTCTGTTGTTTAAAGCCACCCAATTTATAGTACTTTGACATCTCTAGGAAACTAATACAGCTGCACAAACTGGTTTTTACTATTCTAGGAATCAGCAAAGAGGGAATATTAGTGATCTCCCCCATTCAGTATCTAGACTTTTATGTATTCCCCTTCTTTGCATTATTGCAGTCCATACCCGGCCTTAGCTCTGCCTCAGATCCTCTTTGGTTAAAATTTCTCCAGTGTGTAAACCTTCAATATTAAACTGCAGTACAGGAAGGATGACCTTCTGGTGTTACAGGCAGGGGGAAGTGACTTCTTATTCTGAATTGGTATTTTCACTGCTCCTATACATATTATTAACCAATCATTCCACCCCCTTACCCTACTAATGACTTACTTGGTCTTTTTGAGTGCAAGTCTTTTCTCGGGTTTGTCTTTTAAATTCATGTTCTCATCTGTTTCCCATTGCAATAGAAAAGTAGTAAGTTTCCAGCTTTTTCAATGATTTTAAGTCAGTTTTCACTCCTTTGCTTTTTATGTTGACAATATTTAATTTTTTATTCTTACAGATTTATATATTTTTTGCTGCTAATAATTTATTTGCTGCCAGTAGATTTTATTTATATGTGTGTTTAAAATGTCTTTTTGAATGAGATTCTTGGGATTTTATTCAGTTTGGCATGCTGATTGGCATAAGAGCAATTAGAATTACGTCTTACAAGCATCACATTATTACTCTATCATTGTGAAAAGGCTTTGCATTGATTGCACATAGATAAAAAAATACCATTAGAATTAAGGCAATAACTACATGTGCAAACCAAGCACATTACCCTGATATAGTTCTTAATAAAAACGTCTTTTGGTTAGGTGATGGTCAATATTGTTGCATGCAGGTCAATCACTGTGAAGAAAATTTTTTTGAAGGGCAAGGTATGAATAACTTTATTCATTTGAAAAATCCCTCCT
>ML106045.1:55033-77288 GCA_003697995.1 Taxidea taxus jeffersonii | reverse complement strand
TTTTTTTTTTAAGATTTTATTTATTTATTAGTTAGAGAGAGAGCGAGCACAGGCAGACAGAGAGGCAGGCAGAGGCAGAGGGAGAAGCAGGCTCCCTGCCGAGCAAGGAGCCCGATGTGGGACTCGATCCCAGGACGCTGGGATCATGACCTGAGCCGAAGGCAGCCGCTCAACCAACTGAGCCACCCAGGCGTCCCAATCTTCTCTTTTCAACAACAACAATAAAGCATCAGATAACCACCATGCAAAACCACAAGGGAGCTTGAATGTTAAGTACCACATATTACAATAATGATAAAATGTTTCCTTTGTGTCCATATCTGTTGGCAACCGCGGGCTTCATGAACATTTGTAACCTTATTCCTTCTCTCTCTTTCTCTAATCAAAAGATGCAGTTGTTGCTGTTAGGATCCTGGGAGAAGCAGAGATTTTAGAAAGCCATCTCTGCACCTTTGAAGCTACTTTTCATATCTATTCAGTAACATCCACTTCTTGGGATCGTGATGAGTCTTGGTGAGATAACTATCTAAAATATCTGGTACTCAATAAATGATAGCTATTGTTATAATCATCATTTGCAGAAAATTTCACCACAGAGGGTTCTCATAGACATAAAAGACTTAGAGTAAACCTCATTTATGTTGCATTAATAGTTTGTAATAGTGCTTTTTTTAAAAAGATTTTATTTATTTGTTTGACAGAGACAGAGATCACACAGGTAGGCAGAGAGGCAGGTGCAGAGAGAGGAAGGAAAGCAGTCTCTCCCCGGAGCAGAGAGCCCGATGTGGAACACGATCCCAGGACCCTGGGATCATGACCTGAGCCAAAGGCAGAGGCTTTAACCCACTGAGCCACCCAGGCACCCTGTAATAGTGCTTTGATAAGAAGGATTCTGAGCCTGAGCGCACACTCAGGGGAATAAGTCTGTCATTTCTGAGGCGGTCTGCCTCCTGCACTATACAGGAAGTCAGCGCTGTGCTGTGCCTTTTCCACCTAGACCCTAAGGCAAGGGTCTTTCCATAGATAGGAACCCATGGATACTTTTGGAAATCTGATGAAGCCTATGAACCTGTCTTAGAAAAAAATGATTTTTTTTTAAAGATCTTATTTATTTATTTGTCAGATAGAGAGAGAGCACAGGAGCGAGCACAGGCAGACAGAGTGGCAGGCAGAGGCAGAGGGAGAAGCAGGCTCCCTCCTGAGCAAGGAGCCTGATGTGGGACTCGATCCCAGGATGCTGGGATCATGACCTGAGCCGAAGGCAGCCGCTTAACCAACTGAGCCACCCAGGCGTCCCGAAAAAAAAAAAAAGATTTTAAGTGAATAATATAAAACACATTTTAAAACACAATCATTAAACTGTTGCTAAGACAAACTCAGTAACATAATATGTATGTGCTTCTTTGCTAACATAGCAAATAACAAGATCCAATGACAGGTTTCATACCTACCATCCTGTCCAAGATGCACTGAGCATACAGGAGGTTGTGAAATATCTATGACATATTTAATGTGATACAATTGTATCCATCTCTTGGTGACAAATTATAAGTATTGCCGATACTATTACTATGTTGTAGTCACACTCATAATGAAAGGAAATGCTGCGTTTGTTAGAGATCAGTGAAAATAAAGCTGCTACTGTTTTCCATCCAGTTCCATGGGCCCCTTGATCTAGAACCCTAGAGGAAGAATCACTGTATTAATCCCAACTTAAAACCCTGACCTAAGACCTAGAAATTTCTTTTTATTTAATCAGCTTGGTAGACCATATTTTTCCATGACCACCACCTTGTTCGTCCTTCAGCACACACTCTTCCATTTTATGAAGTTTGTAAAGATCTTCAGAGACTAAGTCTCAGAAATTTTTGTAGATACTTTAAATTGCTCCTCCTACCTATGCACAGGCTGATACCATAATTATTATGATTATGTATCTAGTGGAATGGAGTATCTTGGTTTAAATGTTAGAATGTAAATGCAAGTCAACTTTGAAGGCAGATGTAAGAGAATTCATACTCAGCCGTGACAGTATTTTAAGAAGTGAAATGCTTTGAGAACAGTCGTAAGACAGGAAGTGCGTTAAGTCTTGGGAAATCTCATCCCCAATTGTGCAGGGGGGAGAAAGATTAAAATAAACTTTGGACAAGCATGCAGACTGTGGGATACTTAATTCAACCTAAATTTTACAGCTTTTTGACATTGACCCATACTCCTAGATAAAGGTTGTAATTCATTCTCCTAGATATGAAACAGTTCTTCACACTGTTGGATTAAAAGCCCAGAGGGTATATATATAGCTGGGTATATTGGGAAAGAGTGATATGTATCTTTAAAAAGGGAAATGCAATTTAGATTAGGAATCCATTGTAAAGACAGGATACAGGTCTAAATTGGTGATTTATGTATTGACAAATATTTTGTCAATAAATACAATATTTATTTCAGCCAATAACATTGGCTGAAATAAATAAGTCCAAAGGGATGGTTAAAATAAAATCTTAATCATTGCCTACACATCTTAGTGGTGATTGAGAAAGAATGCAGGATGGAAGCCTCCTAAATTTGACCTTTCAAAAGCAGACACAATGTGGATCTTCATTGCTTGTTTACATTTGCAATACTAAAAAGATTAATTGATTGTTCAATAAATTATCACTTTACAGATGGGGTTAGTCTCTTAAACAAACCACCAATCACCTTGTTAACACGGAGATATAAATAAATCGTTTTCAATAGGATGAAAATTATCCCCTTTGTAGGTGTGGCAATTAGATTATTGATTTTAGGTAAATGTCTAGTTAATTATGCAATAGGCTTCATTTCTTCTGTTAATTAAGCTACTGCTCTTTTAAGTCAATAAACTATGGCCTCAGGAGAAATGAGACATTTCCCATCTGAAGAGTCTGGGTACTTCCCCCCAAAATGGGGCAGAATAGGGGACCCTTCTTTTTCCTTCAAAGACCTAAATGAGGAAGAACTTTTATGAGTGAATTGTATTTCTAGTTCACTCTGTGTCTATTTCTAGAATCCAGATTAAATAGAACTCTGAATAGAAATACTTAACTTGAAGGGAAACCACTAGCCTGTCATCTGAAAAACTCTGCCTGAGAGAAACTAAACTGTTTCTGTCTCATTTGGTTTCACAAACCAGCTCTAACCTACCTCTCAGGGATCTCTACCCACCGTTCAAATCCTTCCAAAATGGTGTCATCCTCATTTAGGTGTTAATCATTCACACGATCTACCAGGAAGAAAAGACTATTTTTAGAATTGTCCTGAGAACAGAGCCTAAATGCAACTAAAAGTATCCTTACCCACATGCCTCACCCTGTTCCTTACTTTGGACCAAGGATTGATCCACCGATGTTAGGGAATTGATTGCTTTTCTCTTCTCTTTTCTGGGGGTTTCTGGGAGGGAAGTGGGAATTGGGGGTTGTACTGGCTTTGCCTCATACCTGGAATCTGAACTTGGCTACCCCCCTCACTCTGATTTCATAACTTGGTAAGGCTTCTGACCCTCTGATTAACTCCAGATTTTGCTTTGTCTACCCTGGCTTCAGTGCCGAAGTCTCACACGTGTCCTCTCCTGTAAATCTGATAATGTTTTGCACATAGTAGAGGCAAAATATCAATCTAGTAAATGAACGGAGGGGTGGGAGCCACACTGTGTATTTGTGAAAAACCCAGGTAAAGTCTATGCTGGAAAGTAACTCGCTTCCAGACAGCAATGAACTGATTCTTTTCTTCTTTTAGGCATTGGCCTAAGGGAAATCTACAGAAATGACAATTACAATGATAATCATTAATATTTAATAAGTGCTTACTATGTTCCAGACACCATCCTAAGATAAATGGCATGTATTATCTGATTTAATCTTCAAAGACGGCTTCTCAATACCTACTTTGTTATCTTTGTTTTACAGATGGAGAAAATGAGGCATAGAACCCAATGTCACAGAGTAAGTAAGTGGTGGAACTAGGTTCTTTTCTTTCTTTCTTTTAAAGATTTTATTTATTTATTTGACAGACAGAGAACACAAGTAGGCAGAGAGGCAGGCAGAGAGAGAAGAGGAAGCAGGCTCCCCGCTGAGGAGAGAGCCCCATGAGGGGCTTGATCCAAGGACCCTGGGACCATGACCTGAGCTGAATGCAGAGGCTTTAACCCACTGAGCCACCCAGGTGCCCCTGGAACTAGGTTTCAGATCTGGGAAATATAACGACAGATTCTGTGCTTCTGACAACTGTCTGGCCACCAGTGATCACTCACTGACCACATGAGCGACGAGAACCAAAGGATCAATAGTGCTATCAAACTGGTCCACTTGACCTGAAAACTCTTTGACAAAAATAATAGCCCATATTTAATAAGAACTTAATTAATGTTATTCTTCCCGAGGTGAACAAACAAACGTCATTTTATCAATGGAAGCCCAGTCAAGAAGGGGTTGACATTCTGCGGAGCAGAGGAGGTGCTGATCAGAGGAACCCTCGTAAGTCCAACATGCCTCTTCCAGTTGATGATTTTAGCACTGGAAACATGAATCACGCGTAAATTAAAAATTTTTTTCTCCTGACCAAAGTGCTTGCTCCTAGCATGGAAGTAGCTAAAGAGGAATTACACACTATACTTTTATTTGGACGTTCCCATTTAATTTACAGTAAGGTTGGACATAGTCCTACTGACCACAGACTGACTTCTGCCACTTCTTGAGAACCAGGATATTTCCTTTTACGGTAAAAGCTATAATTAGCTGAGGGATCCTAAACTGTACTTGTTAAAAATAACCCTCATTCAAGAAACCTGGTAAAAGTTGTGCTGGTGTTTGCACCAAGCCTGTTATACATAATTTTCTGAAGCTGTTTTCAATCATGCAAATGATTTTTTCCTTTGCAATATGCTAATGCCATCTGATTTATTTCGGTTGTAAAAGTTAATTACAATGTGTTTGTGAGTCCCTAAAGATGATGTATTAAATGTTTATAACCAGGATTATTAAAATGTCCTGTCTCGATTACAGAGGTTCTCTTTCAGACACTACAACTAATTGTAGCCTTAAATCACAACAACCTCGCTGTTAAAATTAACACCAGGGCAACATTGCATAATTTTAATTAATTTTAATTTGGCCAAAGCAAATTAATTTTTGTTTTCTAGGAGGACAGCTAAACTCTTTTGTAGTTGCTTCCACCAAACACAGAGTTCATAAACTTCTTCTCTTCTGAGCAACTTCGTCCCTCTGAGGATTGTGCCATGGGATTGAATCTTTGTTTATGTGTTGGTTCCAATTTGCATATCTGGTTCTCTCTGGAGAGAGCATGGAGATGACATGAAACCAGAGTGGAATGTATACAATTCCATGGTCAGGGAGACAAATTTTTCTCTGTGAGTTTTATAATCTTAGTCCAAGTTTTTGCAGATGGATAATGTTCAGAACCCAGGAGAGGAATACTCAGACTTCTATCATTAGCACCCATTAAAAAGCTCCCAACACCTTTTTCAAAGTTGGCAAAACAATTTTCTAAAAAATACCTGCTTAGAAGACATCAAATCCAGGGACGCCTGGGCGGCTCAGTTGGTTAAGCAGCTGCCTTCGGCTCAGGTCATGATCCCAGTGTCCTGGGATCGAGTCCCACATCGGGCTCCTTGCTTGGTGGGGAGCCTGCTTCTCCCTCTGCCTCTGCCTGCCATTCTGCCTGTGCTCGCTCAATCTCTCTCCCTCTCTCTCTGACAAATAAATAAGTAAAATCTTAAAAAAAAAAAAAAAGACATCATATCCAGATCCCTTCCTCTTCCCTGTGCTTAACACATGTACCAAAATTGATTATTTCTGATGAATAACTGATACTAAATCTCCCACTGTTTTATCATTTCCCTGAATATCATAGTCATTCTCTGTATTCAAATGAAAGCTCTCGTAAAGTTAGCAATCACTGTGATAAAAAAAATCTTGAAAATCCATCTTAGAAAAAGTCAACATGGCCCCCTGAAATCTAAAAAAAAAAAATCAGTGATCAATGCTATAGAGGATTCCAGTGCCTTATCTAACTGACTGTAAGTTCTAAATGTTGGAAAGAACTGGATAAATTATTTCTCATCTCGATTTACATGTAGAAATTTTGGGATGACATGGGTTTACATTTTTTCTAGTCATGTACATTTTACCCTGCTTGTCCCTCCTTTACTCTTGATAAACTAAAATCTTAGAAGAAAACTTATTTTACATCCAGAAACAATAATCATAGCCAAAATGAAGACCTATTTTTTTAAAAAAGTTAATTCACACCATACCAGTAAAGTCTAAGCATATCAGATAATTCTTTGTCCAAGCCAACACACTGTCTTTAAGAATAAAAGAGGACACTGCTAATAATTGCATGAGAACATTTTGCTTAAGACTGGAATCTCCTGGGAAAACTGGAAGATTTGCTCACCCACCACATAGAGAAATGACACTGATGTCTTTCTAGTTGTGTATTTAGTTTGCCACATTCCTTCCTTCTGTTCGTTCGTTATGGAGATGGATCTCTGGAAACCATATCTCCGTAGCATGATTTGAACCTGGGTATAGCTGACTGGATGGGCATGGGTAATTGATTGAATTAGATCTATGGAAATATACCTGAAGTGTTCAAGCATGAGATATTTGGGTTAAACTTTGGATGCAGCTAAATCAATCTTTTTTTTTTTTTTCTAAAGATTTATTTATTTGAGAGACAGTGAGAGAGAGCATGAGAGGCTAGAAGGTCAGAGGGAGAAGCAGACTCCCCGTGGAGCTGGGAGCCCGATGTGGGACTCGATCCCGAGACTCCGGGATCATGACCTGAGCTGAAGGCAGAGGCCCAACCCACTGAGCCACCCAGGCACCCCTGCAGCTAAATCAATCTTAAGCAAAACTGAGGGATGTGGAGAATTCCTTTTCAGTCCATGCTGTAAATATATTTACCATATAATAAAAATGTACATTTCAGTTACAGATCAAGTCAAACATATATAGGAACAGTTTCATTTTTTTGATTAAAGAAGAATATCTCTTTAAAACTTTAATTCCATTTATAAAATTATAAAGGAAATTTAAAGTTCTTGCATTTAAAAAAAAAAAGTGATAGGATCCAAATTATCCTGTTGACAACCTACTAGTAATCAAAAGGAAAGAGTTTTCATTTAAATTCATTGACTTTTTAAACAAATCAAACAAAAAAAGTATGATACTTTGAAGAACACAGTATATTAAAAACTGTAGGGGGTGCCTGGGTGGCTCAGTGGGTTAAAGCCTCTGCCTTCAGGTCAGGTCATGATCTCAGGGTCCTGGGATCAAGCCCTGCATCAGGCTCTCTGCTCAGCGGAGAGCCTGCTTCCTCCTCCTCTCTCTCTCTCTCTCTGCCTGCCTCTCAGCCTGCTTGTGATCTCTGTCTGTCATGTAAATAAATAAAATCTTTAAAAAAAATAAAAATTGTAAATTTGTCAATTAGTAAATTCCATTTTAATCTTGAGTTGAATGTGCACTGATAACAGAGAAAAAAAATATATATATATAATTTTATTTTAGTGAATATTTGCAGAGAACATTAGGGCCTTCTTGTAATTCTTCCTGTTCCTAAAATTATATTGGTGAGAGTGAGAAGGGAAGAATTATATTGGTGATCTGAGTAGCTATATTTATACTTGAATGTTTCTCAGGCTTATGAACTCTGTGAGGTCAGGGAAATTATTTTATTCATCTCTGTATTTCTGAGTTCTTAGCATAATTCTAACTACGTATTCAATATTGAATGTACTGATGTGAACAGAGACAACTGAGATTTGGTATAGGCTAGAAATAAAATTAGACCAGAGCCACAATAATCACTCTCACTGGTAAAACAAGCAAATAAACACAAATAAAACAAATCTTAGAGCCTTAGCTAATTCCCTAGAAATGGCTGACTTATCATCAGGGAGGTTTCTCTGATGGTCTGAAATGCAAGGAAATTCCACCAATGAGAATTAGTATGAATGAAAGTAACTGAGGATGCTCAGGCTCATAAAAAGCCTCAGAGACAACTTCATTATCTCTTTTTTTAATATCTAGATTTTACCCTTTATTCCGAGAACTATGTTGTGGACAGGAAGCCTAGATAAAAAGGTGTTTATAGAGCATCTCAATTTTGATTGCATTTTTATTGTATTTTACTGTGTTTTTCGTTCTTCCTAAAACTATACTTTGTAATGTGCCTATGATATACGAGGAGGGCTTACAGTCAAGTATGGAAGGAATCTGCTCACTAACTTTCCAGAGCACACTCACTAGCCTGTGTGTGCCAAATCCTTCATGGTCGCCAGGTAGTGAGAAGCCTCAGCCTATTGCTGACGGAGTCTGTTTGCTCTCTTTAGTGAAAGGACACTGGTAAGAAGAGTGAGCATACTTCTCAATGCAGACACCCAGGGATGGATTGGCTAAATCTCACTTTGGCTAAATAGGCCAATGATGGGACTGCATTCTTTCAGTACTGTCAGATGATTGACTTTCATCCCAGGTCTCGTGGAAGACTACTGGTGTGGCCATGGATGATTTTATAGTGACAAAGAAAGGAACCCTGAGACCACAGACTTCATCTTATCCCAGAAAAACATGCTGTTCTATGAGGAGATGTCTCCTTAGAAGAAATTATGTTTTATTAGATGAGGCAAATATTTTCCTGATGGGGTCTGATAATAGCTGTCAAAAATGTATGGTCCAGTCTTGAATATTAGGTGTTAATACATTGATGAGCTGTATACTGCCTCGACTGACAGCCGCTGGCAAACACGGCCAGAAATCATGTCTGGTCAAATCCTCCACTGCACTCTTTTGAGATACAAATATAAATGGTCACTTCTCATTTAACCCTGTAGGTAAACTATAGGCAAATTAAAAATAAATTGTAGGGACGCCTGGGTGGCTCAGTTGGTTAAGCGGCTGCCTTCGGCTCAGGTCATGATCCCAGCATCCTGGGATCGAGTCCCACATCGGGCTCCTTGCTCGGCAGGGAGCCTGCTTCTCCCTCTGCCTCTGCCTGCCTCTCTGTCTGCCTGTGCTTGCTCTCTCTCTCTTTCTCTCTCTAACAAAGAAATAAATAAAATCTTTAAAAAAAATAAATTTTATTAAAAAGCCAGTTGCTTTTCCCTCTACCAGCCATGAACAACTGGAGTTTGAAATTTAAAATTTAATACTAGGGGCGCCTGGGTGGCTCAGTCAGTTAAGCATCTGCCTTCAGCTCAGGTCATGATCCTGAGGTCTAGGATCAAGCCCCATATCAGGCTTCCTGCTCAGTGGGGACTCTGCTTCTCCCTGTCCCTCTGCTCCTCCCCCTGTGCTTGTGCTCTCTCTCTCTTTCACTGTCTCTCTCTCAAATTAATCTATTAAGTTTTTTAAAAAATAAAATTCAATACTAGTTACATTAACACCAAAAAAATTAAATACTTAGGTACAAATAAAACACACTATGTACAAGATCTATGTGAGGAAAACTATAAAGCTCAGATGAATGGAGAAATATTTCATGGTCATGAATAGGAAGGCTATATATAGTTAAGATGTCAATTCTTCTGAAACACAATCCATAGATTCAGTGCAGTTTAAAAAAAAAAAAAAAATCCCAGCCACTTTTCTGGTAAATATCAAAAAAGTGATTCTAAATTTTATATAAAGGGGCAAAAGACCCAGAATATCCAACACAATATTGAAGGAGAAGAATAGCTGGAGGACTGATGTTATCTGACTCTAGGACTTTCTATACATCGAGACAGTACAGCATTTTAAAAAAAGAATAGACACATAGTTCAATGAAACAGAATGGAGTGCCCACAACTGACCCACATAAATACACTCAATGGATCTTTGACAAAGAAGCAATGGAAATTCAAAGAAGAAAGGATTGTTCTTTCAGCAATAGGTGCTGGAACAACATCCACATGCAAAAAAGAAAAAAAAAGAAGAGAAGAGAAAAGAAAAGAAAAAAGAAAGAAAGAAAAGGAAAGAAAGAAGACACAAGAAAGACAAGACAAGGAAGCAAGAAACAGGA
Source organism: Taxidea taxus jeffersonii (assembly GCA_003697995.1). Lineage (NCBI taxonomy): Eukaryota > Metazoa > Chordata > Mammalia > Carnivora > Mustelidae > Taxidea > Taxidea taxus. Next base: position 67,244 of record ML106045.1, on the reverse strand, counting down.
CATATGCCTTACCTCTTTCCCCCAAATTAACTCATAATGGATCATAGACTTAAATATAAAATGCAAAACTATAAAATTCCTAAAAAATAACACAGGAGAGAGCTTACAGGGGACTTTGGGCTTGATGATGATTTTTTTGGGTAGAACACCAAAAGAACAATCCATGAAAAAAAAAAAATTGGTAAGCAGTACTTCCTTAAAGTTATAAATTTCTACTCTGCAAAAGACACTCTTAAGGAACTGGAAAGACAAACCACAGATGGAGAGAAAATCTTTGCAAAACTCATATCTGATAAAGTACTGGTAGCCAAACAGGCAACCCTTAAGATTCAGCAATAAGAAAATATGGAGTCCAATTTTAAAATGGGTAAACGAGTTGAACAGATACTTCATCAAAGAAGATATACAAATGGCTAGCATATTGCCAAGTGGAAGAAGGCGATCTGAAAAGGCTACACACCGCATGATTCCAGTGACAGTACAGAAAAGACAAAACTATGGAGACAGTTGCCCACAGTTCAGGGGGAGGTAGGGATGGATGACTAGGTGTAGTACAGAGAATTTTTAAGCCAGTGAAAAGACTCTGTATGATATTAAGAATATGGATATATGTCATTATACATTCATCAAACCCATAAGAACCTATAAGATATAAAACACAAAGGGAAAACCTTAAGATAAAATGTGGACTTTAGTTGATAATATTGTATCAGTATTGGTTCAGCAATGGTAACAAATGTACTACACTAACATATGATGTAAATAATGGAGAAAACTATGAGGGAGTAGCACTGTGAGTCTCAGATTCTCTGTATTTTCTCAGTAAACCAAATAATAATACATTAACATCAAAAATGATAAAAAATAAATTCCATCTGTTTTTTATAAGAGCCTTTTTCTAAACTTAGCATAAAGAAAATTCCTTCATCTGTCCAAATAGAGCCCTGTCTAAAATCAAGGACTAATGGAAGCACTTTTTGAACTTGAGGCTCAGAGAAGGTCTCTAGTGTTTGTAGCTTTGATGAAGTCTACTCTTTGTGGTCATGAACTTGGATTACATTATTAGTCTCCAGATCAGCCAACATTATTGAGCATGCTCTAAATAAAAGCTCTAATTCTTGAGGTCTGGTAGTGACAATGACATGCAGTCATTACCCTCCTCTGGTACCTTTCCTCAATCTCCTAGGCATGATTACTTTTCACCTGTGTTTTCATAAAACTTAACATATATGGTTAAGCGGAGTATATATGGTTATTTTTACATCCATCTTTCTCTTGAGGCTGCGGACCACGGCATTTTTCTAACTTGAGTCTTCAACATGGCATTTAACAAATATTTGTATTCATGCTGCTTGAACAAATCACAATTTGAGGCTGAACACAACAAAATTTGTTATTTCATAGTTCGATAGGTCTGAAGTCTGACATGGGTCTCACTGGGGTAACCCAAGTTGTCACCAGAGCCCCATTCTTTACTGTAGGGTCTAGGGAAGACAGCATTTCCTTTCTTATTTAAATTACTGGCAAAATTCAGTACCTGTGGTTAAAAGGACTGATCTCTCCCTTTCCTTCTGGCCATCAGCTCAGACTCTACAATCTTTGGCCCACAGCTGTCCTTAAAGCCAACAAAGAGAGGTGAAATCCTTTCCAGTTCAGAATCTCTCTTGTGTTGTTTTCCATAATGCCCTCTGTCTGACTCTTCTGCCTTCCTCTTCCACTTTTAAGGATCCATGTGATTATAGTGGGCCCATCTGGGTAATTCAGGATATGTTTTCTCTCTCTCAAATTTCAGGAATGTAATTCCATCTGCAAAGTTATTTGTGCCGTGTAAGTTAATATCCTCACAGATTATAGGGATTAGGGTATAGACATTTTTGTTTGTTGTTATTCTGATTAATTGCAATACTTAGTACAAATTTAAATTGCCTTTGTCACCAAGTAGAAGTAATTTTACTGAACTATATTTAGTATTATGTCTTGGGCTTCTATTTCTTGGCCTCCTTTCCACAACTGAAGTAATATGCACGCTTTAGGGGGGAAAATTGAGAAAAAAAAAAGTACAAAACCAAGAAACTACTCATAATCTTAGGACCTTGAGAAACCAGTCAATATTTTGATGTATTGTTTTCTAGATTTTTATTTATAATTATATTTATAAAAATACATTTACATATTTTCTTTTTAGACTTTCCTCCAGACTTGCAGTTTTAAATCATGTTTTCTTTTCCACCCAACATTATATAATTTACTGTTTCCAAAACATGATTTTTGAAAAGATACCTAATATTCCATTTGAGACTTTTGAGAATACTTTATTAAACTACTATCTTGTATGGGGACATTTAGGTTGCTTCTGACTAAAAAAGCGTTATTGTGATAATCATTTTGGCCCATAAATATTGGATTTATTTTTTGTTGTTTTATTTAGGATATCTTCTTTTTTTTTTAAAGATTTGATTTATTTATTTGTCAGAGAGAGAGAGTGAGCACAGGCAGAGAGGCAGGCAGAGGCAGAGGGAGAAGCAGGCTCCCTGCTGAGCAAGGAGCCCCATGTGGGACTCGATCCCAGGACGCTGGGATCATGACTCGAGCTGAAGGCAGCTGCTCAACCAACTGAGCCACCCAGGCGTCCCTAGGATATCTCCTTAAAAGTGAAATTTCTGTGTCAAAGAAGTCCAGAACAAGAACAAAAAATATGTTGAAATATATAAATCTTTAATTAAATAAAATGGTCAATTAAAAATATATATATACAGATATATATATATATGACTTCTTTATATAGTTCTATATTTTACAAAGGTAAAGGAACTAAAAAGCAAGGGGATAACTTGGAAACTATTTATAGTAATGTTGACAGGTGAAAAGTAATACTTTGAATTTAAAGTGCTCTGAGTATGGGGAGCCTGGGTGTCTCAGTCGGTTAAGTGTCTGCCTTTGACTCAGGTCATGATCCCAGCATTCTGAGATCGAGCCCCACACCGGGCTCCCTGTTGGCAGAGAGCCTGCTTCTCCCTCTCTCTCTGCCTGTCGCTCGGCCTACCTGTACTCTTTATCTCCCTACTTGTACTCTCTATCTCTCTGTAAAAAAAAAAAAAAAAAAATCTTTATAAGGTGCCCTGAAGTCAATTAGAAAATATACTATTTATCAGAAGGAAAAATAGGTAAAGCGCATAAACAGATTTCTTGTATAAGAAATACAGTCAATAAACATGAAACAGTGCTTAATATGATAACCAAATCAAAAATTAATTTACTATTTTATTCCCATCATATTATGAAAGATGAATATGAAATAATATATTGTGATAAAGAGAATGTAGTGAAATCAGCAGTCTTATAAATTGCTGATAGTAACTTAAGTTGGTGCAGTTTCTTTGGATAATAACTTAATAATATTCTTTAAAATGTCCTGAATTTGATGGGAAGTGCCTATAAAAAGAATATAACAAAAATATAAAAGAATGCTACAAAGACTATCTTAGTGGTTTTGTAATAGTGCTATGCAGTTGAGAGTTTTCTAGTTACTGAAATCACCTGTATTTATAGCCAAATATAATATATTCCTCATGGAAGCCAGGGGCAGAAAAAAATCCTAACCTTTCTTTAGGTTGATAGTAAGAATTCTATAAGACCTACATCTGGAATTGGCCAAACTATGAGGTTGAGGGCAGAGACCAGCAAAATATTAAGTTTGCACAAGATTTTTGCCCCAACTGCAAGAATTTGGGGTCCAATTATGAAGTTAGAGAAAATAATCCACAAATGACTAGCTTCATTTCTTTTTTTTTTTAAGATTTTATTAATTTATTTGACAGAGAGAGAGAGATCACAAGTAGGCATAGAGGCAGGCAGAGAGAGAGGGGGGAAGCAGGCTCCCTGCTTAGCAGAGAGCCCAATGTGGGGCTCGATCCCAGGACCCTGAGATCATGACCTGAGCTGAAGGCAGAGGCTTTAACCCACAGAGCCACCCAGGCATCCCGACTAGTTTCATTTCTGACACCAACTACTCGTTTAGGGGTTTCCCCAAGGTTTTGATAATTCATAAGAAGACCCACAGAGCTCACTGAAAACTGTTATCCTACAGACACAACTTACTACAGGAAAAGACATGTTAAAATCAGCCAAGGAGAGAGGCATATGAGATCAGAGTCTGGGAGTGTCCCAAACATTAAACTTATTTTCGGGATACATTGCCCTCTTGACAAATGTATTAATATATGCTTGTCTTGTCAACCTGCAAAGCTCACCTGACTTAGACCTTGAAGTACAAGCTTTTTTTTGTTTGTTGTCTATTTTGAAGATTTTATTTATTTATTTATTTGAGAGAGAGAGAGAGAGAAAACATGAGAGGGAGGAGGTTCAGAGGGAGAAGCAGACTCTGCTGAGCAGGGAGCCCCACATGGGACTTGATTCTGGGACCCTGGGATCATGACAGCAAAGGCAGACATACGACCAACTGAACCACCCAGGTACCCCAGAAAATCCCAAATGTTTAGATATCATCTCTCAGGAGCATAGACAAGACAAGACCTCTTTTTTGAGCAAGGCCAAATTCTGTACTAGATATCTTGTTATGTGATATCGTTCTTGGTTGGTCCATTAGTTTTTCCTTTTATCCCCTGTAAGATGCTAATAGATCTTCAAAATACATGAAGCAAAAACTAATAGTTCTGATTGGAGAAATAAGAAAACCTGAAATTATTCTTGAAGGTTCCCACACTCCTAACCAGTAATCTGTAGAAGTAGGAGATAATTTTTGTGACTTGATACTGGGCAAAGTACTTTTAGAATGCAAAAAAATCGGGAGACAAACAAAATACTTTTATCTTGTACTTCAAAATGAAAAACCTTTGCTTTTATAAAGACGCTGTTGCTAAAATGAAATAATATATCTACAAAACACAAATCTGATAAATACCTAGTATTCAACATTCATAAAGAATACTCACAATAACAACCAAAAAAAAGCACAATAAGAAAACCCAATACAAAAATGGGTCAAAGAATTAATCAAAGACTTTCATGAAATGAGAGATAAAGATGGCAATAAACATAAGAAAAGCTGTTCAATGTCATTAGTCATTAGGAAAATATAAATTAAATCCACATGGAGATACTTCTACTCATCATTTATAATGGTTAAAAACAATAACGAAACTAGGTACTGGCAAGCATGTGGGGCAATTGGAACTCTCACACATGTTTGGAGGGAATGCAAAATGAATCAGCCACTCCAGAAAACTTTAACAATTTCTTACCATATGGTCCAGGAATCCCCCCACCTAGATTTTCACCCACAAGAAACTAAAACATATCCACACAAATGGCTGTACATGAATGTTTATGAAACTTTTAATTATAATTGCTTGAAACTGACACAATTCACTTACTGATGAATGAAATGACAAATTCTGGTACACTCAGAAGGCAATACTAGTCATCAATAGTAAGGAATAAACTGCTGATACATTCAACAATACCGATGAATCTCAAAAATGTTACACTGAGAGACAATGTCTACCAAAAGACACCTTAGTTGTATTGATTCATAATAGCAAAAAATAAAAAAAAACAAAACCCCCCAAAACCAAAAAACAAAACAAAACACATAAAATGAAAGGAATTTAAAGGCCTGTCAATAGGAGAAAGGATAACAAGTTGACATGAGGGAATATAACCTTGCAATAAAACTATTGATATACAGAGTATAGATGAATGTTAAAGAAATTATGTTAAATGAAAGAAGCCGGAAACAGAAGTGTACAGACCATATGATTCCACTTAGATGAAATTCAAGAACTAGCAAAATTAAACAGGGTAACAGAAATCAGAAGAGTGGGAGTTTGTGCTAGAGAAACCATCTAAGAGTACTTTCCAGAGTGATGAGATCCTGTTTATATCTTGAACTAGGAAGAAGTTACAAGTTTATATCCAGATACAAAATTCACTTAGTTGTACAATTAACATTTGTTCATTTTACTCCATAAAAATTGAGTCTCAAACAAAAATAGATATAGAGCACCTTGTTGAAACTGATGTTTCTAGATCAGGGACAGGACAAACCCAGGGGAGCCTGGAGTAACTTACAATGCCAGAAAATAAGGAAATGCTTAGTAAACAAAAGATGGGACTGGAAAACGCCACGGGACACAAAGACCAACCTGAAAGTCCCTAATGACTGAGATCGAAGCAATATGTTGTGTTAACACATGTAATACAACATCTGTTATGTGTAGAATTTTAGTTCTTTCTCAGTTCATATTTCCTAACTGCCATTTTGTCTCTACCCGTGGACTAGTTAGAAGTATATTTCTTGGTTTAAGACATATGGGGACTTTTGTTGTTGTTCTTAGTTGATTTCCAGTTTAGTAACATCGTGTTCAGAGATTATATTCCAGGATTTCAGTTTTTTAAATTTTGTTTAGGCTGGCGTTGTGATGCACTATATGAACAAATTTCGGCAAATTTTTCAATAACATAATTCAAACTTTTTGTATTCTTACTGATTCTTTTTGTTGCCTACTTCTGTTACCAGTGGTGAGGAGAGATTTAATACATTCATTCTCTATGATTCTGGATTTTTCTGTTTCTCATTGTACTTCCAACAATTTTGCTTTAGAGTGTTATATAGTCCCATTTAACTGACACTTGTTATTATGGACTATCTTCAATCTCTGTTAATACTTTCTTGTAAAGTCTTTCTCTGATATTAGCATAGCATGATGGTTTTCTTTTACTTTAAGTTTGCATTGTAAATATTTTTTCTATTCTTTGGTTTTAAATAATTCTGTATTTTTATAATTTAGATGTTGCTTGTATACAGCACAGAATTTGGTTTTGAGGAGTTTTTTGGGAGGTGGCCAGTTTGTATTTTAAACAAAGAACTTAGTTAATTTATATTTAATGTAATTTCTGATATATTTAAGATAAACATAGGACTTTATTAATTTCATTTCTCTACTCTTATGTCTTTTTTAGTTTAGTTATTTTATTAATCCAACTTTTCTTTCTATTAGCTTAGAAATTGTATCTTTTGCTTTTTTTATAGTTGCCATAGAAATCACACTATGACTAGTTGAGTTTTCAAAATCAAATATTAGCTCTTTTTACCTTTCTACAGGGAAATTCAAGAAACATAGAACATTTTTCCTCATTGTTGTAACCCCCTAACACACATATCCCTGTGTGTTTGTGTGTTTTAATGATTTGTATTTTTAATATTTAAGATATCATTATTATTGTTAAATAAGCACTATCATTATTTTTATTTGACCACACTCTCACCATCTTGCTGCAGCTTTTTGTTTCTTTCTGCATTTCTGAGGTTCCATCTGTAATCTTTTTTTCCACATGAAGAATACTTATACTACTTATACTATGCATATTATCCCATTCTACTAGTACTAGACTAAATAAGATTGTAAATTCTATACTCTATTATATCAAATTTAGGATTGAAAATTTACATCTATTATTTCTTTTTTTGAAAAGCAAAATAACTTTTTATTTTTTAAAATTTAATTTAATTTAATTTTTTCCCCAGTGGTCTATAATTCATTGTTTATGCACCATACCCAGTGCTCCATGCAATTATTTCTTCAACTATTTTTTAATGATCCATTCTCTCCCTTTCAGATTTTAACCCACACATTTTCTAACTTTGTTACTGTATCCTACAAATACCTTAGTCTCTCTCATTTTACAATGTTTGTTTCTGTTTTTAATTCTGTATATGTCCTTCTAAAGTAATATCCAGAGCACTAAGTCTCTTCTTAGCTTTTCCCATTCTGTCAAACCAATCAAGTTATTAATTTAATTATACTTTTTAATTGTCTCTTTTTATAATTTTCAACTCTTTGCCTAACCTTTTCATTATGTTTTTTTTTTATCTCCTTGCACATTGTAAATATAGTTATTTTAAACTATATGCTTGGAACATGTTTTTATTGTCAATTTTGGGTTTGGTTTGATTATTTTCTTTTTCCACCACCCCTCATATTGTATTGTTTCCCTTTGTATGTGCTAAGTTATTATTGTACACTGGGTATTTGACTGAGTTTGGGCTCTCAACCTAGATTAATTAATTTGAAGGGTTCCCCTCCCTTGGACATTACACTTGATTATTCAAGGATGAACCATAATCTTTCAGAACTAACAATAATCTTTCCCAAGAATTTGCTTATTTGTTTTTCCCCAAATATATTAGGAAGACAACCCCCATTTTTCCAATGAGGTGTTTAGTAGAGTGGAATTTTGTGTTGCAGCTCTTGAAGCAGCCCTCTTATAGCCACACCAAGAGATTCTATCTGAGAAATAAGGCAAACATTATTAATGAAGGTCATGAAGTTAAGTAATACACTCCTGATTATATCTTGCCAAACAATAGCTTGAAAGCCATATCTGTATTACCCATTTAAGCTCCGGTTTGCATGGCTCAATAAATTCCCTTTTTATTTTAGATACTCTTAAATTGGGTTTTTGTCATTTTCAATGAAAAAATTATCATTAATTTGTTGACTTAATTTAGGTATAAGAATAATTTCAGTGGTTGTACAAGGAGCTGGAGAAGTTTGACTCAAGGCAAGAAGGTAAGATAGAGGGCTAGTAATATTTTTAAAAAGATGATGAAATTCTAAATCAATGAGAATGGAAATGAAAACAGAAAATGGGTATGGATTGAAGACAATATACTGTTAAGTATAAAGGGATGGGATTAAATGTTGGACATGAAAACTTCCTAGTAAGGTTTTATCTTCTATAGCAGTTCTGTAAGTAAAGTACAACACATTCTTAAAATTTTTTTTTAAATTTTTATTTATTTGTTATAGAGAGAGAGAGAGCAAGCACAGGCAGACAGAGAGGCAGGCAGAGGCAGAGGCAGAGGCAGAGGCAGAGGGAGAAGCAGGCTCCCTGCCGAGCAAGGAGCCTGATGTGGGACTCGATCCCAGGATGCTGGGATCATGACCTGAGCCGAAGGCAGCCGCTTAACCAGCTGAGCCACCCAGGCATCCCAGTACAACACATTCTTATGAACTTGATGTACTTGCTCGAAATTAGGCTGTGCAAATACTAGTATTCTAATTCAAAATGATAGGTTACTTGTTTTAGCAATTTTAGTTTTACTTTTTGCACATTGCCTTACCTGGTTAAAAAAAAAAAAATGCACATTTTCCACCAAACAAAGAAATTTCCAATCCTAACCCCGATGGATACGATGATTCCATTGAACTTAATCTTTGCAAACAATGGTATAAATATATTTTGTATTGTTCCACAGAAATGACTTTAGTTAAAAAAATATGCAATCAGTTGCCTTCCTTTCTAGCTTAAGGTACGTGTGACCAGGGAGACCTTTCCAAAATAAGGTTGTAATAGTATTCAGATAATAGATAAGTGCTACTCTAACCAAAGTGGAATATATGGAAGGAGGAGATGATAGACATCTTGCCGGAGCCTAACATGTCTAGATAAACATTTCTGGTCAAGATGATTTTAAAACACGTATCTGCTTTCCTGTGTTTCTTCTATTCATTACTATTGTTGAACCTAGCTCTAAAATTGGAATTTGGAGCAGAGTTGTGACTTGATCTCCCTGAAGGGTTATCAAGGCCATAATACACAGTTTTCCTCTTTCCAGAGCCTTAATTGTACTAGTAATCTCACAATTTACTTTGAATTGTGAGAAATGAGGGTGGGAAGCACAACAAGAAGAGCAGTTGGGTTGTGAAACATGGAATTGTTATGTCATAACTGCAACGTTTCTCATCGGAAAAATTTCTTTCATAGCTATGGGAAAAAAATAAAGATTGCTTCGAAAAATCAAAAGGAATGAGAAACTTCTCCCTTCATTCTCTCACATTTTTTCAGAGTAGAAGAAGCAAAGAAATCCCATGTCAGGATGAATCACCCAACTGGAATTCACACATAACAGAAGATGAGAGGGCTACGAAATACCAGATGCAAATGTTAGTTATAGCACATTTCCTAAAAGGCAACTTAAAGTCAGCCCCATCCCACTCACTCTTCCCAAATCCTGGTTTGTGTCTTGTCACCTCCACTATAAACAAAGCGGTAGCATTCATAGAGATAAATAGAGAGGTGCGTGGGGATAAAGCCAGGGAACTTGTTGGGAAAAGAAAAGACAGAGAAAGCCTCTGTGTTTGAAGCCAAAAATGAAAACCTTAAACAATCACGCATACTGAGATGTGGGAAGATGCCTTAAATCTTGTTAAAGAGAGTTAAGTTCAAACATAATTCTATCAACACTGATACTGAGAGAGTTCCAGAGTCATATGGCTGATTCTACTATGTGTTTCATCAATGGTTGTGCTATCTCTGCTGGAGGGAAAATCTGAAAGTTACAGCTGGCAAGAATAGAGCAAATCCCCAGGAGGTCTGTATTAAGGCACCCATTTAACTAGCAGGTGTCTCCACATTTACATTTAGTTAACACTTAACTCCAAGTGTTTTCTGCTAAGAGAACGTGCATGTAGATTCCATTACATATTATAAGCTGTTGACTGTTTGGTAATTGTTTCATTTTCAGACATTTTTTTCTTATTGAAAACGTGATAAATGTATGGGTTTAAAATGTAGTAAATGCAAATGTACACACACACACCCACAGAGGAAAAGATGAAGATTACACAAATAATATCATTCATTTTTTTTATATCATTCATTTTTTTAAATTATCAATCTGCTTATGACTTTAAAAAAAATGGGATTCCTATTGTGATCTCCAAACTCAAAGTATTTTAAGCATGGCTTTGGGAGGGGAATTGCTAAAAAGAGCAATGAATGTGAATCAATATCTTAAATGAGGGAGGAAAGGGGATAGATTTTTAATAAAAGTTATTTGTTCAATGAGGGAAATTGGGAAAAGATTACAAAAAAAAAAGAAAGAATTTTAGCTTTATGTAATTGGATTATTTAAATCCTCATAATAGTTTTTCACATCTAGGCTTTCCTTTCATCTGAATTTATTTTTGTCTTGCCTGCCTAGAACTATTTATTTGAGGTCTGTACCTAAAAGCTCCCGATTACCATCTCATTGTAAGTGGGAAAAAAGGGATTTGAAAAATAACACAAATGATCAAAGGCAAGAAGGAAGATTTTACTGAATTATGGAGCATGGTGGGGACTTGATAGGAATTTAAGCTGGAAAGGTGGACACCAGGGTTTAAATCAAGGGGGGGCTTCTAAAGTATGGACATTACATTGACAGTGATGAAGAGCTGTTGAAGGGATTCAAGCAGAGGAGTGACATGAATGTGTTTGTTTTCTAAAAGCATACCTTGAGTGCCGAGTAAATAGCACACTAGAAGAATGGACTCAGTCAAAGGAGATTAGCTGTAATGGTCCAGACCGCCACTCCTCCAACATACACAAGACACACATCAAAGATGTGGACCTGCTTTACAACAGTGGTGGGATGCAAGGTAGGAGGCAGGCCAGACAGAAATATATAATAGTAGAAATAGCAGGACTTGGTAACTATTGGAAGGTAGAAAGGCAGATGAGAGAAAAGTGTCAGCCAACAACCAGGCTCACTTTGTATCAGAAAAGAGTGATACAGATTTACCAGACAAAGCCATCAGGGGGAAAGTTTTTGTGATAAAAAGATGGGATGAGTTCAGTTTTGGATAAGTTCTTGAGGTACTTATGGGACATCTGGGGACAGTAAGTGGTTTTAAATATAGAATTGGATTTCTGGACAGCTATTTAATAATAGCAAAAACTTACTTGATGTTTATTATTTTCCAGAAATTTCTAAGTGCCTTACATATTTTCATTTAATTTTTGAAACAAACAAATTAAATCCATTTAAAATGATTAAAGAGGAAGATAGGGAAATTAAGTGACTTCACCATGGTTGCATGGCTAGGAAATAGTTGAGCCATAATGTAAATCCAATAATTTGGCTCCTGAGCCTACATTCTTAATGACTACAGTATAGATGCTAGAAGAAGAAAAAGAGTCATCAGCATGATGACTCCAAGGAACTGAAATTCTGGTAGAATATAAAGTAGACATTAGTGAAGAATTAGAAAAAGAAGTAGAAAATGAAGAAGAAGGAGAGTAAGAAGAAGAGGGAGGAGGAAGAGGAAGAAGAAGGAGAGGAGGAAGAAGGGGAAGAAGAAAAAGAGGAAGAAGAAGAAGAAGAAGAAGAAGAAGAAGAAGAAGAAGAAGAAGAAGAAGAAGAAGA
>ML106045.1:43173-55023 GCA_003697995.1 Taxidea taxus jeffersonii | reverse complement strand
GAAGAAGAAGAAGAAGAAGAAGAAGAAGAAGAAGAAGAAGAAGAAGAGGAAGAAGAAGAAGAAGAAGTAGAAGGAGGAGGAGAAGGAGAAGGAGGAGGAGGAGGAGGAGGAGGAGGAGGAGAAGGAGTGGGGGGAGGGAAGAATTCACAGGAACATCAACAGATTTTTTTTTAAATTAAGAAGAAAGATGAGGAATCTAAGAAGTAGGAAGAAAAAGAACAGTCAGGAAGTTGGGAGGGAAAACAAAGAGGTGCCATGTCATGGTACCCTAGGAGAATAAGTGAATGACACTTTGAGAACCAGTGAGCAGCCAAAAAAGACTGAAATTAAAAGTACTCTGTGTTTTGCATTCAGAAGTCCTGGGTAACTTGGTCAGAGCAGTTTCAGTACAGTGATGTGATGCTTGGCTAGGTTAATGGGCTGAAGTGGTTCATGGACTGAAGAACAGAGCAAACGACTTTTCTTCTGAGAAGTTTGACTATGAATGGGGAATAGAGCGTATAATTATTTCTTTAGGGTATCATGGGATGGAATAAAGTTTAATTTACATCAGGTTTTAAAGTATAGTCATAACATTAGCATATATCTAGGTTGGAAAGAAAAGACCCAGCAAAGAGAAAAATCTTAAGGATAAAGAAGAGGAATGGAATGAGTTTCCCCAAAAAAAACAAACAAAAACCAAACAAACAACAAAACAAACCCAGGAGACATAGACTCCAAAGTGAAAATGGAAGATCAGCTTTGGATAGAGGTGTAAGTCCCTCTTTCTTTGGGATGGGAAATGAGAGGAATGGGATGCACAGGTATAAGAATAGGCAGTTGAAGAGCCCAAGACTGAAATCCCCTATTTTCCTCAAGGGGTAGAAGATAAGATCATTTGCTACAAGAGAGGTAAGATGGATAGGGAAATATAAAGATGCTAATGGTATACATTTTCTAGGGCTCTCCTAATAAAATACCACAGACTGGGTAGTGTAAACAACAGAAATTTATTTTCTTACAGTTCTGGAAGCTAGAAGTCTGAGGCAAAAGTATTGGAAGTGTTGATTTTTCCTGAAGCCTCTCTCCCTGGCTTATAGATGGATACCCTCTCACTATCACTCCAAATGTTCTTCCCTCTGTGTGGGTCTATATCCAAATTTTGTCTCCTTAGAAGGATGCTGGTCGTATTTGGTTAGGGCCTATCCTTATGATTTCATTTTGACTTAATTACATCTTTTTAAATCTTATGTCACATTCTGAGGTTCTGGAGGTTAGGACTTCAACCTATGAATTTTGAGGGGACGCAATGTGGCCCATGATGCACGAGAGAACTTTGGAATAACTACTTTCAAGAAGGGAGAGATGATTCAGTACACATGTATAGACACTTGAATGGTACAAAACCTAGTTGGGTTTAAGAGGCGGGTGCCTGGGTGGCTCAGAGGGTTGAGCCTCTGCCTTTGGCTCAGGTCATGATCTCAGGGTCCTGGGATCCAGTCTCTGCTCGGCAGGGAGCCTGCTTCCCCCCCACCCCCCGCCTGCCTCTCTGCCTACTTGTGATCTCTCTCTGTCAAATAAATAAATTCTTAAAAAGAGTCACAAATTGGTAGTGGGACACAAGGGTCTATTAAGTGATCTACGGACCTGTACATGCTGAGTGTGTATTATGGAGAACAAGGTGCTGGAATGGCCAAGGAACTGAGGAAATATACCCCATTAGTCAGGCTACATATCTAAGCAACTAAAGAAAGATGGGATAGAGGGAAGAAACTAAGAAATTAAAGGGCTGAGGGACCTGGTACTGTGTGCAGATTTAATGGAAGCAGGAGATCTAAAAAGCTATAAAGACTAGAGTTTGTAGTCAGAGAATGAGATAGTTAAGGTTTAATGGGTAGCATAGTTCCTGATAGTGAAAAGGTCAAAATTAAGGTCATCCTATAGCACTGATGGAATAGAGGTGAAGGCTATTGGAGTCTAAGTCAAAAGCTACGAGTCAGGATATTGACCATGTCATTCACATGGACATTGGAGGTTTCTAGGATAAAAGTAAAGTGGAAAATAGAAAGTGTATGAGTCAGAGTTATCTGTGAATAGGAAAAAGAGACTGGTTCGTAGTCCATTTAACGTGATCCTCACGAAGAGAGAGCTTTGGGTTCCTATAAATATCAACCTCAACATAAATCAAGCCAGAGTTAGTCACAGCTCTGTGGAGGTTGAGTTTGGTCAGCCAGCTCTGTCCACAAGGGGTTACCTCAACAACCTGGCTAATTACTGCAGCTCTCTGCCTTTGTCATTTAAGAATTGGCTCACAGAGGGGTGTCTGTGTATATGAATCAGTTAAGCCTCTGAGAACTCTTGATTTCTGCTCAGACCATGATCTCAGGGTCTTGAGGTCGAGCCCTGTGTCAGGCTCCATGCTGAGCGTGGAGCCCGCTTGGGAGTCTCTCTCCCTCTCCTTCTGTCCCTTCTCCCTCTGTGCATGCACCTTCCCTCTCTACATACATAAATAAAATCTTTAAAAAAAAAAAAAAGGAAAAGAATTACCTAGTCTCTAGCTGTGGTATACTGGTGAGGAGGGGGTGATGTGGAATCACTCTGCATAAGTTCAAATAACACACAGTCTCGTTACATGATGCCGGACCTGGGGCAAGTTATGTAACCTCTGTGGGACTCCATTTTCTCATCTGTGAAATGGAAACGGCATTAGGGATTTGGATTTCACTGCAGAGGGTTTTGAAGATGCAATGAGACAACTGATACAAAGCACCCAGATCAGCCCTGGGCTGGCAGTGTGTCCACAGTCCATTTGAGCAATTGTCATTAAAAAAGCCTTCTTCTGAACCTGTGCCATCCACACGTGCGTTCTTGCCTCTTACCACACTGTACACCCTTCGTTTGTTTGAACCTGTCTCTCTTCTAAGCTGAGATGTCCCTTGGGCCCCTGGGCTGCTCATCCTGAAAAACCCACTACCTGCTGCATATTACGCTTAATGGCAGTTTGTTGAATAAATTAATGAACAAATGAGAGATTTCTTTTTTCAGTACTTGGATGAAGGACCTTGATAATTACAGAGGACAGTGATTCTTAGTTCCCTCTGTCCACCTTTTCACGTAGACTCTCATTATCTAAGCCTTAGTTTAAATGGGGTTTCACTTCTACAAGACAGTAACAAGCAAACACTCTGGAAATCCCTTTTTTTTAATCCTTAGATCTATAATCATTAGACTCAGCTATGGCTCTCCATTTTATAGCTTTGCTACTTTAGCATCAAAAACTATCGTCAGAGGCTGTGTCTGTCATCTACCGTTGCAGGACAACGGCCACAAAATCGTGGAGGAAGGCAATAAAGCATTTATTTCTTTTGTGTCTGCAGTTCTGCTAAGGGTCGGTTTGGGGTCAGCTGGGCCACTCTGCTCCAAGCGGATCCAGTTGGGCTTGGCTTCCTGCCTCATTATGGCCTGGGCTCTGTTCTGCTCCATATATAATTCTTCTGGGGCCCAGGCGGAAGGGGCAGAAACTCTTCTCATGGTGCATGGCCGAAGCACAGGCAGGCAAGCCCAGTGACACTAACACATTTCACCCCCCTGCTTGTGTTAAGTCTGCTTACCTACAAAGAAGTCCTATGGTCATGAGAAATCACCAAAGGCCAAATGCACTGGACCTCTCAATCCTCAAAGCCCCATCCAGCTGTGAAGTACCAGGTTCTATTCTGGTCTCCTTAACCCACACTCAACCCAACATTCCATTCCTCAAATGTCCTAGTGACTCCAGCGATCAAAATAAATCCTGCTTGCAAGATCTAATATTAATGTGCAACTGACACTTACAAGAAATCAACCAGAATTTATTTAGCACCCTGCATGCTTTCTGAATTAAAGAAACAGAAATACGAAAAAGCTAGACATTCACTGATAAGGAAATGTTACCCAGCGGGAAGGAAGATGGGCCTTGGACTCCAAAAGTCCTGGCTGTTAACAGTTAGCACTCTGTATCCCGGGGCATTTACCATCTGACAAGGCGAGACAATTGTCATCTTTGAGATTTCTCATCTTTTAAATAAGGGATGAACTATATCAGATGCTTTGTGAGTACAAGTCTGAGTTTAAAATTTAGAATGCATGTATTTATAAATAAAATGATTATAAATGCAATACTAATAAATTATTGTTGTTACCATATGGAAATGATAATAATATGTTTTATAGAGGATCATGTGTAAAGTTTATATACATCACAGTGCATAAGGAGTGCACAAAAAGATTGGTCCCTTTTGACAACCTTTCCCTTTAAATACACAACTGAAAAACTGAAGCAGATGTGCCCTGACCAAAAGCTACATGTTTTTCTCCTAATTATTCAGAGAAAAGGAAATTCCCTATTTATGTATTTATGCCTCTCCAAGTGCAAATTGGCAAAAACAGATTCACAAATAGTAAAAATATGTATTTTTTTTTTTCACTTTAAAAGGCAAAAAACCTACAACTGGACATCTTCCCTCTGGGGAGATGAATTTTGATGATATCCATCCCCATTTGCCAGAAATGGGAAGATTCCTGGGGCAGCAGCATGGACAGGCCTCGGGTTTTATAAACAGGCCCAGGGGAAAAAGTGGGATGCCGAGAAGCAGCGTTGCCCTCTAACCCAGAGGACAAGTTAGAGCAGTGCCTCTTGGCCTCTTTTGAAGGGAGACATCCTAATGGCCCTGGGTTGATTGTTTTTCCACAAGCTCTTTCAGAGTTATCATAGGAGGACTGCCTGTTGTTTTTAAGCGAGTGAGTGAAAATTAGCTGTATTGGTAAAGATTTTTTTTTTTTTTTTTTGGACAGACAGAGATCACAAGTAGGCAGAGAGGCAGGCAGAGAGAGAGGAGGAAGCAGGCTCCCCGCTGAGCAGAGAACCCGATGGGGGGCTCTATCCCAGGACCCTGGGATCATGACCTGAGCCGAAGGCAGAGGCTTTACCCCACTGAGCCACCCAGGTGCCCCATTTGGTAAAGGTTCTTAAACCTGTCCATGACAATTTCTCTTTCTTTTGAGAGAGAACGGTGGGTCGTCGGTCTCAAGAAAGTCAAATAACAACGAAGCTGTTTTACTAATACCTATCCTCTTTGAGGCACTGTATGTTTATTATTAAGTAGATGTAAGTTTTCTCATCTTTAAATGGGAGATATGAAACTTAGAGAGGTTAACAGCTACATGTCCAAAGCCCGTCAGTCAGTAAGTTGGTATCAGGGCTGCGATTTAAACTCAGGTCAGTGGATTATAGACTAAGACGTTTTCCTGCCTGGCCAGGCTGCAACTGATACGTGGACGGCACTGCCCGTGTGTTTATAAAATGAGTGGAAAAACAAAACCAAATGAATGAATCGCATGAAAAGGACACCAGTGTCTCCATCTTATTGAGGGCTGTCAAATACAGAAGGATTGCGCGGGACGTCAGTTTCTTCTTGGTTGTAATGGGGATACATAAATCACAATTGGCTTGGAGACCTAATTGGTGTAATATAGAGCAAGACCTGGCAGTTCCTGGCATCCAACAGACAGCAATGAGGATGATGATATTGACAACGATGATGGCATATACATGTTTGTATAGGAGGGGCTTTGATCATTTTTTTAAGATTTTATTTATTTATTTGAGAGAGAGAGAGGGAATGAGCAGGAGGAAGGGCAGAGGGAGAAACAGGCTCCCCACTGAGCAGGAAACCAGATGTGGGGCTCGATCCCAGGACCCTGGGGTCATGACCTGAGCCAAAGGCAGACACTTACCCCCCCCAACCGCCCCCCACCCCACCAAAGGGGCTTTGATAATTCTGAATTGGGATCAGACTCAACTTCTCGACATGCTTTCCATATTGAGTTGATCAATTAAGACTGGGTGGTGGAGAAGGCGAGATTTCCATTAGTTTTCTGTTGAATTGCCTGGATCACTATTTCTATTCTTCACTTTATGTGTACCATGTACATTATAGTCCAATGATAACTACACCCACAATCTCAACCAGCAGATGGAGAAATTTATCTAATTGGGTCTACCAGCTCTGAAATCATACTGGAAACAGCTGGAAAGCCCAAGGTTTCTAGCCTCGGGACTGGTGAAGTAGAATACAAAGGCAACGTGGATCTCTTGGGGGTGTTACAGAGGCCTTGTTTCAGGTGTCACCTGGCTATTTAAAAATATTTTTGAATAAAATGTATAAAGATCCCTATGAATCCATACCCCAATTTATTTTATGTACGTAATTCTTTTAAAGGAAGGAGAGGAACATATGGCTTGAATCATAGTTTGTAGCTTTTATATTTGAATTTGAAAAGGTAGCCATGTTCTACAGTAGTATCTCAACAACTAAAACTGAACATTAAGCATAATTATATGGGAAGTTACTCAGCTCCAGTAAATCATTGTCCTTGAAGGCTGGCTGGAACTGGCCTATGCTGTTTTCCTGCTACCTGCTGGAAAATATTCTCTGTAAAAACTTATATTTTAGGTGTGTTTTTACAGTCAAAAAATAAATGAGTGATTTTTTTCTTCAGAGGCAAAATAAATGAAATATTTGATTTTTGTCACAGAGAAATTAGGTAGCATCTCCTTCTCACTATTCCAAAGAAATTATGTCACCTGTGCTGTAAAACGTGTGACTTCCCTACACCAAAAATGAGTTTTGTGTCTATTTCAGAGCTTTGGGAATAAAGTGGAAAGGGACCTCCCACGAATTTTTTTTTTTTTTTTCCTTAAACATCTCCATAGAAAGTTCCCTGGAGTTCCTCAGTGACGTCACATGCAGTAATAAGTGGACGCTGATGGGGATACATCGTAATAGTAACTCTTGAGTCTTTTGGAAGAACTTAGGCTCTCTCTTCTATCCTACTTTTGCCAAACTGCAGGCTATAATATCTCATAAGGTCACATGAAAATAGGGGGGAAAAAAAGCTTCACAATCTTAAATGACAATGGCTGTCATCTACTGAATTTCTCTTGTGTGGAGGGCCCCATACTAAGTGTTCCATGTGTTTTCTCAATGATAATTCACAAAAGATGAGAGAAATCTCACTGTCTCCATTTTACAAAAAAAGTTAGCTTAAGATCCTTGACGAAAACAATTCAAAATCATCACATTGCTAGAATTTAAACATTGGCTGCTTTGCCTCCTCAATTTTCCCTGTTCCATTATCTGTCTAATCTCTGATAATGAGATGTCTGGGGCATAGTGGTAAGTACATCTATATGAAAGAGGAGAGATTATCTTTTTTCTCTCCTTTTTGTATACAATAAAAGTTTCACCAAAGATCAAGCAAGAAATAGTCAAGCAAGAAATGATAGCCAAAATGGTGCCCTTCTTAATAATAGTCTGATGATCTATCTGCTTAGTTAAGGCCGACTGGAGGTAGCTCTGTAGAAAGAAGCATATAGTTATTGAAACATACTAGTGGCCAGTTTGGTTAACTTATAGCAAGATGAACTGACTTTAAACTGAACTAAAAAGTCATTTCTTATTCTCTTCATTTTTTTTTCCCCTTCTAGCAGACTATTGATATAGTTCTGAGAAGTGCTTTTCCATTCTGTATCAAGTTAAGAAATGGACACAAAAATCATCTTTGGTGCATAAGTATTACAGTTTTCATAGCATGAGTGACAGAAAATGGCTATTTAAGAAAATAGACCCCCTGAATATATCTAGCCCATGCACGCACACACACACACATACACACACACACACACACACACACACACACACACACACACAAACACACAAAGGAACCTAGCTCACTTATAGATGACCTTTCTGCTCCATGCCTTGAATTTCCAAAGTCTCAACCTTGGAGGTCCTTGACATAGCTCCAAGTTTTAATTTATCTCTCTGTGTACAGATTCACTAGGCTGGAAGTCAGCCTTCTCTTGAAATACAGAACCAGGGATTATAAATAAGAGATCAGCAAAACAATCAACGTGCAAGAAGATACTCCTTTAATAAGCACTGACCTGTATTTTTCTAAAGGCCTGGAAAATAATTACCCAATGGCCAACCACCATTTGATTAAATTGCCTCCAATGATTCTAAGAGCAACGGTATGATGAAACAGCTAGCAGGAGATGGTCTGTGGGCCTGGGCATCTACATATTTGCTGACATATTGGCTCAAGAAGGTGGATTTCCTGACCATCTGTGGCATCTCACTACAGCATCACCAAATTGAAAACTAGGATATATAAAAGACATCATCAAAACCAGGACATTTTTACATCTCCATTTTATACGTTCTTTTCAAATTAGTGGGCCTGAGGGGATGGCCAAGAGAAGTATTCAGTTTGCTTAAAGAACTTTGCTGGTTATAGACACTGCACTTTCCAAAATTAAACAAGGTGATTATTGTCAATTTCAGAACTGGAAGGGTCAAGTTTTAAAGTGCAGAAGGGAAAGCTTTCAATGACAAGTCTGTTCATATTTGCCAATGCAAATTGGGTAAGCATACTGAGAAGCTAACATCTGCACTGGAAATTGCCTACGTATGCAAATACACCTGTTTAGCTCTTAAATGTGGAGTTTGTGTGGTTAATCACAATGTATTTCAGTGAAAATGCATTATTTGATCAAGTTAAGTAACTTGATCCCCTGCCGTTAACTCATCTATTCCCAAATTTATATACCAAACACCAATTTATCATCTTGGTGAGGAGAGGGAGACATCTATAAGCTCGAGAACTTAGAAACTTAATAACTCCCTTGTTTTCTATTTATCATATAATACATGATCACATTAAGTAATTCCACCTCTTTGAATTTCAACTTTCTGATCTGTAAAATGGGTCTAAAATTATACCAGTTGGAGGGATCATAAAATATAGATAATAATTCCCGCATTGCTAGCAACTCTTCTGAGTAAAGACAGATCTTTAAACTACGCTATACTCTACTCCCCTCCCCTGTACAGTCGAGGTGGTCTTGGGATTGGAATTCAAGGGCCTCCAGCCTGGACCCTTTGGACTCTGAGAAGAGAATTCAGAAGTCCTTGAACTCATCACTTGAATGCTTCAATACTCTTTTAAGGTTGTGGCTGATTTTGTGGGAAGCATTTCTTCTTGGGAGAAAGGTCCATTGCATTAATCAAATTCTCAAAGAAATGTGTCCCCAAAATGTGTAGCCCCATTTAACTAAATGTTTCTACGCTTTTTTCCCCAGTAGTAGCTTTTGTTGATTCTGTGTGTGGTAAGGTATTCAGATATTACATTGATGTCACTATCAGTTTCCTTTTCAAGTGCTTTGAAGACGGGCTGATTATTTCTTTTTAGGGTTTCTTAGTCAAAAGTCACTACATATCTAAAGGAACATTCCTAAAGGAACTCAGAGAGCATGTTGGAGATCTGTGGATCCCTGACAATAGAGGCAAAGTTTTGTGTGTGCATGTATTTTCTAGGGAAATCATTAGCTTTCATCAAATTCTCATATGCTTTTTTCTTTTTTAAAAGATTTATTTATTTTAGAGAGAGAGTGAGAGTGTGCATGCAGGTGGGGGGAGGTGTAGTGGGAGAAGGAGAGAGAGAAAATCAAGCAGACTCCCCACTAAACACAGAGTCCGATCTCACAACCATGAGATCATGACCTGAGCCAAAATCAAGAATTGGATACTTAATTGACTGAGCCACCCAAGCACCCCTAAATTCTCATATTCTTAATCATTTAAAGGCCAAAAACACTGATTTAATGATAAGAATTGGTCCAAAATATTTTCACTAAAGATGAGTGATGGAGTAAAGGCAGATCATTTTGACTATGATGCTTGATTGGCTATTTTAAGCAGTAGGCAGATCTGTTGTACCTTAAAAACAGAGCCATTCATTGTAAGGTGAGTTGATTAATGTAAGTGCTTCAGAAATTCAAATACTTCCAGCTCCCTTCCTTCTTTCATTTAAAACCCCCTATTTTCCCTTCTTCATTAGGTAAAGCTCTGTACAGTAGGGCCATTGATTCAAACATTTCATACATTTCATATAGCCTCTCCCCTGAAATAATTATTTATACACCTGAAGTTACTTTGTTTTTGTTTAAAGCAATTTAACATTATTAATCAAGAGCTTTAAAAATCCCCAATCCTGGGGCGCCTGGGTGGCTCAGTGGGTTAAGCCTCTGCCTTCGGCTCAGATCATGATCCCAGGGTCCTGGGGTCAAGCCCCGAATCGAGCTCTCTGCTCAGCAGCTCTTTCTGCTCTGCTTCCCCTCCTCTCTCTCTGCCTACCTCTATGCCTACTTGTGATTTATTTCTGTCAAATAAATAAATAAAATCTTTTTAAAAAATTAAAATAAATAAATAAGTCAAAAATAAAAATCCCAATCCTTTGACCAACTAATTACATTTCTAGGTGTCTATCCTAAGGGATAATCTAAGATATAGATAGAAGAGATGATGTTATTTTAAAAACATTTCCTTTTATATAATTTACGAAATCAACAAATATATTGGACTATAAGGTATTGGGTTAAATAAATTATGGTGTATTCAGATAATGCTACATTATATACCAATTTCAAAGAAGCATATTCAAAGGCTTATATTGTGATAACAAAAATAATTGGGATCCAAAACTTCATATTCTGTACAAAAAAAGCTATTAACAACAGTTATTGTCAGGTACTGAAATAAAGGATAATTTATTGTCTTCCTTACAATTTTCTATTTTTATACATTTTTACAGTGACAACACATTACTGTCAATATATTTAGAAGTTTTTCTTGCACTTTAACAATGCTAATATATCACATCATCCTACAATGATCATGTACTATTATATATACATTATTATGTTGTTCTGCGCATAAATCCAGAAATATAGATAAAAATCTTCATTCCATCAACTCTGATGTTCAGTCTTTCTACGTGTTTAAATGATTTTGAGATGAAGGA
Organism: Taxidea taxus jeffersonii; assembly: GCA_003697995.1. Taxonomy (NCBI): domain Eukaryota; kingdom Metazoa; phylum Chordata; class Mammalia; order Carnivora; family Mustelidae; genus Taxidea; species Taxidea taxus. The sequence goes on along the minus strand of ML106045.1, from coordinate 44,142 downwards.
TATATTTTCACTAAGTTTATAACTGCTTGCTCTGGCTAAATTCCAAGCTTATTTGATGATTCTACTCTTTCTTTCTTTCTTTTTTTCTTTTGTTTCTTAGACAAAATAAAATTCCAACACTGCTTATTTTGCTCATGTAGCTGCCACTCTTCCCAATCGTTTTAAGTGTACATTTCTAAGGATAGAAAACCAAACGCATTTTCTTAACCTCACCCTGGAATACCCGGGAAGGTAAAAGTGTTATGATTGACCAATGTCCACAATTATTCCCGGCCCAGTTTTGCAGCCTTGTGGGATGATGGTGGGATGGTAGAGAAAGGAAGGCCACAGTCAAAACTGTAGCGTCCTGTGAGCCATGTTCAAACTCAAAATCTTGAAAGTTGCACTTAGTAAATTCCATCTCTCTTGAATTATCAATAGTAACTTACCAGTCTTTCAACATCATAGACTCATGCTGTGAAATTTTGAGATCTATTATTATATGCACAGTGTTTGGGAGGAAGTGAAATCCTGCCTTTGTGATTGTACCATCCAGGGCAATTGCAAAGACATGCAGCCTGACAATGCACACATTCTGTGGATCTAGTATTTTATTCCTTTGCAACTAGTACTTGCAAATTGATAAGAGAATATTCCCTTGTATTGTCACTGGGGTATTTTCATTTCTCACTGGCTATTTCATGCCATCCTGAGCATTTTAGCAGAACACCAATACCAGAATATTAGACTAGGTTGTCTTCCTATCACTGAACAAAACTATTTGAGATTTGTTTGGACTTAGGACAGGAGTGGACAACTGAGAGGCACTTTGGTCAAGGAGCAAAATGACACATTTCTGAACTGGAATGATAGATTGAGAAGCCTGCTGTGTTCATTTTGCCTTTCTGGGAAATAAAAAAAGAAAGAGAGAGAGAGAGAGAGGAAGAAAGAAAGAAAGAAAGAAAGAAAGAAAGAAAGAAAGAAAGAAAG
>ML106045.1:11081-43163 GCA_003697995.1 Taxidea taxus jeffersonii | reverse complement strand
AAGAAAGAAAGAAAGAAAGAAAGAAAGAAAGAAAGAAAGAAAGAAAGAAAGGAAGGAAGGAAGGAAGGAAGGAAGGAAGAAAGAAAGAAAGAAAGAAAGAAAGAAAAAGACCAACTGATAGCCTCAATTAACTAAAAATAAAGCCAATGGTCAAATTTACAGAGTTATGATAATTTCAATTAACTATAAACATAATGTTAAGAATCCAATTCCTCTGTTCAAAAAGCTCGTAGGAGTTGGATATAAAAAACTTTCTGATACAGAAGTACCAAATATATGGTGGTAATATCATTCCTGCACTAGGTTAACTATATACTCTGTTAATAATTTGGGATGACACGGGGTGCCTGGGTGGCTCAGTGGGTTAAGCCTCTGCCTTCGGCTCAGGTCATGATCTCAGGGTCCTGGGATCGAGCCCCACATTGGGCTCTCTGCTCAGCAGGGGAGCCTGCTTCCCACCCTCTCTCTGCCACCTCTCTGCCTACTTGTGATCTCTCTCTCTCTGTGTCAAATAAATAAAAAAAAAACTTAAAAAATAGTAATAAAATAGGGATGCCTGGGTGGCTCGGTTGGTTGGGCAGCTGCGTTCGGCTCAGGTCATGATCCCAGCGTCCTGGGATCGAGTCCCACATCGGGCTCCTTGCTCGGCAGGGAGCCTGCTTCTCCCTCTGCCTCTGCCTGCCTCTCTGTCTGCCTGTGCTCATTCGCTCTCTCTCCCTCTCTCTCTAACAAATAAATAAAAATTAAAATTTAAAAAATGGAAACCCCGCTGAAAATGGGGCACAGGTTAAACATTAGAGTTTTTACCTTATCCTTTAGTTTTACATGTTGAGGTATGTGGAGAAATTCCTTGTTCCAGGAACCAAGCTAGGTATGGATACAGTGGGGAGCAAAACTGAACATAATCCCCCTTACATCAAAGTCTACCTCTTAGAGGGCAGTCAGGAATTAATACAATCTGCATGCTGATAAACAGAGAAAGAGTGATCTAATTCCATAAGGACATGTAATAAAGGAAACTGGCCCATAACTTTGTGTTGGGAAATGAGTGTTGAGATGTTACCCTACATCATCATTTTAATATCACAGAATTTAAACAGCATGACACCAGCCACAGAAAATTGTGACTCTAAGTCACAGTACTACATGTTCTGTGATTACCTAATAATCATGGTTTTGCATATGTGTGTGAGAAAGTAGAAATAAAAGTAAGAAAGACCAGAAGAACTATTTAGAAGAACTCAGCATTGATTAATTTATTCAACAAAATGAATATATTTCATCATTGAAAAACAAGATATAGTTCCTTTTCTCGGGAAGCTTACTTTGTAGTGAGATAGACAAGACGCAAATGACACAATGGGATTTTCAATTGTGAAATGTGCCCTGAAGAACATAAAACTGGGTGATGTTGGTGAGTGGATCTGGAGAGTCAAAGGCTACTTTGAATTGGGTGATTCAGGAGGGTCCTTCTAAGGAAATCCCATTTGATTTGTGACCCAAGAGATAAGAAGGACCGAGGTGTCAAAGGATTAGGGAAGAAATCCTCTAAGTACAACAAGAGCAAGTGACTACAACATCTCTGGGGTAGGGATAACCTTGGTTTGAAGACCATCATGGTATCCAAGAATCTCCATCTCTTCTCAGTATCATTGATATCCTTTACTTCTACTCTTTCTTTCTTGTGTTTGGAGGAGTGGCAAAAGGTCAAGGAGGTACTGACATCAAGGTCAACAGCACCCCAGCCACCAGCCTGAGGTTCCATCAGGTTCCTTGGGATCAGAGGTACAACTGGTGTATGAGTGGAGAACACAACCTGTAAGTGAGAGGCCAACTTGTTTTACCTTCAGAGAGTTAGACAGGCCAGCAAACATCCCAGACTGGAAGTCTGGTCAGTAGGAACAATGTCCTGTCTAACATGGACATCATGTCTACTTTGATGGGTAGAAGTCACAACAAGACTGTTTAGGAACCATCCTTTCCCATAGAGAACAAATCCAATGAGAGCAACCTGCCAACCAAAGGGCAGAGTACCCTAAGTGGCTGAAGGTTGATGTGCTGGTGAAGGAAGGCATTCTGATGAATAAGGGGGAAGAAAAAGGAAAATTCTGTGTTAGCAGCTTTTGAACCACATGAAATCAGTCTTCCAATTTTCAAAAGCCCCCAATTTATTCCAGCCTGTTCTATCTCCACTTGAATAATTCCAAAGGATGCTGCATCCAGCACTACAAGAAATGCTGGGTTTTGATAACATGAAAAAGATTGCTGATTTCTTCAAAGTGCAAAGTTGTGAAACCCCCGGGGTTATATTTATCCCCTTCATATCTCTGCTGACAAGCAACATGGGGCATGTAGAAATAGTTTAAAATGTTCACATTGAGAAACCATCATCCTTGAGTGTTACACTTCACCTGTGCAAGTCAATGGAGTCCTGTTTCTCCCCAAATTCCTCTTCCTCTAACCTCTTGTGAAATGCTATTAATATCTGATCTGTTCCTTTTCCTTTTTTAAAAAATTTTATTTATTTGATAGACAGAGATCACAAGTAGGCAGGGAGGCAGGCAGAGAGAGAGGGGGAAGTAGGCTTCCCGCTGAGTAGAGAGCCTGATGTGGGACTCGATCCCAGGGCCCTGAGATCATGACCCGATCTGAAGGCAGAGGCTTTAACCCACTGAGCCACCCAGGCACCCCATATCTGTTCCTTTTCTTTTCTCCATTACTTTTGATTTTCCCCTACCAATATTTTTTTTAAAAGATTTTATATATTTATTTGAAATATAAAGAATGAGTGCGAGTGAGTGAGAGAGAGCATGAGTGAGAGCACAAGTGGGGTACGAGGAAGGGGCAGAGGAAGAGGGAGAAATTGGCTCTCCACTGAGCGGGGATCCTCACTCGGAACTCAATCTCAGGACCCTGGATGATGTCCTGAGCTGAAGGCAGATGCTTAACCAACAGAGCCACCCAGGTGGCCCAACCCTACCAATAATTTGTAAAGAGAGATGAGGTCTTTAAATTCTTAATGGCCCTGTTCTTGCTTCAGGTGTGTATGTGTGCATGTGTGTGCACACATGTGCAAGGAATTTGGCATGAGAGAAAAAGGTTCAAATCCCTGCCCAGACACATAATAAGTATTAGAATTGGGATGACTACTGAGTTTTTCTGTTTTCCAGTTTCCTCTCAAGTAAATAGTGAAAGCAATATTTTTTTCCAGGGCATTTTGGTGAGCAGAGAAATTATCTGTTTAAAAGAACTTACAAAGGGGTATTTGGGTGGCTCAGTCAGTTAAACTTCTGCCTTGGACTCAGGTCATGATCCCAGGGTCCTAGGATTGACCCCCACATTGGCTCTCTGCTCAGTGGGGATCCTGTTTCTCCCTCTCCCTCTGTCCTTCCCCCATTCCTGCTCACTTTCTTTCTTTCTCTCTCTCTCTCTCTTTCAAATAAATAAATAAAATCTTTGAAAATTTTTTAAAAAGTCAAGAAGTGAGTTGGGGGAAATGAGAGGTGGAGACAAACCATGAGAGACTGTGGACTCTGAGAAACAAACTGAGGGTTTTGGAGGGGAGGGGTGTAGGGGATTAGGTGAGCCCAGTGGTGTGTATTAAGGAGGGCACGTATTGCATGGAGCCCTGGGTGTGCTGCATGAACAATGAAATTTGGTTCACTGAAAAAAAATTAAATTAATTTTTTTTTAAAGTAACGGAACTTACATGAATCAAAACTCCACAACAAGGCAAGATATTTTAAGACTTTGGTGATAGTGTTTAATATGATAATTAGAGATGTCCAATATGAAACTTTACATAAATTTTGGATTTTATCCTCCCTTTTCCATTTTCCTCAGAATCTGAGGTCTACATAGCTGTTGAGATTTTGAAGCCTTGCAGTACCTGAAAGCTGGGAAGTTGTTCTCCTTAGATGTGTGTTCCCAGAGCTTTGGATTTTGTAGGAAAATAAGGCTTCCTAAAGTAAAATGAATCTGAGATTCCAGGACTATACAAAACTAAGGCAATATATTACTCACTGACATTCAAAAACTTTTGCTTATTAATTGCACAGTTTTCACACTCAGTCATAATCGGTCTGAAATTAGAAGGTGCAGCCATGACAGAGATGGATTCCAGAGGCAGATCTGTTGACCCCCAGGGGCTTGGGACAAAAATTCTTTGCTAGAGAGGGAAGAGATCAGCATTCATGTTTAGGCAAAACAAACAAACAAAAAAGCCTATTCCAATATTTGAAATCTGTCTTTAGACCCTCATTGACCCAGTATGAGGATGTTGTGATACAGGGCTTCAGAAGTGGATTTTAAGTACAAAAGGGCCTCTCTTACTTTAAACCACTCTCTTCTGTTCTTGTTCATACCAACTTCCTGTTGTTAGCCATACAAGTTAGATCTATGTATCTTTGTCTATTTCTATACATATATAGCCCAAGCCCTTTCCCTTCAAAAACGCATCTGCTACAGGCAAACTATATAAATCTAGATCAGCTTGGGGTTAGAGGATGACTCTGGGAGAAAGGTGAATGGTTCCAATTTAATTCTGCTTACACTGAATGAGTATACTTAGCCTGGTGCTAAGTCCTAAGGCAGGTAGAACAGGAAATGTAGGAAATATATCTGAACTTTGGGGACATAGTGCAGTGAGCAAATAAGGTAGTGGAGTTCTTAGGCACGCATTTAAATCTTTGATGGGTTACTCTGTCATTTGGTAGCTGACTAAGTTACTACATCTCTCTGTATCTCAGTTTATCTTTCAAAAAGAAGGATGAAAATCCCAATGCTGTTGAAGTGTATGACTCAAGAAAGATGGTTATGGGTCCCCGTCATCTGGCATGGGTCATAGGACAGAAGATCTTATAAAAAGAAAATTGTCTCCACTTCCTCATATTAGGGAGTTGTCTTTCTCCAATTGACTTATTTCGCTAAGCATAATACCCTCTAGTTCCAGAGATGCAACGGGGGTGGGGGCTAAGGGGGTAGGAAAAGAATAAATGAAACAAGATGGGATTGGGAGGAAGACAAACCAGAAGAGATTCTTAATGTCATAAAACAAACTGAGGGGAGGTGGGGGGGAGGGGGGTTGGGAGAGGGTGGTGGGGTTACATTATATGTTTAAATAAAAAAAATAAATTTAATAAAATAAAAAAAAAGAAAAATTTCTCTGGAATTTCCAGAAATCTTAAGACATGGGCAGGCCAAATCCCTCAGATATTACCATGGGAAGTATTCACAGTTCATAGGCATAGCTGGTTGGTTCTCCTAAATATGGCTCCAGAAGTGGAATCCTCAGGGAGCCTCCCATGGTGATAACATGAGGATGCCTTTGCTCCTTTACTCCTTTCTGAACTCAAGTGCACCAGACTTCCCCTCAAATTTGCAGAAGACCAATATCTTTTTAGTAAATTCCTTTCTGCTTGAGTTAACCAAGGTAAATTTCTGTTATTTGAAATCAGGTATCCTGACTTATAGTTGCACATCTCAGTTAACTTTATAAGAAGGTGTCATGATTGTTTCCTTTGTCCAATGAAGAGATTAGATCTCAGAGATGTTGAGTAACTTGAGTGGTCACAGAGATAGAAAGCAGCAGAACAAGACTGAACCAGATAACCAACTCCAAAACCTACACACTCAAGCAGTATTGTGCCCCTCCCATGGCAATGTCAGATGCGATTATCTTTCAGAGTCACATAAAACAAAATGGTGAAATCTGGATTTTATTCCAGAATTGTCCACCACTGTATCTCATGATTTTTTCTAATGAAAAAATCAACAAAAGGATTCTTGGTCTTGGTGGGGGGCAGGATGGTGGGTCATATAACAGCACTCACAAGTTGGATCATAAATTTTTTGATTTTTTTTTCTTTCCAAGTTTTAACATTACAGTTATGTAACATACAGCATGATGTTAATTTCAGGTGTAGAATTTAGTGATTCAGTACTTCCACACATCTCCTGGTGCTCATCATACCGTGGCCTCCCCAGTCCCCATCATCTATTTAACCCATGACCCATCCACCTCCCCTCTGGTAACCATCAGTTTGTTCTCTAGAGTTAATAGTCTGTTTCCTGGTTTTCCTTTCTTCTCCTCACCCCCATGTTCATTTGTTTTGTTTCTTAAATTCCACATATGAATGAAATCATATGGCATTTGATTTCTCTGGCTGACTAATTTCACTTACGATAACACTCTCTAGTTCCATGCATGTCATTGCAAATGACAAGATTTTGTTCTTTTTTACGAATGAGTAATAATCCATTTTATGAAAAAGAATAAAATAAATCCTTTTTTAAAAAGACTTTATTTATTTATTTGACAGAGACAGAGAGAGGGCACAAGCAGGCAGAGGGAGAGAGAGAAGCAGGCTCCCCACCAAGCAAGGAGTCCGATGCGGGACTTGATCCCAACACCCCGGGATCATGACCTGAACCAAGGGCAGCCACTTAACCAACTGAGCTACCCAGAAGTCCCTAAAATAAATCCTTTTGATTACAACCAATAAAAATCACATTTGGGAGTCGTTCTGTAGATATTCATGCATTACAAATCTATTTATTAACTCTGAGAGATCATAATTACAATAATTTGACTTCGTGGGAAAAAGAAATATAATATTTTATGTTGTCTAAGACATTTTAAGAAGTACCAAGGTGCTGAATAGTAGTAATCATCAACAAATAGAAGATCCCTAACCGTTCATAGGGATGAAACAGCGTTAGAGTACAAAGGCCTCAATTCTACTATGAGGAGTTGTAATAAAATGACCTCTAGGTTACCTTTCACAACTCATGCCTAATTAATCTACATGAATATCATTGTCTTAATTTCATCCTGGCCTGGCCAACAGCAGTAATTTTCTCCATTGTAGGGAATGCATCTTTAACGTAACAATGTGATTAGATAGACCAGGAAAAAAATCAAGAGTCTCGAGGAAACAAATTGATTCTGAATTTGCATTCTGTAGCGCCTACTAACATTTATTGAAGCAGAGACAGATTCCATTGGCTTTCCTTCCAATCATCACTATCTGTATCAACCCCTTGTACATAGTAGGTGATAGTACGTGATCAAAGACTAAATTAAGAATCTGACGAATTAGTTTATACAGTATTATTCTCCCTTTCTACATTCTGGTTTAACCCATCGACTGAAATTTCTCTCCTTTAGTTCTCACTCTTTCTTTTTTTTTTTTTCCCCTGACACCTAGGGCATATTGAAACAATCCATTAAAAGTCTTCTCATGAATGAAAGAGAGAGAGAGAGAGGATTAAAGTCACAGAGAGTACTGTGCATCCTGCTTAAAGCGAGGTATATAATGCATGAAATCACCAAACTTTGTTAATAGTTTGCTATATATATAATACCTTATATTGCCTTGTATTGCTATAGTACTTTATACTTTTTAAAAACTCATTTAATTTTCATAATCACCCCTGATTTTTTTTAAAGATTTTATTTATTTATTTATTTGACAGAGAGAGAGAGATCACAAGTACGCAGAGAGGCAGACAGAGAGAGAGAGGAGGAAGCAGGCTCCTCCCCACTGAGCAGAGAGCCCGATGCGGGGTTCGATCTCAGGACCCTGGGATTATGACCTGAACCGAAGGCAGAGGCTTTAACCCACTAAGCCACCCAGGCACCCCCACCCCTGATTTTAAAGATGAGGAAATTAAGATATAGCAGGCAAAATGCCTTATCTAGTTAGGAAGTGTCAGGTGTCACAGCTTCGAATAGGATGCCATCTTCTACTGCATTCCTCTGCCTCCTTAAAGGGAGGAAAGTTAATGGAGGCTTCTCATTAAAAATGTTAAAGAGATGTATTCTAAAGCTGATACTGAACAACTGTACCATGCTGAAAAATATTCTGTAGGCATCAACCAAAGGGAATTAAGCAACATTCTGGAAATAAACATCAATGAGAAGTTTTCTTTCTTTTAGGGGAAGCACTAAAACCATGAACCTCTAAAACTCTTCAGTTTCAGCCTGGAGCAAACCCTCGTAATTCTATGATGTGTTCCAGTCACAAATTCAGTCATTCAATAGATAGTTCCCCAAAGGTTCCTCCTGGATGATAAGCATTCTTGGCCATGGAAGTTTGTCATTATAAGGTCACCTCAAGCTTTAGGAGACAGTGGGATGGACAAGGTGGAAAATCAGGGAGATCATGGTATTACTGAATCTATTCATAGATGGGATGAAGGATCAGAGTTTAGATTCCTATGGTGTACTGGAATCTTTCTCTACAGTGATATCTATACCTTAGCCACAAAAATACATGTGAAATTAAAAAAAAAAGCAAAAAAAGAAATCAGTAAAGTACTGGGAAGTGCTCTAATAGTAGTCATGTTCATTGGGAGCTAGCTCTCCACAGGTATTCAAAGTACTTTTCATCTCTGGTACTTTTCATCTCTGCTAAATGCTTAGCACCTTGTGTCTGCTTCACTGATGGTTTGTCAGATAAGCAACTAAAAACACTACAATTCAGCTCTGCAGAAGAAAAATGATGCTGGGCCTTAGCAAATATTGAATACACTCAGGGAGGAACCACATGGGAGTCTGATATGGTTCCCTAACCTTGAGGACATTAGGCTTTTGTTGACAGATTAGACGTTTTGCAACTAACTTTACTAGGAAGCAGAAGAAAAAGTGCTAAAGGTTTATATGATAATCAGCCCACTGACAACAGCATTTTTAGATGGCAAGAATTATTTTAGGCAATAACATTAGAATGTGTTTTGCAGACATATTGTTTATGCAGAAAAGCCAAACAAGAATGTGGTGGTAGCTACTTTCAGATCCTCAGTGATAAAGCAATTACAGATCCAAATTAAGATTTTAACCCACTGAGCCACCCAGGCGCCCCCAGATTAAGATTTTAAAAAGTCATCATTATTGTCATCAGCCATGTATTCAAAGGTATCTGCTGAGTCTACAATGAGCCAGGACTGGGCTGTATTCTGGGGCCTTAAACGGAACTGAACAAGAACTGTAAGATTTGTTCTCTTCTTATTGTTAAACGTTAATGGAGAGCAACAAGTACAGAGCCAATAACATCCCAAATAAATGCATAATTACTAACTAATATGTGCCATGAACAAAAGGAAAGGATGGAATAAGAGATAAAAATGAAAACTCCTGGGGTGCCTGGGTGGCTCATTGGGTTAAAGCCTCTGCCTTCAGCTCAGGTCATGATCTCAGGGTCCTGGGATCCGCGTCGTCGGGCTCTGTGCTCAGCAGGGAGCCTGCCTCCCCCGCCCCCTCTGCCTGCCTCTCTGCCTACTTGTGATCTCTGTCTGCCAAATAAATAAATACAATCTTAAAAAAAAAAAAGAGAGAAAACTCCCACAGGCTGGGGAGAAAGTTTCTCAGAGGAGGTACCACCAGAGCTAGGGCCTGAAGATGAGCTCAAGTTCTGCAGGGGAAGAAATATGGAGAGAAACCATCACCACTGGGAACAGCAGAATGGGCAAAAGCTCTGGGTGGAAAAGAACTAGACAACTTGGAGGATTTGAGGGGCCAGGAGATGGGAATAGAAAGAGAGAGGAGGCCAGTGGTCTCGATTGTTGCAAATATGGGCAGAAATAAGGCACACTGGCCTTTCAGTGGACTTGCCTCACTCACTCGTGAATGTACTTAAGAGAGAGAATTTTTCTAGTGTCAAACACCTGAAAACTATATGAAATATGGGTTATGTTGTTTACATCAGTCATCTTTAAAATAATAAGAAAAAGAACAGAACAAACTGGAGGAAAACCATTTTCCTTTTGCCAAGCGTTGGCATGACCCAGGCCCCAAAGCCTCAGAGGGGACCGAACCGCTGAACTTCCCACAAGATGGTCATTGTGATCTCCAGAGCGGTGGAGCCTCAAACTCGGGAGGGAGAAACATCACACTTCCACCCTTTTGTGTGTCACAGAATTGTCCACGTACCTCTGTCCCGCTTATAATATCACAGGCAGCCACCGCATACTGCCTGGTTGAATGATCCCCTTTACAAGCTTCTTTCTAGGTTTTGAGTAAAGGTTTCCCTTATTAATTTTACCAGCCAGCATTCACTTAGCATTTGCTGTGAGGCATAATTGACAGGCAGGGTGACACCCGCCTGAGAGAGAGCCATAAATCAGAAATAATTTCCAAAATTGGCTGAGGGGCTAAAGTGTTGAATAGGCAAATACAGGTAAAAATCTCTTTATTAGGGCTGACAGGGACAGCAAATGTCAGCGAAGTGTTTCCTAATGTACCAGGCGAGATTAATTTTGGGGGGCCCTTCCTGAGTCGGTGTGATGTTGCATGTTCTCTAACAAGTACACCTCGTAGGACTCCATAGGAGGGGAGTGGCAGGGCTGTTCATTGAAGAAGGCACTCACTTGGCTCTGGAGCATTCCCCTGCTCTTCGAAAATCACTCTTCTGCCTTAGACTCTATTTGCATTTTTTTTTTTTTTGTGGTGGAAAAGAGCTCTATGTCATGATCCAAAGAATTCAGGAAGATAATGAAGCCACACAAGGTAGCCAAAAGGAAAGAAATAATCCACTGCAATGGGAACAGAAGAAAACTTTCATGAAAAATGGGGATCTTTGACAGTAGGACTGAATATGTGTATAGTCCCCTCCATTAAAAAAGAATTCAATTCACATCTTGGGGGAAAAGAATAATACCATATTTTTTTCTTCTATTTCAGTTTCATGGGGATTCAGGCACAGGCCCTCTCCAACCCAGCTTCTGAGATCTCCATTATAAGGATAAAATTTGGTCATTTTATAAACTGTACACAGATGCTTGTGCTGTAAATTAAAAAAAAAAAAATGCAGTGCTTTTTTTTTTTTCTCCTCCAGATATCTATTTAAAGCTGTTTTCTAAGTTATAGCTGACAACAGCAAGATGAAAAAATAGAAAATAGGATGAAAATTATATGCTGGGCAAAATTATACCCCAGTACATTCTGAAAAGTCTACACAGTAGCAAAATAGTAATCCCATCCTGGAATGTTCTCCTCCTAACAGTTGATAAAACAGATCAGACTAGAGACTTTAAGGCATAGATATCATTAAGAAGACTTATTTTTAGATAACGAAGGAATGAAGATATTTACTAGCTAGAATCAGGAATATAAATAATACTTTTGAGGGCCACCCCATTGGGCAAGCAAAAATACCCAGATAAGAAAACGCTGAGCCCCTGCTAATATCAAACATCAATTTTGTGAGGACACTGCACTAGGCACCTTGCAATCTCAATCTTCACAAATTCTTCCAGGCACTTGTTCGCATCAAACTCAGTGCAAGCAGAAGCAGCTCAAAATAATAGTGATTTAGATAAGATAGGGCAGTAATTCTTTGAAAGAAAGCTCTGTTGAGGTTAGCAGCTCAGGATCGACATGGTGATTCTGCCCCTCAGTGTCCCACCAGATGACTCCTTGTCTTTCACCCCATTGTTCTAATCCCCTGAGGGTGTGGTCCTCTCCCTCCTGGTCCAAGATGGCGGCTAGAGCTCCAGCTTCTCATGTGTGTTCTGAGTGTCAAGATGAGGAACAGACGATGAGGAGAAACAAGGACCTGCCTCAGCTCTTTTTTCCAGAAAGTTTCTGGGAGTAGTTACATGACATTTACATCTTATCATCTGAAGTTAACTGCAAAAGAGTCTGCGAATGGTAGCTTTTATTCTGGGCAGCCATGTGCCAGCTAGAACCAGGATTTATCTTATTGTCTTGCTGTAGAAGAAGGCAAGAAGGAATATTGGGAGATAATTAACAATCTCCAGGATACTATCATATCATTTTCCAGGTTTTGTAAGTTAGAAAACAGAATCTAAGAGAAGTAGAATAATTTTTCCTAAATTAAAAAAAAAAAAAAAAAAAGGCTAGTAAGCAATTCCAAAGACTGCATCCTTCTCATTTTGCCATAAGGCATAAAAAGAATAAGAACTGATCCAATTAAATTTTTTACACTCTGTCAATTAAATTTAGTCCAATTCAACTAATTCTAAAAGCTCATATCTTGTGCTTACCATAAGTAAGAAACTATTTTAGGTATAGGGCATTGTGCTGGCTAGGAGAGGATTTATGGAACATAAATATGGATGAAAATATAGATATGTTATTTCATTTTATTTTTTGAAAACATACATAACACATATATTTATTTTTTAATTTAATTTAATTTTTTTCGGTGTCTCAAGATTCATTGTTTATGCACCACACCCAATGCTCCATGCAATATGTGTCTTACTTAATATCCACCACCAGGCTCACACAACCACCCACCATCCTCTCTTCTAAAACCCTCAGTTTGTTTCTCAGGCAAACCATGAGAGACTGTAAACTCTGTTATTTCATTTTAGTACATCTATAGATGGTGATGGTGATAGTGACGGAAACATACAGGCAAAATCAGAGGCAGATTCATTTCACTTGCTTGAGCCTTCAAGGGTCCAAGGAGGGAATGCAGCACTGGGTCATTTGGTTTTGTACCATTTGCAAAAGATATTCTAAAAATTTATTTATTTATTTTAGAAAGAGAAGGAGAGTGTCAGGATGGAGGGGCAGAGGGAGAGGGAGAGGGAGAAAAAAATCTTCAGCAGACTCCTCCCTGAGCACAGAGCCCGTACAAGGCTAGACTCCATGACCTTGAGATCATGACCTAAGCCAAAATCAATACTCAGTCGACCAACCAACTGAGCTACCTAGGAGCCCCTGAAAAAGATATTTTTTATGTAATGGGCTATGGCTGTTTCCTCTTTGACTTTGACTTGTTCACATTTTCCCTTGGGTTGGGTAAATCACGGGAGTGGCCTGTTATTTGGGGGACTTCCTCAGGGGATGAGTTGGGAATCCAATCAGTCTGGATCTGTGAGAATTTATATATATATGATTCACTGTCACTTCTACGTGTAGTTAATTTATTGTTAGCAATCCTGCTGTAGGAATGGCTTAAGATATGCTCTTAACAAATAATCAAAAGTAGTGAATCACATCAATACATTAGGGGAAAATCAATATGAGGTGATCTGACATAAAACATTCACATGGAGAAAGCAACAAACAGTACTTCACCAGAAGGAGTCAAACTAGTTAATGAGTGATGTCAGAGTATTTTACTCCCCAAGAACAACTAAAATGCCTGAAATTTTATAGGTCATATGTGAAAATATTTGAGAAAGGTTTCTCTTCAGTAGGTATTCTCATTTGACAGTAATCAAAATTTTTACCTGAAATTACCAATAATAAGAGCTCTGAATTTTAAATATTTCCCCAAACATTCAACAACTTAAAAACACTAATTGTAACTATCATCTTTTTCCACCTTGAATTATATTAGCACCTTGGTTGAAAATTAGTGGGTCGTATAGGTAGGCTCTATTTCTAGACTCTCTACTTTGTTTCTGCAGGCCTATGTTGTCATGTCAGGATTTTTACTATAGCTTCATAATAATTCTTAAAATCAAGAAAGAAAATTTGCCAACATTTTTCTTTACTACCAAAATAGCTTCAGCTTTTCATTTAATATTCATTTTAGAATCAGATTGATAATTGATATTAAAAACAGCCTGCTGGGACTTTGATTCATATTACACTGAATTTATACTTTAAGTTGAGAGTAATTTGTCATATTAAAAATTTTGAGTCCAGGGCACCTGGGTGGCTCAGTGGGTTAAGCCTCTGCCTTTGGCTCAGGTCATGATCTCAGGGTTCTGGGATCGAGCCCCACATTGAGCTCTCTGCTCAGCGGGGAGTCTGCTTCTCCCCTCTCTCTGCCTGCCTCTCTGCCTGCTCGTGATCTCTCTCTCTGTCAAATAAAAAAAAAAAATCATAAAAAATATTTGAGTCCTCTTTAGTTATCTTAACTGATCTTTAAATTTATTAATTAAATTTAAATATAATTAAATTTATTAATTAGTTTTCAGTGTACATCTTTTGTCAAATCTATTTGTAAATGATTTGGCTTATTCTTTTTGTACATAGCAGCATCTTAGAATTTTATTTTCTTATTATTTATAAAACATTAATATTTAATAGAAATGGCATTAATTTTATATGTTGACATGAAATTCTGCAATATTGCTACATTTCCTCTTTCATTAATTCTAAACTTTAGAGTTTTCTTGGTAATTTCCTTAGGATTTTCTTTCAATAATTTTATTTCCTGTAAATAATGGAAGTTTTCCATTTTCCTTTCAAATATTTGTTCCATTTCTTCCTTTTATTACAGTGGCTCAAATTTTAAGAACAAATAAAATGAAAGTTTTATAGTGGACTTCCTTACTGATGTTCTCATCTTAGATGAAAATATTGAATGTATCACAATTAAGTGAAATTTTCTGTAAATATATCTTAATTAGATAGAGACTATTCCAATTCTCTCTGAGTTTTTATCATGAATAACTGATAAATTTTATCAAATTTATTTTCTGCATTTATTGAGATAATCATGTGATTTTTCTCCAGTATGCTAATAATGCTGTGAATTTAAATTAACTTTCTTTTTTTTTAAGATTTTATTTATTTATTTAACAGGGAGAAATCACAAGTAGGCAGAGGCAGGCAGAAAGAGAGGGGAAGCAGGCTCCCTGCTGAGCAGAAAGCACGATGTGGGGCTCGATCCCAAGACCCTGAGATCACGACCTGAGCTGAAGTCAGAGGCTTAACCCACTGAGCCACCCAGATGCACCTAAATTAACTTTCGAATGTTGAACTAACCTTGCGTTCTTGGGACAAACCATGTTTGGGCCATATATATATATATATATACACATATATATATGTATATGTATATAATACATATATATAAATAAGAAATAAGAAATAAAATATATATCAGTATATTACTTTTATATAATATACATATACATATATAATATACGTATACATATACATATATAATATACTGATATATATATAAATATATAAAATATACTGATATATATTTTTTTCTTATAATTTTGGAGTCAATCTTATGCTAAATTCATAAAGCAAAGTAGTATATCTTCCCTCCTTCCAATTTTATGAAAGGTATTGTGTGATACTGGTATTAATTCTTCCTTAAATGTTTGGAAGTCATCATTATTGAAGGCATCTGGGCCTGGAAAGATTCTTTTTGTCTAATTCTTTGTGGGGTTTTTTTTGGCGGGGGGGTGGATAAAAAACTTTCAAAATTTTATATTTAACATTTTGATACAGAGTTCTAAAAACTGAATGCTTGTATCCCCCAAAATTTATATGTTGAAGTCCTGACTCCCACTGTGGCTCTTCAGAAATGGTGCCGCTTAAAAGTCATTTAAGGTTAAATAAGGTTATAAGGATGGGCCCCTGATCTGATAGTATTAGTGCCCTATTAAGAGACACCAGAGTGGCAAGAAAAGACCATGTGATGTCATAACAGGAAGACAGTCATTTTGTCAGTTTTGTCTAGGCTGTTGAACTCATTGTAAAAAGGTTGTTCAGAATATCTGGTTATTATCCTTTTAATTTCTGTAGAATCAATAATGATGCCCTTTTTTCTTTCTCAATAATAGTAATTTGTACTGCTTTTTTTTTCTATTTATCAATTGCATTCACTTTTTTAAAGCTCTTTATCACTTTGATGATTTTCTTTATTGCATACCTATTTTTTTATGTCCTTGATTTCTGCTTTGGTATTTTTCTTTCTCTATTTCTACTTTCTTGGGATTTACTTTATTCTTCTTTTACTAGTTTCTTAAAGTGGAAATTTAGATTATAGACTGTTTTTTAACATTTCCTCTTTTACCTTTTAAACATCTAAGTATATAAATTTCCCTTAAAAGCAGTTTTAGCTGTATTGCACACATTTAGATATGTTGCACTTTCATTATCATTCAGTTAAAATAATTTCTAATTTCTCTTGTGATGTTTTATTTGACCTTGTATTATTTAGAAGTCTGTTGGTTAACTTTGGTATGTTTTAGGCTTTCCTATCTATTTTATTGTTCTGGCTTTTAATGTAATTTCACTGATGTCAGAGCAAATAGTTTATAAGGTTTCAACTTTTTAAATTTATTGAAATGGGTGTATCTTGAACTGTCTCTTGTATAAATGAAAAAAAATATGTGTTTACAGTTCTTGTATAATGATCTGTGTCCATTAGGTGAAGTTTTTGATGATGTTATTCAAATCTTCTATATTTATAATTTTTTTTTCATTGTTCTATTAATTCCTGATAGAGAGGAAAGGAGAGAGAAGAAAAGGAAGGAAGGAAGGAAGGAGAGAAGGAAAAGAGAAAGAGGAAGAAAGGAAGGAGGGAGGGAAGGAAGGAAAAGAAGGAAAGAAAGAAAGAGAGACGAGTGAAGGAAGAGAAGGAGGAAGGAAGGAAGAAAGAAAAAAATCTTCAAATATGACTCTAGATTTATCTAATTCTCCCTTTAGATCTATCAATTTTTGCTTAATTTATTTTGAAAGTCTGTGATTAGAAAAATATACATTTAGGATTATTTTATCTTTGTGATGAATTGATCTTTTTTCATTATGAAGTGGCCCGATTTATTTCTGGCAATAATATTCCTTATTTTCAAGTCTAATCCGTTTGATATAATATAGCTATGCAAACTATCTCTTACTTTTCCCAGGGCATATTTTCCCCCATTCTTTTACTTTCAGCTTACCTGTGAGTTTATACTTAAAGCATGCTCTTATAAAGAGCGTATCCATAGGTTTTATTTTTTATCATTTGGAAATGTCTAATGTTTTACCTCTAATTTGTTCCACCCAAATACATATAATGTGCTTATTTCTATGCCTGAGTTTAAGTTTCACCTTCTGCTTCTGGTTTCCCACTTTTTCTCTCTATTTTGTAGTTGTTTCCTTGTTTCACTTTTCTTGTCCTCTTTTTGGATTAATATAGAAATTTTCAATATTCAGGACACCTGGGTGGGCCCATCAGTTAAGCTTCTGTCTTCGGCTCAGGTCCTGATCCCACGGTCCTGGGATTGAGTCCCACATTGGGCTCCCTGCTCAGGGGGAGCCTATTTCTCCATCTCCCTCTCCCTCTGTGTGTGCTCTTGCTCTCTCTAGCTCTTATTCTCTCTCAAATGAATACATGAAATATTTAAAAAATTAAAAAAAAAACAACAAAAAAAGAAATTTTCAATATTCTATTCTTTCTCTTCTATGGGCTTCTTTTTTTAAGAGAGAGAGAGAAAGCATGCATGAGTGGTGGGGGAGGGGCTGAGGAAGAAGGAGAGAGAGAATCTCTGGAAGGCTCCACATCCAGTGCAGAGTCAAATGTGGAAGGTCATGACCTGAGATCATCACCTGAGCTGAAATCAAGAGTTGGATGCTTAACCAACTGAGCCACACAGGTGCCTCTCTCTATTGAGTTTTTGTGGCACCTCTTTGTATTGTTATTTTTGAGGTTATTTTATACATTGTGTTTATATATTATTATTTTAGAGGTTACAGTTTACCTTCTTAACTTGGTAATACAGTTTACCTTCTTAACTTCCCAATCAATCTTGAATTAGCTTTATGTAATTTCTGTGTGTAATGAAATAACCTTATACCAGCATAATTTCATTTATACTTAATCCTATCTTGTGTGCTATCTTCATATTTTACATACTATAAACCCCGTAATACATTGTCCTGATTTTTTTTCTTTACATAGTTTTTTAAAGAATGTTCAGCTTTTAAAGAATTTAAGAAATAGTCTGTATCCTTACCTTACTTTACCCATAGAGTCATCAAAAAGCCTCATCTACTTCCTCTTTTCAAAACAAAGGCTGAGCTTCCTCACAGGTTTTCTCCACAGCACCTGCCCCCAACTCCTGCAACTGACCCCAGGTTTGAATGTATCCTATATTTTTCACCTACTTAAAAAAGATTTGTCTTTCTAGAGGGTAGGGATTATTTTGTTGTTGTTGTTGTTCATTTGTTTTTGTGTGTGTTTTATTTCCTTGTGTCCTCAGTTTTTGATGATGTTAAAGAAATGTATGTTTTGTTTTGCTTTTAAATTATTTCTAGTATTGCTTAGCTGATGATTTCTAATTATTTTCTTTTTTTAAAGATTTTATTTATTTATTTGACAGAGAGAGATCACAAGTAGGCAGAGAGGTAGGCAGAGAGAGAGGGGGAAGCAGGCTCCCTGCTGAGTAGAAAGCCCGATGTGGTACTCGATCCCAGGACCCTGAGATCATGACCTGAGCTGAAGGCAGAGGCTTTAACCCACTGAGACACCCAGGTGCCCCGATTTCTAATTATTTTCATGGGATCTAAAATCTTTCATTTCTTTCTATACCTCACACAAAACAAAAATGGAAGCTTCTAAAATTCCTTCCTTCCTTCCTTCCTTCCTCCTTTCTTTCCTTCCTTTCTTTTTATTTTGTCCTTCTTAATATATGAAATACATTTCTCTTTCATCCCATCCTTCCCCAATCTGAGGCCTATTATTCCTCTAAAGCTTAGTTTGAGATGTTCTCTCCATGAAATTCTTTTCCAAATATACATATACATATACATATGCAGCTCAGAAAGCCTTCTCCCTTTTCCAACAGGATCTTATTTATCAAATCTATCACTGCTTTGTACATAGACATAGGTATTTACATAAACTCCTTAGCTTTTCTTTAATGTACACACTTTGTGCACATTAAAAGCTCCTGTCCAGGAAGAATTCCATTTCCTCCAATGTAGGGACCATGTTTTTTGGTTAGTTTATTGTTGTCACTTTATTTTATTCAATTTATTGAAGCTCACAAGCCAACAGAATGACCATGAGTCTGTTTGAAGATTACAGTGAACATAACGATGACAATTCTTTTGTTTAAAATGGTAGGAAATAAGAGATATGAGGTTGCTTTTCCACATAATTAATCTTCTTTGATACAATAGAAGATTTAATGAAGCACTCTACAAACACACATATACTTACTGTGTATACATTATTATAACATAAACATGGGTATCTATAAACACGGAGTCAGGATGTCTTACTCCACCAAACATAAATATACTCAAATGTATTGATAACCTTATGTTCTGTGACCATTTATTTTATTCGGTGTTGGGTATAATGTTTAATATAGGCTTTAAGAATTTATAGATTATGATAAGCAAAAACATCTTATTATGGGGAAAGAACTGAATTCAACTTAATCTTATTATAAAACACCCTAAAAAAATCTCAATGAAGGAAATATTTTCTTTTTTAGTTCAAAACACAGTTCAGCATGTCTTTCTCTGAAAGCAAATTTCTATTTTTCAGATAATCTTCTTTTTAGTATGCATCATACTTGTAATGATTCTTCTTCAGGTTCAGAAGCATTATACAAATATTCCTTATGAGAATGGATGTTAATGAATAATGGTCATAAACTAGAACACAATTTACATTTCTGAAATATATATTTATATAGGTATCATTTGGAAAACAAAGAGTTTGAGTAGAGAGTATTTTCTAGATTAAAAAAATCATCTAAAAATGCTACATAAGAATTACTTAACACAGCCATGTGGTTAGAATTGAGAAGTGGTTTGAATGGACCTTTGGGTAAAGGTCATAGCTACAGTTTGAATCCTAGCAATATTTTGACAGTCAAGATTTATAATCCAGACTTTTGGAGATCACTTTCTATGTCATGATTAAAACTTTGAAATAAATCACCTGAAGAGGAAGTAACTTCATAGTTCCCTTTTACTTCAAAGATTCACCAGACCCTACTTTTTATTCATTTCCTTTTACTCCTGAGTTTCCCAGGATCTGTTTGATCCCCTGTAGAGAAGGTCTTACTTTACCATTTTCCTTCTCCCACATTTCCCCCTCCAGTTCTTTAAGGTCAAAAAGCACAGAGATGAGGAAGTGGAGATGCAACGGGGGTGGGAGTTAAGGTGGTAGGAAAAGTAAAAATGAAAGAAGATGGGATCGGGAGGGAGAAAAACCAAAAGAGACTCTTAATGTCATAAAACAAACTGAGGGGGGTGGGGGGAAGAGGGGTTGGGTGAGGGTGGTGGGGTTACATCATATGTTTAAATAAAGCTTAAATAAAGTAAAAAAAAAAAAAGCACAGAGAGAAGTGAGACTCACAAAAATCTTAAAGAAGCCAAATTTCTTGGTTAAATATTGGTTGTAAAGAGCGTGCTTCTAAAGAAAGTTAAAGAACTTTAATTAGGCTTTTAAAAATCAAAACCAAGCCATAAGACACTCTTAAATATAGGGAACAAGCTGAGGATTGCTGGGGAAGAGGGGCAGAAGAGGGGGTAAATGGATGATGGGCATTAAGGAGGGCTCTTGATGGCATAAGCACTGGGTGTTACATGCAACTGATGAATCACTAAATTCTACCCCTGAAACTAATACTACACTCTATGAATTAACTTGAATTTGAATAAAACCTTGAAAGTAAACAAAAAATCAAACTCAAATTTACTCACCACACTGAAAATAAACAAGAATAATATCTTTCATGTATGTCTTCCCCCATTATACTGTGTGATATTACATAAGGACATGAGGAATATCTTATTTATAATTGTATCTCTAGCACCTCACTAAATCAGGGCTAAATACTGGCTAAACTAACTGGAAAAAAAATATTAGGAGAGAGGGAGGCAAAGCTTTAATTAGATGATAAAGAAGTTGGACTTTAAAATTGCTTTAGTCTGAATCCTAGATCAAAAAGTTACATATTTTAAATCAAAGTGTTTATTGCTTTTTTTTTTTTCCAAAGCCTATGACTCATCCTTGCACAAACCCTTTCAGATCTTGGTTGAATCTTTCACTGATTTGACTTGGCTCATAAGTGAATTTTCCTGAGCAATTTAGATACAAAGCTGCAGGAATTACATAGATTGAATACTGTCTGGCGTTTTTGTAGGTCAAATTATCTAAAAATTTTCTCCTTAAAACCTGCCAGTAATTCCCTTCCCCCCATGTAGTCCCTTCTCTCAGAGAATCTCTCAGGGAACCCCATCCATTGACTCTTCTAGAGGGGTGGCTCTTCTTACCCATGTTTATTCTAGGAAACAGAACTTTCATTCAAACTGGTAAAATGACAAGAGAAATGTCCCAAAGTAGAATAAGATTTAAAGTTGTTTCTAGGGGTGCCTGGGTGGCTCAGTCAGTTAAACATCCAGCTCTGGTTTCATCTCAGATTCTGATCTCAGGGTTGTGGCACTGAGACCTTGTGTCAGGCTCTACTTGGCATGAAATCTGCTTGAGATTCTCTTTCTCCCTCTCCCTCTGCCCCACCCCCCTAAAAATGTGTTTAAATTTTCAGTAATGTCACTAAGGACCTGGTTTCCTCCTACTTTTCTGCTCTGATTTATGTAGAATTAGCTTCCTTCAGGATTTCAAAATGGCAGTCAGCAACTCAAGGAGAAACATACTTTCTCTTCTATAATGAGAAAGAAAGAGAGAAACCTAGATTTGAGTTGATTCAAAAGCAAGAGAGGAGTTAGGAAGTGGAAAACATGAGTATGGACCAACCTTTTGAAGAGTTTCCTATAACGGGAGCAGAGATATGGAGTGATGATTTGACGGTGATGTGGATGAAGCAGAAATAATACAATGAGTGAGATATTGTAATTATTGTACTGGCAATGACTATTTTTCCAAAGATTTGACCCCAAAATAACTTGTTTAATCAGGTTTTCCTATGTTCATTCACCATGCACATCTTTTCCTGTGAAGCATCTGTTCTTTGTCAGTTTTATTGGGTTGTCTTCACGTATTCTTGATACTATGTCTTGTTCTATACATCTTGCAAATGTATTTTCCCCAAACTGTCATTTAATTTAAATTGGTATCCTACTGTATAAGAGGTTCAGGGAGGGAATCAAATGGTCATTCTCTGAAAGGATTCAAACCTGGTCTAATCATCAGTACTCTTTTTTTTTTTTTAATATTAAGTTACTAAAACTTAAGAGTGTCACATGTAGTATAAGACACCATTCTAACAATATCTTCTGTCTTAGGACATATTATTTATTGTTGCATATTATTTTAGTAATAGCTACTATTTTTAAGGTAATAACTAACACTAGTCCTGTGCTGAACAGCTGTATACAACACCTTATTTCATCCTCACAGTTCTGTCAATTAAATATTGTAATCTACATTTCACAGTTGAAGAAAATGAGCTTCAAAGGATTTAAGTACATCACCCAAGGTTACACATCAATAACAAGAAAGAATCCAGATCTGAACCCTGGTTTGACTCCAAAACACTAATCTAAACTCCTGAAGTGCAACTTCCAAAATCAATGATCATTAGAGTTTAAACTGACCTTGAAGATCTCTCACTGCAATTACCTGAAGAGGCAGGAGAGGGTGGTTGTTTAAAGTGTGGAGCTGAATTCAGGCTATGCCATTTAGAAGCAATTTCTTGGGCTTCATTTTTCTTATCTGTATGATAGGGAGGGTATCATAAATCTTACAAAAGATTGTCATTGGGATACATATGAGGATACATATAAAGCAGTATTTGGTATATAGTAAGTACTCAGTAACTATACCCCAATATTATTACTATTACTATTACTATTACTATTATTATTATTATTGTTACTACTACTACTTTTTCACCCCACCTGATAACCAAAACTCTTTTGTCAACAGATCCAAGTGATTATCTAGTATCAAGATGAATCCCTCTTGCTAAGGTGAACTTACTATCTTCTAGAGAAGTCCAGTCTCTCTCTGGAAAAGTCTAGTTATTAGAGTGTTCTTTCTTATAGCTAGATGATTATTGCCCTTTTCAAAATCGTTTTTAACAATTCTTTCTAGGGTGGCATGCAAAAGACAGCCAACTTTTTGAAGATTATTTTTATGTCTCTGTAAGTTGTCTTCTAGCCAAGGGAAAAGAAAATGTGATGTTTACCTTGTATAGGTTTGATGGCCCACTCCCTAGGTAAGCCAAGTGATGTTTCTCCCTGCTTTGGGTCATCTATACCATAGTCATGTCCTCTTTGCTTACTTATGGGGCCATATTGTACACTGACATGTATGCCACTTGTAAGTCAAATCATACTGTCCTTAAGCACCTGAGGCTTTGGACCCAAAAGTAGACTTTATATTTGGCTGACAAACTTATCTGGAGTTAAGTGGCTATTTCCAAGATATGTGGTTTTCTTATTCTTATAGTATAATTTATTTCTCAGATATAATCAAAATGAAATGTTTGAACTGACATTGAATAATAAAAGAAAACATAAAACTATTCTGTAATCATTTTTCAAAAAAGTGTTCTAATTAATTCCACCTGCCTCTTTAGGAGCAGCCACTGAGCACAAACCACAGGTGAAACTGCAACATTCTGTGACTATGTCTCCAAGTGCCATGGTTCAGGGGACAGTTTGGTCACATCTCTTATGTCTTCCCATTAGCTCAATAACTAGGCATGAACCTGTCCTGCAGCTAATACTTTTGTGTCTTCCACATCTTACGGTTGCCATTAAATTCATTCCATTTGTTCTGTTCTGTAAAGACTTGCTTGATTCCTTCTTCTGATTACTTTCTTCTTTCCTCCCTCCATTCCTCTCTCCCTTCCTTCTTTCTCCTTCCCTCCCTTCCTCCCTTCCTCTCTCCCTACCTCTCTCTTTCTTTCATTTCTCCCTCCACCACTCCTTTCCTTCCCTCTTTCCTGCTTCTCTTCCTTCCCTCCTTCCTTTTTTTCTTCCTTCCTTCCTCTCTCTGTTGATTATAAATTTCAGATTAAATGAGGTTCACAGGCTTTGGTGTTGTTGCTGTCATATGGGACAATAAATACCCAAGAGCGGAAAATGCAGAGGAGGTACTGGCACACAGCGTTATAGATGATTCAACCCAAGCCATCACCCCACTGCATGAATAGTTAAAAAACTCACCTTCCTGGCAGCAGCTAATGAATTGTAGCTTCTAAGTATCAGCAAACCAACAGTCAGTCACACATCCTTGCCTCTTATTATCATTATTATTTTTTAGTATTCACATCCCACTTCTCTCTTATCAAAAATACTTTAGATGCTTACAGTAAAAGAATAATGCAATCAGACCAAACCATTGTCATAGAATAAATATAAAATCAAGCAATAGAGAGGGAAGTTACTCAAAGATTCATGTAGAATGGCATTAACAACACGAATGGCTACTTTTCTTTCTCTTTCAAACACTTCCATTTATCCTACTAGAATTCCCACTGTGTGAGCAGCAAATTTTTACCTATCTTCTACTTGGCAGAAAATGTTCTCCCATCCTTGACTTTAGTCAGTGGTTCTCAACTGAAGGGTCACATTAGACTCCTAGGGGGAGCTTCGGGAATCAAAAACAAAAACAAAAACAAAACAAAACAAAAATCCAAAAACAAAACAAAAACAAAAAACAAACGAACAAAAAAAAAAACCCCAAAAAACCAGATGCCCGTAGTACACATCAGTCCAACTGAATCTGCCTTTGTAGAAAGAGGCTGGACCTGCAAGACACTGCCCCCTCTGTAGCTTCCAGAAGAAGAGAATGATCATTACTGATTTCAGAATTCTTCAGGTCAGAATTGTGGTCACTTTCCTTAATGTCTCATATTGCTTTGACCACAATTCCCCCACGCTTCTATGAAAACTCTTGCACTGACTCTCCATCCTCTTCTCCTTTAGTTCTTCATTTTGTTCTAATTCACTGGAGACTTTAGAACCTAGATCATAGGGACGCCTGGGTGGCTCAGTTGGTTAAGCAGCTGCCTTCTGCTCAGGTCATGATCCCAGCGTCCTGGGATAGAGTCCCACATCAGGCTCCTTGCTCAGCAGGGAGCCTTCTTCTCCCTCTGCCTGCCTCTCTGTCTGTCTGTGCTCTCTCTCTCTCTGTCTAACAAATAAATAAATAAAATATTAAAAAAAAATAGAACCTAGATCATAGTTTTAATTTCCAGTTCTCTTCTTACTATCGTTCTCAAAAATATGGTGTGGTCAACACAAGAACAGGTTCTTGAAACTTGGGTTTCAGTCCCAGCCCTGCCATGACCAGCATTGCTGCTGTGGGAAGACTATTTAAACCCTCTTTGCCATAAAATGGGAATGGTACTAAGAGTGGCAGCATCAGTGTTGGGATCAGATCAATTGCCATATTTGTTTCTAGGGATTATTTTCATGTTATGGTTTGCTTGGCCTATTGCCATAACCTCTCATTGACACGCTGTCTGAATTCTCATCCCTCCTCTAATCAATTATCTTTCACAAATAGACATCGGATCATATGACTGCCCTGCTGGAAACCTCCTCCACCTTCCTAGTGACTATTAGATACAATATGTTTACTATGAGCAGCATATACACTATTCGCTGAGCCCATTTCCAAACAATCTTCCAACATCTTCCCCCTTCTGCCTCACTCTGATTGTGTATATTACAGATTGCATAGATGTCATTGCATGTTTATACCAAGAAACCATGATCAAATGTTATCAATGTACATACATACAAATGTATATACATACAAAGCATGTATGTGGACATGCTTTTTTGACTAAGTTTTAGAATCTCTCTAGGATTGAATAGCTTCAGATATCAAACTGGAATAATAATAATACTTACCTTGAGAGATTCTGTGAACACTAGACATATTTACAGATCCATACATATTTGTTTACATATATGCATACATACATACATGTTTTTAGATCTTTGCATAAGAGACACGCCCATAATAGAGACTTTAAAAAACAGCAGTAGCTCCTATTAATTTCATCGTTGAAATTTTTTATTATTATTACTATAATACTTTCATCTTTATTGTATCCTTTCTGTGACGCTGGTCCTGTGTCCCCTCCTACTTGCTTTCTGGGTCCCCCCAGCCCTCCATACCTATGGCTATAACACTCTTCCCCTGACTGCAATTGCTGGCTTATATAACTAGCAGTCCCACTAACATATGACCATTTTAGGGGCACACCGAATCCAGGATCTGCTTCCCGGGAAGACAACGTTCCCTCGATCAGAATCATAGAGTGCTCACTTCAAACAATTTTATGTACCTGCAAGTCAATAGAATAATTTCCATTATCTGACCCTGGAGGACCTAAGACTGACAGGCTCTCTGCTATGGCTCAGCTTTTGGTAAAACAGAAAAACTGGGGCACCTGGGTGGCTCAGTCGGTTAAGCATCTGCCTTCAGTTCAGATCATGATCTGGGATCAAGCCTTGTGCCGGGCTTCCGGGCTCAGCTGGGAGTCTGCTTCTCCATCTCCCTCTGCCCACCACCCCCCACCCCTGCCCTGTTCATGTTCTGTCTCGCTCTCAAATAAGTAAATAAAATCTTAAAAAAAAAAAAGACAAAAAAAAAAACAAAAAACAAAAAAAACCCTAGAACAAAACAAAACAAAACCCCAAAAAACTGCCTGCTGAAAAGGTTAATGCTCCTGGAAGTGCAACCTCTGTGTCCAATCCTCTTTGATTTTATCATATCCTAAGCTGCCTGTCTTCTGGAGTCCTCCACACTGTGATTTCTTATTAAAACCTTCTCTCCCTGACTTTCTTCCTCTCTCTCTCTCTCTCTCGCCTCTTTCCTCCTATGCTCCCTCTACCCCTCACTCCTTTCCCTCGGCCTTTCCCACTCAGTCAACACTCAGGTGACCCGCATCTCTTCTCCACCCTGCCCTGCTGTGTGGCCACCTCCCTCTTCTTCCTTCTCTTGCCAATAACAATCTGGCAGTGAAGATCTGACTTAGATTCTACCCACTAGAAGAAGAGTCAAAAAAAAAACAAAATAGATGGACTCCCCTCCCCACCTTCCCCAGCACATCATAATTACAGCAAGTGACTTCTGTTAATGAGTCTACAGAATGGAGACAAGTGATGCTAGCTCAGGAAAGCCAGTGTCTGTTCCATCTAGAAAGGTGGGGGGTTCCTGAGGTGTCTAGAAGAGGCTTTATCAGGTGCCTCCGTGAGACACATCAAAGGGCAATTTCTCTTTCTTAGCATTAACCCTCAACTGGGAGTGAGTACAGGGAAGGCCTCGCTCTTCACAAACACTCCAGGATAAGGTGATAAGCAGATTACAAGTAAAGCCTCTCTTTAGCTATTCCACATCTCCTGTCAGACAGAGCAAGTTAAATTACAGCACAGGCCACGAATGCATTGATCATCCCCTCAGCTTGTACTACCCAGGATTTTAAAGATCCAGGCCAAGGATAAGTGAAGTCATCACAGCAAAGTTTTTTTAGCGGGGAGGGTTAACCAAGTTCAAAGAGGTGAGGTTTGGGGAGAGGGCCCCAACCCCCCAGCATTAAGCTCGATTTATGCATGAGCTTCATGTGTGAATATTTCCTTACACAGCCTACCAGAGGTGTTGAGAGAACACACAGATGATGCTTTAGCCCCTGCTCTTAAATGACTTACATGTGTCTCTCTCAGCCCCTCGCCCTCCCCTACTTTGTAAAGCCAGGCTCAAAAGACACAGAACATCACGAAAAATGGCATTGATGCCACTTAGAGTTACCACGTGAGCCTTCTGGATGAAGCATCAGTTGAATTCTATTACATCCGAGGTGCCCAGCTCTGATTAATGCATAAGATATAAAGTTGTTGTTGTTACTGCTCTTGAGACAAGATGCTCTCATAACGAGCTTCGGTTATTCTCATTCAGCCTGTAAAACATAACAAAGACATAAAAATCCTTGAATGATTTTAGGAGTCCAGCCTTTATAAGAATAAGAGACCATTTTGAGGCTAAAACAGAAAAAAAATATGAATCATTAGAAACACTTAAAAATTCTGTGCATGACATTCTTCTTTATTAAAAAGACCCATTGTAAATTGGAAAGTTCCGAAGTCTTTGTGGTAGGGAGAATGAATTATAATGACATCACTGGGTCATGAACTAGGCCCACTGGCTACTTTCCAGAATGAAATTGACTAGGAGAGATCAGATGAGCCCATTCGTAGCACAAGACATCTGGGAGGCAGCCAGGGAATCGAGGTTCAAGCCCCCTATTTAGGACACACGTCCTCTTCCTCTTCATCATCAAATACAATCGTGATTTCCTGGGCCAGGCGTCTAGCCTAACAATGCATTTCAATTCATATTCTAAAGAACACCCAAAAAGTTCTTTGTACTCATTCCTCACTGAAAGACCTCATGAAAAATATTAACATGTCAACATCTGGCTGACACCTTTGCTACATTTTCATCATGTTGCTGATGGGAAGCATTTTGCCTTCAAATAAGCATAATTTTCCGGTCTTTTCCATCTCTCTCTCTCTCTTTTTATTTTTTTTCTCTCTCCCAGAGTAATAAATGGTGTCTGAAGCCCAAGAGAAACTCATTTCTGTTAACAGATCATTTGTAAACCTTTAAGGCCAGCTGGTGAGAAAAGGGCATTTTTTTCTTCTGTCTTAACTTCCCTGGTTGTCTCTCTAAATGCAAAATGACACCTCATTCAAAGCTTTCTGGTGTCATCTTGATCTCCCTTATTTTACACTTTCTATCTTTTTGATATTGCTATAGACTGCATGGAGGCTTTTTACCTAATACTGTAATACCTATTATCTGAGGCATTTAGGTATATAGGCTCTTGCCAGCTAAGAATAATGCAGATCAATTGGATGTCAGCAACCCAATAACGTCAGATAGTGTGTGTGTGCGTGTGCGTGCACGTGCGTGTGTGTGTGTGTGTATATATATATATACATATATACATACATATATATGTATGTATATATGTATATATATATAGTTTTTTAAGGTAGAAAAGAAGATGTCTACCCATTTGAGCTTAAAACTAGTACATTTCAATATTAATATATTTTATGCATGCATGTGATAACGTTTTACCTTTCTTATGGATCTGTAGGGAAGTCTCACTTTTTTCTAGGGAGGATTATTACCTATTCCAAGGGGGCTATGATTATAGATACTTACTAAGACAAGAATAATTGACCATAAAAAACCTTTTATATTCCCACAATTATTTTTGCATTGACTAAAAGTGTCAAGAAAATCTGATTTTATTAGCCAGTTCCTAATTTTGACTCCATTTAATTTTTTATCTGGCTTTTCCCCCGATATGTTTTTAGTCTGAGATAGTTGGCAATTGTACAAAAGAACAATTTGTTACAGAACCTTTACTGAATGGAAGTTCTATAATCCAAGCATAACATCAAGTATCAAATAAAATAAAAATGTATGAGATCAGCAGAGGGGACATGTTCCAAGGTAAGGAACTGATCTAGGGCCTAGGGAAAAAAAAAAAAAAGAAGTTTAAATCAAAATTTGACTGCTCAGCTATGAAGTAAGTCTGTGGAACAAAGGGTCAAATGTAGCTTTGACCCCTCATTCCCCTCCACCCCCGAAAAGATCAGATCCCGTCAGCACTGAGCTTATTTCCAGTAAGGCACAAGGAGCAGGGTTATGCTTATTAAGAAGCCGCGTGGACAACTCCAAAGGATAATTGAGGGAAAGAAGGAGGAAATGCACTGGTTCTTCCGGAAGTAGGGGAGGCAGTGGGCAGAAGTAGGGGGGCACGGTACCCATTTGACTTTTGCAAGCAAAATCCACCCAAGTTACCACACATGTTTCTTCCGAGGCCTTTGCTCCCCAGAATCACAGAAACAAGGATGAATCAAGGATCATGAGTGAACATTGTGGTCAAAAGCATGACTTCTTCTGGAAAGAACTCCAACCAAGAGAAAGAGGCAAAGTGTTCCAGTATTGCTGCTAATTGGTGGAGAGTACTTGGCAACTCACTTCTAGTGCTGGCATTCTGACTTCAGAGATTCTATACGTATTGGTTTTTTTGGATAGGAGAGGGTGCTGGGGAATGGAAAAGTAGAAATTACATGGAATTTATCTGGCTCTTGCAAACAAAACCCATCTTGGAGATCAGATAGGGCACCCCACACTGCCAAGTCATCAATAAGCCAACTACAGTTGGGGCTAGATGCTCCCCCCAAGTGATGTGAAGGGAGTCTGCTACTATCTACTATAGCTCATTCGACTCAGCCTCACACCTCATTCCCAGGCTACCTATAGAAATCATCATGGAGGAAAATATCTTTCAGCTATCTGGGGAGTGGAGGTTCATGGGGGGAAGCTACTTCCTCCTCATTTCAAAGATAACTGTTTGCAGAATTGCAAATCCAAAGAATTGCTTGTGGATCCTGGAGGTGCTTATAGGAAAGGGGAACTTACTTTATAGTCTCTAGCTATGATCTTGCTGGAACCAACAAACTATACCCTGTCCCAGTGCTGCCATAAAAGAGGAGAACATGGTTGAAAGAGATTTTGTGTGACTTGAACAAAGGCCTACTTGTGATTTGGGCAAAATGCTCATAAACATTTTGCATAGGGTTGGTCAATGGAGGTCCTCAGAAGCAGGAAGTCTACAAAGGAAGTAGATCAAAGTAGCCTATGTAGTGGGGCCTGCTGGGATGATGATATAGCGTGCCTGGAAGAAGACAGAGCCACCTACTCAACCTAAGTGACCTCTCTGACCCTCAGAGTGTGCAACGAAGCAAAGATGGCCCACTGTTCCCATCTCCAACTGAGGAAGCACTGAGACTAAAGAGAGGTCAGGGGACTTGACCAATGGAGAAGTAGGCCGAGAATTTCTGGATATATCAAGGGAATAGGCATGACCTTGAGAAAGATGTCTTGGGAGTTAAGCTCCTACACCACCTGAGGAATAAAGATATACATGTGTGGTGGTTACCAGTTCCAAGGAGAATCAGTGAAGCCAAGAACCGTGCTTCCACCTGACTTCCTAGCAATTTAGATAAATCCTTTCTCCTTTACCTTCTTCCTTAACATCCTCCTTCTAACACTGGAAGGTCAGTCAAGGACACAAAAAGCCAATGTGCCTTTAATTCCTCCTGATCAGAGTAAGATCAAGAAAGCCCAGGAGCTTGATGGTGAAGGACAATTCAAGCAGCCAGAATCCAGTCTGCTTTGGGGACAGTTGGGAGAAAGAAGAAGAAATTTGAATCTCATAAGAGAGTAAAGTTGAAATAGGCTAACCTGAGTTTTAATATCTACAAAGCACTGAAAAGTTGTAGGACCTTGCCAAGATCTTTTTAAAGAATGGGAAAGGAAGATTTTGATATAGTGTGCTTGAAGATCAGGATCAGAAAACAAATTAAAACCACAAAAAGAGCCTGTTTTGTTTCTTACCCAATTTGTCAAGTTTCCTTAATAAACCATTTATAATGCTAAGAAGTTAATTATACTAGCTGCCAATTTCACCAAAACAATTACCTTCTGACCTGCTTAATAATTTAAGCCAGAGTAAGACTTAAATCGATTGTTGAGGGATTATTTGTCATAGACCTAATTGTTGATGATGACAAAGCAAACTCTGACTGCTTTGTCAAATTTAGTTACAGGAGTGGGAAGAAAGTCCCTTGCTTCCATACTATCTTATTTATTTAGGAGCACTCACTGCCTTCTCTTGCAGTCACTTCCAATTGTCAGATTTCATTTAAGAGGGACAATTGTAGGCACCATCTATAAATAAACACATATCACCGATTTCACCCTCAGAATAGATAAGAAATAACACCTTGCTTTATTCTTTCTGTGAAGTCTCTTTTGCTAACTCAGGGAATCAAATGACAACTTGGCAATTTTATTGTATATTATTGAAGGAAAGAGACACATAAGATAGATATTTCAGGCTAATTAGCATGACTTTGCTGAGGTGATCAAATTTATTAGTCCATCTTCTGATCCCAGGAATTTGATGGGGTAATAACACAGCCACCATGATGAAAGAACAGGGGGTACCCATTCAAATTCCACAAACAATAAATTACGCTGGTATTAATCAGCCAACTACTTTTATTTATCATATATTTCCTACTGAACTCAATCTGGAGCAGCCTTCATCCCCACTTATGCACCAAACGCACATGATGGGGTCTATTGCTTTGGCCTGTGGATTCAGGCACCCAGACCAACCTTTATTCTGGACATGAAGGCATATTTGGCATCCCTAATCTTTGGTTTGTATCACTTTAGTATTTCAAAGGGTGAACATGGTCTTGAGGTGCTGTGTCTCATAACTTTATCCCTCTGGGATATTTCCTTCTCACTCTTTGACCTCAATTCTTTCCTTCTTTCTTCCTTTCCTTTTCCTTCCTTCCTTCCTTCCTTCCTTCCTTCCTTCCTTCCTTCCTTC
>ML106045.1:0-11071 GCA_003697995.1 Taxidea taxus jeffersonii | reverse complement strand
TTCCTTCCTTCCTTCCTTCCTTCCTTCCTTCCTTCCTTCCTTCCTTCCTTCCTTTTTTTCCTTTAGAGACAGAGAAAGAGAATACACATGTGGGGGAGGGGGAGGGGCAGAGAGAGAGGGAGAGAGAGAATCTTAGGCAGACTCCATGCTCAGTGCAGAGTCTGTCAGAGAGCTCCATCTCACAACCCTGAGATCATGACCTGAGCCAAAATCAAAAGGCCCATGTTTAACTGAGCCACACAGGTGCCCCTCTTTGACTTGGGTTCTTAATACCTTTTGTTTTAAATCATAGCCTGAAGTCTGACCCATACCAAAATGACTAGGGTTTTCACTGCAGAGCAAAGAAGGGTAAGTCATCTTCAAAAGATCTTATAGGAAACACTCATAGCACATTAAATATCCTGAAATTAATTTACTCACAGACATATTAAATATGATTTCAACTAACCTCAATGACTACTCTATTAGTGTCATGAGCCACCCTATTTTCACTTTTCTTTCATCCTCAGAAATCATCCCCTAATAGAGCCACAAGTAAGAGGAAGATACCATGTAGTTATAAGCAGACGTGTTATAAACATTGACCAGGGATGGAAGATTTGGAGTCCTTGACTCAGGCTTTGGAGCTCACTGAACAGGACTCCAAAGCCTGGCCCTATCATTTTCAGTGTGTGGACTTGGGCAAGTCACTTAAAATGTCTGCACCGTGTTTATAAGATGGTGAAAATATTTCCTCGATCAGGTGGGTCAATGAAATGGAACAGAGGATAAAAACCCAGGCTCCATTGCAGATTGCCCTTGGCTCAAATCCATGGTCACCACTTACCAGGTGTGATCCTTGGGGAAGTTGCAAATACTTATGCTCTCTGTGATTCAGTTTCATCATCTACTAAATGAGGATGCTAATAGTAACCAAGTCATTGAGTCGCTTCAGATATTAATCTTGTTAGTATTGACAAAGTGTTTAGAAAATGCCTGACCATGGTTAATGCTCAATAAATGTAAGCCATTATGAATGATATTATTGTAATACAGTATTACTTCTATTACTACCCATAATAATCAAGATAATGAGGTGAATATTAACCGTCTTCTTGGCAGGTTTGACTTGAAGCCAACTAGGATAGTCCATTAGTTGACTGAAGGGGGTCTAAACCTGGAAGATGGAAGGACAGAATGTCCCTGAATTGGTCCCACAACCCACCCCCAGCACCCGAGCAACTCTCCATCTTTACAGGGGACTCACCAAATCAGTCTTCTGGGGATCCTTTTTCCCAGCCTCTGCCTGAGATGCTCCAAATTGGGTGGGCAAAAAGAGAGGAGATGGCATTATTTGTCTATTCTAGAAGAATCAATGGTATTAGAAGAAATTCATTTCTTTGATAGCAAGAGCAAAACCTGTTCAGTTGTCTTCATAGGTGAAGGGGTAGGTGTTGCATGTCTATCAATGCTTAATATGCAAGCAGCTATATAAGAAAAAGACAAAACTCTTTTTACTGATAGGTGGTCCATAAATAAAATGACCAAAACCCCCACCATGATAAAGACAGTGAATGTGAAAGATAGTAGCTTGGCCTTCATTCTTTCAATATACATATTTATATGTATATGTATTATATATAGTGACCTTCTGACCTTAATAATTTAGTTAAAATAACAGAATGACCAATCTCTATTAATATTACATATATAACATATCTCATAGTAATATGTAGTGTATATTTCTATATATGTATATGTATATGTAATTTTAAACTGAAGGCTCTGTAGAGAACACCAGGATAAAACAGTCCCCTGTTTCTCCAGTGTGTATGAAAGTAAAATAAGTACATAAATAGCTTCAGTGTAAAGCAGGAAGTAGTAAATGTCAAAGAAATCCACAGATGTGGTACAATTAAAGTGCCTAGGCGGTAGGGAGGGTTTCCTGTATGAGCGACCAGACAGGGCTCTACAGAGGAAGTCCCATTTGAAAAACTTTTAGCTTCTGTTAAGGACTCTTATGCCATCCAGCAATCCCCTTCTCACCACCATTGGACAAAACATTAACCCATGCCAGGGATGCCCCTTTTCCTTTCCCTGCCAGCCAAGCATGCACTCATCTTTGTAAGACTCACTTCAATGACAATTTTTCTGATGCTCCCCTCTCCAAATAGATTTGACCCTTCCTTATTTGAGAATACACACAGCTCTCTGCCAAGTTCTCTCCCTTTGAAATCTTAGCTCATTTCTATGTCACCCTCCTGTCTTGTTTACTGGACTATGATCCCCGTAAGGGTATGGGTACTGTCTGAATCCTCAGTGCCCGGAGACTCACAACTTTGTGGAATGATTGAACCCAGCTTTTTAAAATGAAGAAACCTCTTGAAAGAAAGAAGAAAAAAGGAAAGAAAGAATGAAAGAAAGAAAGAAGAGATCTTTCTTGCTCCCTGTGAAAAGGAAAATTGTGGAGAAAAAGGAGAAAGGGGGTAATACAGGTCATCGGCTGATGATACAGGATCTAATTTAATCACTGTGATTCAAACATTCCCAGTTGGCATTATTATCTTCTACTCCTGTGGAAGTTGAGGTTCAGAGAAATTAAAGGACTTGTGTAGAACCTCAGAGCTGTTAAACTGAGCAGGGGGAATTCGAACTCAGGTGGTTTTATCCACTGCGTGATGTTCCTGAATGAGGAAGTGCATTGGCAGAGTGATATAGAAACACTACCTCTGAACGTTACTGGGCATTACAAAGCCAATAACCACTTTGACAAAGACTGAAATGGGTGCTTCCCACCACTGCCAAGACCACCAGGGAGTTTGCTCTTTGTTTATTTATTTTTAAGTTTTTATTTATTTATTTGACAGAGATCACAAGTAGGCAGAGAGGCAGGCAGAGAGAGAGAGGGGAGGAAGCTCGATCTCAGGACCCTGAGATCATGACCTGATGGCAGAGGCTTAACCCACTGAGCTACCCAGGCACCCCAGGGAGTTTGCTCTTTAAAAGAAATGTCACCTACCTGGAGAAAAAGCATCTGTCCCAGGGAAAGGAAAGTCAATTTTCTTTTTCTTTATCCCTTTTCCCATCTGTGTCCCCTCCCTCAATCTCTTCAATTTCTCTCTCTGTTCCAGATAATGAGGATGAGGATGAGGATGATGGTAGGATGATGGTGGTGATGAACAGGTCAAGCTTCTGCTAGGGTTTTGGTTTATTCCATCAATCAAGAGTCTGCCCTGAGCTTCAGTTTCTAAAATGGTAAACATTTAAGTGTAGGGATGCCTGGGTGGCTCAGTGGGATAAGTGTCTGCCTTCTGCTCAGGTCATGATCCCAGGGTCCTGAGATGGAGCCCCAAGTTTAGCTCCTTGCTCAGCGGGGAGCCTGCTTGTCCCTCTGCCTGTTGCTCCCCCTGCTTGTGCACTCTCTCTCTCTCTCTCTCTCTCTCACAAATAAATAAATAAAAATTTTTAAATTAGGAAAATACAATTATAGATTTTTATTTTCTACAACCTTAGAAATAAGACAATTTGGGGAGCGCCTGGGTGGCTCAATGGGTTAAAGCCTCTGCCTTCGGCTCAGGTCATGATCCCAGGGTCCTGGGATCAAGCCCTGAATCAGGCTCTCTGCTCAGCGGAGAGCCTGCTTACCCCTCTTTCTCTGCCTGCCTCTCTGCCTACTTGTGATCTCTGTCTGTCAAATAAATAAAATCTCCTTAAAACAAAAATGTAATAGAAATAAGACAAGCTGAATTTTTTGTTCAAAACTGATTTCTTTTTTTTTTAAGATTTTATTTATTTATTTGATAGAGAGAGATCGCAAGTAGGCAGGGAGGCAGGCAGAGGGAGAGGGGGAAGTAGGCTCCCCGATGAGCAGAGAGCCTGATGCGGGACTCGATCCCGGTGGGATCATGACCTGAGCCGAAGGCTGAGGCTTAACCACTGAGCCACCCAGGCACCCCTCAAAAATGATCTCTTAAGGAAATGAACAAAATGATTGACATGAAAATTTTGACATCATTTCAAGTTAAAAAACTAGAAAAACTAGAAATAACTTGAACGTTTAATATAGTTTAATAAAATATGGCAATCCATGCATATCAGGTATTCCAATTTGTTAAAAATATATTTTTGAAGAGAATATGAGAGGCAATATGGCTGTGGTCTGTTATTAATTCAGGTATTGGAGTACAAAAATGTGAAAACCAAGTTCTAATTAAAAAAAACCCTAATACATAAGTATATGTATGTATTTGAAGGGGAAAAAAAGGCTGGAAGACAATATGTTAGAACAAAAACAGTAGCTAGTCCTTTGATTTTATAGTTGATGACTAGTTCCGTAATTGCTTAATTTTCTGCTGTTAACATGGGAATACTTTGCGACCAGGAAATAAATTTCACCTGCTTGTCATTTCAATTCTGTTCTTCCTGGCAGGGGAGTGGGGGATATATATATATATAGGTTGCTTCATCCAACCACTGTTCCAGGAAGGAAAATCTACCATCCTGAGGCTCTTGTGTATTCATCCTTCTCACTCTTGCTCCTGCAGGTCTGCTTTCCAAAACACATCCTTGATACAGTTCAGTGCATTGAAAAAACATAAGCTTCAGAATGAGGCAGATCTGAGCTTAAATCAATTTTCCCGTATTACTTAGTTGTGCAATCTTAGGAGAACTCTACTTCCTCTGAACCTCAGTTTCCTGATGAGAACTGAAGGGGATAGCATGTGGAGAGCAACCAACGCAGGCTCTGGGCCATAATACATTGGTCATGAACACAGCTCATTACTTTCTCTTACCTCTCCTCTCTGCGCCCACCCAGACTTACCGATCCTTCAAGGCCCAATCTCCATTCCAGTCCTTCCCATTGCCTTCTGTGACTCTCTGTGGGCAGCCATGATGTCTATATTTTACGTATGTTTTCTCTACCTCTCAGCACTCCCATGCAACTTCATGGACTTAGTGAGGTCCCCGATGAAATGAAGAATAGCGCCCCCACCCGTAGTATCCATGACTCTATTTGTTACAAGCTTTCAATCAGTAGCTTATGAGGAAGAGCCAAATCTTTTTGAGTTGAGTTTCGAATGTCAAGGTAAATTCATGAGTCATAATACGCAGTGGTGAAAACTGAAGTCTCCATGCTTCCTCCTGGTTCACCTCTGACAAGTTGAAAAGCTATCAATGGCCTGTGGGTGGTACCTGGTGGCTGGATCTGAGCTGTCAAGATAGAGTGTCGCACCATCCTGAGAGACAGGAGGGGCTCAAAAAGCCCCAGAATAGTCCTGATTCTTGTCAGACTGTGGAAAAGTGCTGAGAACATAAATTGGTGAGTGCATTTGATAAGGTGGAGTAAAGTAGTTGGGTCCTACAGCTGTAATTTCTTCTCCCTTACACTTCCGTCAGTCAAGTAGATTACTTGGGAGCTAGGTTTCTATGGGATAGAAGCAGAAAAAGAGAGAGGAACAGGGACACTCAGTAGTGTCTCTCTCAGATATATTTCTATTGGTATTTTCAGTCAAAAATATTTGCTAAGTCAAATCTAATAATTAAATCTCAAGATTCTAGGCCAAAATGTATCAACTGGCTACAATGCCTTTATTTTAGGTGTGAGAAGCTACCAGCTCTTTTATTCTCATATTCTTGTTTGTCTTCCAATCATTGCGCAACATAAATAAAGCTGTTTTGAACCTCGGTCATTTAAAACCAGTCACTTAATAATATACCTTTAAAATGAGATTTTTTTTTCAGAGCTGCTTTCATGGTCTTTCTAACTTTTTAAATTTTTTTTTTTTAAATAAGGAGAAAGCAAACTACATTAACCTCTTTTCTGGTGATGTCTGGAAAGGAATAGGAATAAATACACAGGTAACAATCCTGTGTTGAGCTGTGGGTTGAGATCTGCTTTATTCAAAAAGTTGAACTAAAACTGCTCTAAATGATGCAAGGAAGAATTCCTCTTTATTTCATTGTCCCCATGAATGAAAGTTTAATTGGCCTCGACCATTTTTTCAGGAAACTTACAAATGAAAAGGAAGACAAGCTTTTAAGAAAGTTTCGGTCATAAATATAAATAAGATTTTGATGCCAGAGAGTAATTAGTGCTTTGTTCCTTTTTTGAATAGCAAGGGAGGAAGGTTTGTTGGCTCTCTCTCATTCAGTCCTATCGACCTGTCAAAATTTTACAGAAGTAAGTAACATCCATTATTTCTTTTCACATATAGTTATCTCTGTCCCTTTTATGAAATCTTTCTTGTGCTATCTCATGTTTCTTCCTTCCTTTTCTTTATTTGCATGTCACAAAAATGCCGAATTTGTCTAACTTTCAGGTAATTATTTTTATGAGCTCATTGGAGGTTATCATCAATGCTATCACAGAGCCTTACAGCAGTCAATGAATCACGGAACGTATTTCATGACTCTTCGTCGAGGATTGCTACAAAGGCAGAGATCTGCTCCTAGAAATACTTTTTAAAGTTGGAAGTAAGTGATATTCTTTTTTTTTTTAAAGCTTTATTTAAACATATAATGTAACCCCACCACCCTCTCCCAACCCCTCTTCCCCCCACCCCCCTCAGTTTGTTTTATGACATTAAGAGTCTCTTTTGGTTTGTCTCCCTCCCGATCCCATCTTGGATATTCTTATAATATTGTGTTTTTTTCTAATTATAAAAGCACTATACACATTGTGAAATATTTAGAAAGTAGAAAAAAAGCATGAAGAAATAATCGACCCCAGAATCCCCTTAATATTGACATTTTAATTTATAGCTTTCTGTTATAGAAAATACATATACATATATAGACAAATATAGATTTTTGCACTCTGATTTATTTTCATTTATACCAAAAAGGGAAACTTTTCTTCTGCCACAAAAGAGTTTTCAAAATTATTTAATAATTAAGTACACATCTGTTGCCTGAATAAACTATAATTTAAATTGATATTGGTTTTGAGACTTTGGGGGATTTTTTTAAAAAGATTTCATTTATTTATTTGACAGAGAGAGACACAGCAAGAGAGGGAACACAAAGCGGGGCAGTGAGAGAAGAAGAAGCAGGCTTCCCACTGAACAGAAAGCCTGATATGGAACTCGATCCCAGGACCCTGGGATCACGACCTGAGCCTAAGGCAGATGTTTAATGACAGAACCACTCAGGAGCCCCAACTTTGGGGGATTTTTACCTGAAAAAAAAAATCTACCTTACACATAGAAGGACATGATTTTATGCAGCTTAATTTGGTTTGGTTATACATACCCCATCCCACTCCAACCCTGATGCCTGAGTCATACATAATTAAGATACTCTTTTAAATTTGACAAGTTTTAAAAACATTAGGAGAAAGTAAGGAAAAGTGAATTGGGCAGAAATCAGAGGGGGAGATGAACCATGAGACTGTGGACTCTGAAAAAAAAAAACTGAAGGTTTTGGAAGGAAGGGGGTCAGGAGATGGGTGAGCTTGGTGGAGGGTATTAAGGAGGACACGTATTGCATGGAGCACTGAGTGTGGTGCATAAGCGATAAATCTTGGAACACTGAAAAAAATAATAAATTTTTTAAAAAGCAGAAAAAGTTTAATAAAACTTGTCTGAAATAAACACCTTTATTCATCGGAGATGATAGTTAAATGATAAACTGTTGTTTATCTATCATTCTGTAAGATCCAGTTCACAAATTTGAACTCAAACTTTAAACTCTAGAACTCTGAGTTGGCAGTTGACCTGTCGTTTTGTAAGGTTTTATTCACTGACTTGTAGTAGGAGCTTGAATTCTAGAACAAAGGGTAGACAAACTATGACCCAGGGGCCAATTCTAATCCAATAGCTGCTTTTCTATCCCTTGTGAGTCAAGAATGTTTTGTTTTTGGTTTGGTTTGGTTTTGCATTTGTGGTTGGAAAAAAAAATCTAAAGAAGAATATTTTCTGACATAAAAATTATAGGAAATTCATATTTTAGTATCCATAATAAAGTTTTATTGAAACACGGACAATACTCATCTGTTTACATATTTCAATGGCGGTTCCACACTACAGCCACTAACTGAGTAACTGCTACAGATGTGGTATAGCCCATAAAGCATAAACTATTTACTATCTGGCTTTACAGAAAAAGTTTACTGATGCTGGCCCTAGATGATTAGGTTTTGAGTAGGAGAGCCTTGGAAAAGTCCAGGCTCATTGTCTCTCACCCCTCAGTCTGGATCCCCTTCCGTTTTTCTTTTAGTGGTATTATTTGTGCCCATCAGTATTCATTTACTATCAGAGCTGCCTTTGAACTTCAGGAAAGCCGCCATCTTGTTTTTGTTCACTTCTCTAAAGCGTAGTGTCTGCAACATGAAACACTAGTAAGTTCTTTAAACTTCTTGTTATCTTGAGACAGGGCAAGACCTTTACCTAATTTATTTAGTTATGGAGGAGGAGAATGAAAGATTGGGTCCTAAGTGTTATTCAATGGCATGACATGGTTTTCCCTGGAAGGCAGCCAGAACTGATGCTTATGAGGTGTTTGATGAACTGTACCCCTGTGACATTAAGCAGAGCCAGGGGGAGGTGGCAGTCCATCTTTCTAACTCAGGTTTGATTTACAAATCAGAAGAATGTGCAAAGCCCATGGAAGCCAGACCTACCCTTAACAGAGTCTAACAAGGAAATAATGACCCCTGCTTGTGACTAACCATTTGGATGGTAGGATGATTTGGATTATTGTTCAAGTATAATATAGTATTTTCATGAAAGCAGGGTAGACCCTGGGCAACCGCTGACTATGATGTTTGTTTTAGTAACTGGAAGTGTGGAAAATGATTTTTAGCCAGTATCTATGAGTTACAGAGAAACTTCCTAATTAAAGGAAGCCATGTATTGAATGTATGGAAACTTCTCACATAGCTCCCATGAACAGAAAAAATAACAAAAAACTTGGGAGGTGGGAGGAAGGAAACACTGGGTCATAATGCCTCGAGAATTCAATTCCACAGCCAGAAAAATAAGATGAACTCAAGTATTTGACAATGAAATTCTCTTATGGACAGGATTTCATTATTTGAGAAATGTAGATGTGCCATGAGCTACTTCCTACTACCTCACTGCCTTCAACTTCAGTCTTGTAGTGATTGGAATTGTACAGGCTCTGGGCAATTTCTCGAGGCTCTAAGAACTCATATTATTTCTAGCCATGAAATAAATCCTGTAAAAGTATATGGTAGTGTTTACAAAAAGCAAAATTCTGATTATCTGAGGTCAGTATAGAATATAATGACTTCACAAAGACATGTTTGCCTTCTTTGTGTTACTGTACTTAATGTAAGTAATGCTTTGCTTGTTCCAATTAAAATAGTATTGTGTTTATGACAGAAAATTTGGAAAATAACAAAATTGTTAATGAAACACAAATGACTTCCATAATCCCTCTACCCCAAAGTAACATTATTTAAGGATGGCTTCCTTTCTGTCTTTGCTGTGACATTTTTACACAGTAGTCATTATATCCAAAGTTCAGTGGAGTCTTTTACTTTTTCACTTAACTGTATAACGTAATTTCCACATAAGATGTTCACA
Organism: Taxidea taxus jeffersonii; assembly: GCA_003697995.1. Taxonomy (NCBI): domain Eukaryota; kingdom Metazoa; phylum Chordata; class Mammalia; order Carnivora; family Mustelidae; genus Taxidea; species Taxidea taxus. The sequence continues at coordinate 1,544 of ML106045.1, read as the reverse complement.
ATTATCCTGAAAAAGGTTTGGAAATGGGTAGACAGCCTGTTAAAAAATATTTGAATATTAAAAATAAAACTAAATTTTAAACTGAAAAATGTGCTTTCTTTAAGTCACAGAATAAGCAAAACTTTTGTAACTTTCTTTTTTGTACTTTATGACTTCTTTTTTGACCATCACTTTATGGACTGGGTAAAGTCCACAAGTTAAAAAAAGGGAAAAAAAACAAAAAAAGGCAGAGTTGGGGAAGGAAAAAGGAAGGAAGGAAGGAAAGTCAAGAAAAAATGAGAAGGAAGGGCCAGAGATTGAAAAGAAAATACCACATTCCTGTAATACATCTGGTCCTGCTGAGAGTAATAGCATTTGTGTAAATGTGTAGACGAGTCCCTACGATGATTTTTTAAAACCTACCTCTTTGATACTAACTGTACAAATCCCATAGTACACACATTTGAAATTCAGTAAAGAAAAAATAGACCCAGAACAGATTTCTTTTTCTTTTTTATTCTAAAGCCTTTTAAATTAATTTTGCATTTCCCTTTTTCACTTCATATTTTATTACAAACTAGTTGTGAAAACAGTGCCACCTTAAGAGAGGTGTGACTAGTGTTGAGCTGACAGGGAGCTGGGACCTGTGTCCATGCAGTGGGTCACACAGCATGGCCATGGCCAGTCTCAGGAGATAGAGATGTTTAGCCCAGCACAAAAGTAGGCTCTGATACCAAAAGAGAGGGCTTGCTCCTGATGGTCGAACTCTCTAATTTGTTACACGGCCCAGAACAAGTTTTTCCTTGAGGTCTTCTTTTCTGAGAAATCTCCGTACTAGGGCTGTGACAGTCCATGATACAAAACCCCCAAATGCTACGTACTGTCTTCCTGGGAACCAAGCAAGAACGCAATCTGAGCTTTTTTTGGTGTTTCTCTACACTGCGACGCCATAACATCGAAGTGTAGATTTATAGCATGCTTTATGTATATTTTCTTAGTCCCAAGGCCCCCCTTTTCACAGATACATACACAACATGTCATGTAGAAAATATAAATTGTTGATCGTACAGGCACTTTCTTCCTTTTTAAACCTTTCCAAAGGTCTTTTTGTTAAATACACCCAGATGCCGTTTGACAGATGAGGGGCTAATTGCTCCGTGAATTACCTCTATCGATTCCTGTTTCATGTTGAGCCAAACAAACAAAAGATATTAATGCTTTGAAAAAAATGAATGATGACCTTTCTCTGCAAACACAGCTTGCGGTCTCTGATTATTGGTGATTCCAGAGAGCAGCGGTCAATCGCGGTAGCTGTAACGCTATGATCACTATAATAAGCTTGCCTGACCTTCTCTGCCATGTTAAGTGGTTTAAATTTATTTGCCCAACAACAGAAGAGCTTTCATTTAAAGTCACAGAACATTCAATTTAATTTAAAGATGTAGTGTCTTCTTGCCTCCTCTTCCTTTCTTGTCCATTCTCCCACATCCTGCACACATGGAGGTCTTATGTTTACGAATAGTTTTACCACAGTAAAATAGCAGCCATACTTGCAAAACCCGTCC
>ML106044.1:73623-93233 GCA_003697995.1 Taxidea taxus jeffersonii | reverse complement strand
TTTTTTTTTTTTAATTTATTTGACAGAGAGAGAGATCACAAAGAGGCAGAGAGGAGAGAGGGGGAAGCAGGCTCCCCGCCGAGCAGAGAGCCCGATGCGGGGCTTGATCCCAGGACCCTGAGATCATGACCTGAGCCGAAGGCAGTGGCTTAATCCACTGAGCCACCCAGGCGCCCCTAATTTTCTAATTCCTCTAATTCTTCTCACTACTCATTTTGACAATTTTAGAACCCTACTGTCCAGCATCCTTGCCTCCAGTATTTTTAGGACAGTGTGGTAGGAATAGCAGGGACTCTAATGGTAGCCTCACTTGGGTTCAAAATCTGATTCTACCTTGTACAGGTGTGAATGCACAATTTATGAACCATTTTGAGACTTAGTTCCAGTATCAGTAAAATGGAAATCTGGCTCTTCTGGAGTGCTCGGTGTGGATACTGAGGTAGAATTATAAGATCATATCTGAAGAGGTCTGGGCACACCTGAGGTATTCGTTAAATGCCAGTTGCCTTCCCCCTTCTCCTCCAGTTCATTCTGCACTCAGTGACTACATGAATTCTGAAATCAGTGTTAATCTTTTTTTTTAAGATTTTATTTATTTGAAATCAGTGTTATAATTACATGGTACCTTGTGTAAAAATCCTCTGAGACCCCTCATTTTCTGCTAAGGCATGTCTTAAAGCTTTGACACGCATTTACTATGAAACAAAGGTTCTAGAGCCCAGGCTAGGTATGCTTGAGTCTTGGCACCATGACTTACTGACAAGCTTGGGCAAGTTTTGTAACTCAGCTCCCTCGTTTGTAGGGTGGGAGCAATAACAGCAGTACCGGCTTCATGGGGTTATCATGATGGCTGGACTTGTTAGCTTAGGTACAGGGTTTGGGAAAGTCCCTGACTGTATCTGTCCCACACCTTCCGTGATGCCCCATGGACTCTCTTTCCTGGTGCTGCTGTCACTGCTTTTCCAAGGACTCCAGGCTCCTAGCAAGCGAGACAATCTGATCTCCGCAGTCTGTCCTTCACATATGCTTCCCCTTCCCAATGAAGGTCTCTGTCACTGCTCTCTTCTCAAGTTATTTCGTCTGTTGGTTTGCCTTGGTGATGGTGAGTTTAGAGTTTGCTCCCAGAATCATGGCTGTTTCCATGACTCATATCAGATTAATTCTTGCAGTCCCTTGCTCCAAGTTTCTTTGGAGAGGAGACGGAGAAGGAAGGGCATGTTTTACCTTATAGGACTCTTATCAAACTGTTGGAATTACTTGTTAACCTGTCTCTTTGGCTCATTGGACCATAAGCTCTGGGAGGGCAGGCAAAATACGTGTGTTAATCATCTCCGTCACCCAACTCATAGCAAAGTGCCTGGCACGTAACAGGCACTCAGTAGATATTTATTGAGTGGATGGGTGGATGGATAGAGCAAGATTGGAAAATATAAACATCCCCTTTGCATTCCCAAATTGCAAAACATCAGTTGCCCCCTCTTCCCTGCCTAGAGAGGAAACCACTCCTCACAAGAGCGAATTTTAATGCTCCCAAATACTCTTGGGCCATAGGGGTTATTTTGCGGGCTCTGCTACTGCTAAAGCTGTGGGCAGTTAGTTGTTAGCATTTATGAGTGATATCTTAAATAATATCAGCTTTCACCAGGACTTGGACTGAATCCAGATTTATTTTCCTAGTACAGTTTCAATTTTTAGCATGCGTTATTTGTTGATGATATCCTCCTTACACAGCACAGTGCTTTCATAGAAATAATGAAACAGAATTGCTAATGAACCCACAAGACTCACATAAGTCTTCTGTGAAGTCGACAGCAGTGACAGCGGAAAGCAACAGAACCAGTATCCAATCCACATGTGATGAAATGATTTTGTTGTTGAAAGACCTGTTTATATTGACGAAGTGATCAGAAGTAAAGTAGGAGGGACAAATATGAAATGTGATCATTTGGTCTTACTATCAGGATTCCTTCTGGATTTTCTTCATTTATTTCCATTCCCTTTCTCTCTTTCTCTCTATAGTGCTGCTAGAAGGAGCAAGTACTACCCACACATTTTTTTGGCAGACTTGGCTATTAGTTCATTAGCATTTTGGCCTCCAGTCCGGAGAGCAGACCCTATTCGCTTTGTAATGGGTGTTGTCAAGGAAGCTTTTCAAAGGCAAAGGGAAAAAATGGCACCCACTCCACTGTCAAGGATTTTTATGAGGGTCAAGTAGCCTTGGCAAGAAGTCAGGCCAGAATGGCTTGGCTGTAGCAAGGAATGCCACAGCCCTTGTGACAGGTTAGGTTTGCCATAAACCTAAATTCACTAAATTCTTAAGATGGTGAGAGATTGTTATGCTCTCTCCTGAGAATGTCTTGTATGCTTTTTTTCTTTTTTTTGCGAGTGGTGGTTGGATGGCTTGAAAGTTGCCCGCTCCCGGCTCGCCATGTCTCCTGCTGTTCGTGCCCCTTCCCAGACTCACTGTGAGCCAAATCACCCTGGTACTGGTTGGCCCACCATACATCAACACACAAAATATTCTTTGGCGTCTGTGAAGTGTTCCAAAAATGTGTCTCAGTAACTGATGAGACACGGCTTATTTGTCCTGGGAAAGTGATTTAACGTTCAAGTTCCACCCTGTTTGAGTTTTTAGGCTAAACCTCAAGCAAATATTAGCATTAATCTTGATCTGAGTGTGCTGGTTTTCTTATTTTTATTAGCAGCAGCAGTAGCATTGGAGCATTATTTCCAAAGGCTACGGATTCAAGAGGGAGGTTGAGGTGATGTATGAACTCCTTCAATCTTCCTAGCAGCCGGGAGAGGTCTTGTTATTCTTACCCAAATTTTACAAGTGAGGAAACTGAGGCTCAGAGGGGTTAAGTAATATGTCAAATATTTTTCCTGGCAGGTCAGGACTAGACCTTTTCCAGGGTCTCTTCCAATCCTGGGAGACTGAATTCTTATTTGGGAACAGATGGCACATCGAGTCCAAAATGTCGCTGAAGAAGTGAGTGTGAGAGAGAATGGCAGGGTGTACTGGAGAAGGCTTTGGGGGACGCCTGGGTGGCTCAGTTGGTTGAGCCGCTGCCTTCGGCTTGGGTCATGGTCCCGGGGTCCTGGGATCGAGTCCCGAATCGGGCTCCTTGCTCAGTGGGGAGCCTGCTTCTCTCGTTGCCTCTGCCTGCCACTCCGCCTGTTTGTGTGTACTTTATCTCTCACTGACAAATAAACGAATAAATAAAAGCTTAAAAAAAAAAAAAAAAAGAAGGCTTTGGGGGCACAAGCGACTTCCTGGGCTGCCTCACAAACCCAAGGAAGTGGAGGGAAGAGCTAGAAAGCTTCCAAGGGCTCAAGTGAAGGAGACTTTGGATCTTCTCTCTAGATCAGAGGTTGTAAACTGGTGACACCCCAGCCTCCACGTGGCCTGGTGATGTACTTATTTGCTCCATACTTATTTGGCCCAGACTTGAAAAAGTCTGAGCCAGCATTTAAAAATCAGATTCGGGGCACCTGAATCTGGTGCTCAGTCGGTAGACCACACAACACTTGCTCTTGGGGTCGTGAGTTCAGGCCCCACGTTGGGTATAGAGCCTACTTAAAACAACAGATTTTTTAAAAATCAGATTTCACATGAAGATCCAGTTTCCCAAGCTTGTCTAGAAAATTCAGAACTGACAAGCTTAAGTCCCGGTTCCCCCTTGATAACAACTTGCTGGAGCCACACAGTGGCTGCTCTCTTCCTCATACCCCCTCCCCCCCATCACCAGTCAGTCCACTTTCCCACTGCCTGGCTCATCCCTTTTGTATCTGCCTGGCCTCGAGAGCTATTTGCTTTCAACCACTCCTCTCGTGCACGGTTTCTCATTCTTTTTTTTTTTTTAAGATTTTTTTTTTTTTTAATTCATTTGTTATAGAGAGAGAGCGAGCGAGCACAGGCAGACAGAGAGTCAGGCAGAGGCAGAGGGAGAAGCAGGCTCCCCGCAGAGCAAGGAGCCCGATGTGGGACTCGATCCCAGGACGCCAGGATCATGACCCGAGCCGAAGGCAGCTGCTTAACCAACTGAGCCACCCAGGCGTCCCACGGTTTCTCATTCTTGATACTACTGACATTTGAGGCCCAATAATTCTTTGTTGTGAGGGGCTGGCCATCCTGTGCTTTGGAGGATGTTTAGCACGTCCCTGATCTCTACTCACAAGATGTCAATAGTAACCCCTCCTCATTGTGACAGCCAGAAATTAACATCGCCAAGAGCCCCCAACAGAGTAAAAGTGCCCTTGACAGGAACCACTAGGGTAGCATAATGAGTCTAAGCCACCAAGAGCTCAGCTGCTAAGCCTTTCTATTATGAATTCCTGGGAATGAGAATCTCACGCATCTGGCTTGGGTCAGGGGGTCTTCTCCTGTGGCCAGGTGGTGACATCAGCCATTGTGACCACCACCTCCTGCAGAAAGGGAAGCACGGCGGGCAGCCCAGCAGATATCTACCATAAGAAGAAGGGTGCAAAAGATAACCAGGGGAAAACGACAGTCCAGGAGTAACTCCCAGTAGTATAACAATCTTAATTTTCCAAAGGATATTCTTGGTGTCTTTTTCTTTATGTGTTTCTACCACTGTTCTGTGATACAGCCAAGACACATACAGCGTGCCTCTCTCTTCCAGTAGATGAGGAGACAGAGAAAAGCTAAAATGGCCGCCTGAGTGCCTATAGCCACTACATAGAGAAAAGACGAGAACCCCGGCTTTCTGGAGCCCACCCCTGACCCCTCTGCTTAGCCCTGAAATGGGAGCCATCTGTAACCAGCACCTTGTCTCCTTTATGGGGTGCGGGGGGCGGGGGGAAGCAAAGCCAGCCGCCATCAGACTCGGCCTGGCCCTGAAAACACCACCGAGGCAGCCAGTCAGTCATGTTTGCAGAGCGGGTCTGGTTGGCAGGAGGCCACCCCGTCTAACTCCCGCTCCAGTCCGTCTGGGTGTAACCCAGCCATTATGGTCTCTCTCGGGTTTCGAACGCACAGGAACAATTCAGTCATTCTCATAATTTTATGTGGTACAGAAAGTCCCAAGCCAAAAATACCATCCTTGGTTCCTACTTTTAGACTTCCAGGGAACTTCCCCCTCCTCCCCTCCCTACCATTCACTTTGATTCCTTCTATTTTTCTCTTCTTGAATGCATCAGCCAGACGCGGAGTCCTAGTTTACTTAACGAGGAGCTACAGGCCCAACACAAATCAAAATAAACCCAACCTTCCTTCATTTGGCAGGCCTGGTGAAAGTAGGGGATTGTCGGCGGCCCTCAAATGCAGAGGCTCCTAACATGAAAGAATGTGGGGTTCTTATCTCTGGTGTGTGGAAATAGGAGAACTAGCTCCCAGAAGGATGATGGGGCAACAAGGGAAGTAGTTGTATCTCTACCCCTAGTATTATTTCTGGGGCTTAGGTAACCACATTCAATCACTGTCTTTATCTTTAGTATATAAAATCTCTCACCCCATAGGACTGTGATATCACGGCAGTGCTGCTTCCTTAAATAACTAATTCTTCTAGATCTTTCTCAGACGTATGTTAAGCACTGACTTCCTGGCGGTCAGATGCCTGAGGTGGTCTTTGGGCACACACAGACTCACGGTGCACACTACTGTCTCTGCATTGTGCTTGGCACGTGTTGCTGGTCAGCCATTTAGGTTCTATCAGAAACTAAATGAAATGAAATAAAAGTAGGAGACGATTTGAAAGTTTTTGTCTGTAGGAAGGGATATTATAGGTTTACTTATACAATGGCTTCTGGTTCTCAGAAACTTTAGCCTGCGTCGGAATCACCTGGAGAATGTGCAGAAACACAGATGGGGGGGGGGCTCACCCCCACGCCGAGAGCTTTGCATTCGCTAGGTTGGGCGTGGGCCAAGACTTTGCATTTCTGTCCAGTTTCCAGGTGCTGCCGATATTGCCGACCGGGAGACCCCCTTTGTGAACTAGACTAATCAAGAACGGTGCTTTGAAAGTTTCCCCAGGAGCCATACTGTCTGCCCCTCCTGCTTCTGTGCCTTCACTTGTGTTGTCCCTGCAGAGTCTCCCTCCTCCCGTTGGCCAGCTAAGTCCTCTGCATCTGCCAGGCCCCACCTCCGTTCCCATTCCTTCCACCTACTCTTTCCTGGCTGTTCCCATCCACTCAGGTCACTTCCGTTCTCTGAACTCTTCCAGTTTTTAAGTGAAGCCCAGACTTGAATCTGCTGCCTTGTGTCCTGTGCACCTTGCACACTCGTCCTTTGCCCAACTAGACCAGACTGATTGGATTAGTGTGGATTAGTGAACTCGACTGGCCTCATACGCTCTTCCCGTGTGTCCTTGAACTGAGCACAGGGCTCGGTACATTGTAGATAGCTCATTAAGTTATTGCCTGATGAAGGTTCAAAGTGAATTCAGAGAAGAAATAGAAGGCTGCATGTACCACCGAGTGCTATTGCTTAATACTTAGGCACCAAATTATGCTTCTGATATGGTAAGAATCCTTTGGTGCCCAAAGCCACAGATCCTTCCGCCTGATTCCGCATTGCCTAGCTTTTGGTCTTATAGAGAAAGGGCATCATGGGCTTGCTCAGTATGGTGGAGACCCAGGCCCACTCTCAGGGCTACCCTGGCCAGTTGCTGTAACCACGACTGTTGTCCACTGTGTGTGAGAATCAGTCATGGGGGGTCGGGCATGTGGAGAGGAAGGTGGGGAAGGGGGCAGAAGGATAGCATTTATGTTGGAAAGGCAGTTTGGGACCAGAATGTGAAGGCCTTATGTGACATATTAGGGACTTGGACTTTGTCTTCTAAAAAATGGGAGGCTTTTAATTTTTATTATTTTTTTGAAAGATTTATTTATTTATTTGAGAACGAGAGAGAGAACATACTCTCGAGTGCATGAGTCGGGGGAGAGGCAGAGGGGGAGAGAATCCTCAAGCCGACTCCCTACTGAGCACAGAGCCTGATGCAGGGCTCGATCCCAGAACCCTGAGATCATGACCCAAACCGAAGCCAAGAGTCAGACACTCAACCCACAGCCACCCGCAGGTACCCCTGAAAATGGGAGGCTTTTTAAAAAAGGGAATGACATCTTCAGGTATGTTCCTTAGAACCATAATTCTGGAGGTCACTGGCTTCTTACAGAGTAGGTAAGTAGCAGAGGCAAACTTACGAAGGAGCTTTGACTTAAAGGCTTCTTTCTTGATGGTCAGCTCTTCCCACCTTTTTAAAGATCCTGTGTCAGTTTCCTAGGGCTACCTTAACAAATGACCATAAACTAGGTGGCTTAATCCAAGAGAAATTGATTCACTTACACTTCTGGAGGCTGGACTCCAAAATCGAGCTTTTAGTGGGGCCATACACTCTCTGAAGTCTCTAGGGGAGAATCCGTTCCATGTCTTTCTCTTGGCTTCTGGTGTTGTGCAATTCTTGGTTTCTAGATGCATCACTTCCATCTCTGTCTCTGTCATCACATGGCCTCTCAGCATGCCTGTCTCTTCTTTTTTTTTTTTTTTTTAAGATTTTATTTATTTATTTGTCAGAGAGAGAGGGAGAGAGAGCGAACGAGCACAGGCAGAGTGGCAGGTAGAGGCAGAGGGAGAAGCAGGCTCCCTGCCGAGCAAGGAGCCCGATGTGGGACTCGATCCCAGGATGCTGGGATCATGACCTGAGCCGAAGGCAGCTGCTTAACCAACTGAGCCACCCAGGCGTCCCTGCCTGTCTCTTATAAGGACATCAGTCATACTGGATTGAGGCCTACCCTAATGACCTCATTTTAACTTTATTACATCTACGAGGACCCTATTTCCAAATAAGGTCACATTCACAAGCACTGGAGCCCCATATCTTTTTTTGGAGGAGGACACATTTCAACCCATAACAGACACTTACTTTGCTACGTCTAATTATTTTAGGGCTTAAGATAGCAGTGGTATATCCAGCTAGTAAACTCACCTGGGGAATGTGCCCATAAGGAGTTAGGAAGCTCCCTCCACCTTGAGTAATATGGCAGCTCACTTAATTATGAAGGAAGGAAACATATGGCCAAAGCAGCAGGAGGTGGGGCACTGACCCCAAAGACCAGTTAGGATGCTCTTGCAAGTTGGAAATAATGAGACCCTAAGACCCTAAGTAAGGCAGTGGCTTAAGAACAGGGGAGGGGTAGAATGGAGGAACAGATCCCCGGCAGAACAAAAAGGATTGGGTGTGGAGCAAGGAAGAACTCAACAGTAATTCTTAGCCTATTGAAAACTGTGCATGTGTGTTTGTGTGTATATATAGGTATATAATAACTGTCTATATGTTATACATGTACATATATTTGTGTCTCGAAGAGAAACAAGGCTTTATAGAGAAGCCTCTCTTTCTTTGTCCTTCCCCAGTTAACTGCAATTATGCTTCATTATCCTGGAAAGGAGAGTAGTAACAAGGAAATAATATGGAAGAAAGTAAGGAGCAATCTTGGAAATCTATGGGAATAAAGATTTTTAAAGGAAAAGGGGACAAAAGATACAAATTTTAGCCCACAACCTCCTGAGAAGGTTCTTGCAAATGTGGTATGGTTCTCTAGGGGAATGGCCACCACTAACCTGCTGAGTGCAGCCCGGCAGGCCCTTTATTCAAGTCCATTCCCAGCCATCAGCCAGGCAGACTTGGCCAAGACTGGCTGACCTCCAGGGAGACCTAGACCTTCTTAGAAAACATAATGGAAAATTCCTTTGCAGGGCAGAAGTCCTGTTGCTGTTTTTCAGGGGCGAGGGTTAGTGTTTAGATAAGACTCTTAACTTTTCCAAGCTCCATTCTCTCATCAGTAATGGACCAAGACCACCACCCTTAAAGGATTATTGTGAGGACAAATATCAGTTAATGTGTGTGAAGTGACGGCTCAGAGCTGGTGCCCCACACTATTCATTCCGTTTCCCTTCCTCTTCAATCTTCCTTGCCTGTCTTCTTCCAGGCTTTCTTATTCTTAGGGCCAGAGCTCTTTCTGCCATCCTCTCCCTCTGGAAATAAAACATAAATAAATTAAGAGAAGTAAAGTATAAGTAAATTCCTGCAGAGGGGCACCTGGGTGGCTCAGTGGGTTAAAGCCTCGGTCTTCGGCTCAGGTCATGGTCTCAGGATCCTGGGATCGAGCCCCACATTGGGCTCTCTGCTCAGCGGGGAGCCTACTTCCTCCTCTCTCTCTCTCTCTCTCTCTCTGCCTGCCTTTCTGCCTACTTGTGATCTCTGTCTGTCAAATAAATAAATAAAATCTTTTAAAGATTTTATTTATTTATTTGTTAGAGAGAGAGAGAGAGAGCACAGGCAGACAGAGTGGCAGGCAGAGGCAGAGGGAGAAGCAGGCTCCCTGCCGAGCAGGGAGCCCAATGCGGGACTTGATCCCAGGATGCTGGGATCATTACCTGAGCCGAAGGCAGCCGCTTAACCAACTGAGCCACCCAGGCATCCCAATAAATAAAATATTTTTAAAAAATTATTTTAAAAAATTCCTGCAGAGAATTTGCTTTCAACTCATCAGAATCATTATCATTTGCATATTCCCCGGAAGGGCTGGGTGAGGGGTCTTGGAGTCTATGAAGGAAACTGTGAGAGTGAAGGTGAGAACGTTACCAATGTCAGAATTATAATTGGGATTAATGGCAATCGAGTTTGAGAGGCAGAACCTGGTGCTTGTTCTGTCCCTTGCCCACACTGGCTGGTCGAGGCTACTCAGATGCTGTTACTATCTATCATCTGGGGCCCCCTGTGCCCCCTTCTTCAACAGAGAACAACTCTGCAGAACCGCATCCTCTGGGACTTAGGTGTTGAAAAGCAGTTAGAAAGTTAGAAAGCAGTGGCCACATTTCCAGCTCAGTAAAACTGGGAATGATGATCCAGGCAGGTCTGCCTCCTCAACTTCATTTTCCCACCAGGAATGCTTTCCCAGTGCCCCCTCTCTCTGCTCAACATCCCGTCCTCTCATCCCAGACCCGAGGTTCTAAGTCAGACTTCGTCCCACACAAATGTTAGCCCGAGGGACAGAGATACACAGGTAGGAGAAGGCTTATTGTGATATTACTCAGAACGGGGAAACCAGGAAAATAACCCAGGCGCCATTTACAGGGTTTTTTTTTCTAGATGAAGGGCACCGTGAGAAAGTGACTCATCATCTCAGAGCTTCTACTCTAGCTCCTTGTTTGTAACATAGACATTACTAATATCCAGCCTGACTACAAGGACTATGAGATGATAAGTATGAAAGCACTTTGTAAATTTCAGATGGTTTTACAAAGGTAGGGGATACAATGACTCAACAGTGAAAAAAAAGTCCTTTGAGGCCTTTTACAAATAAAGGCACTTTATGTATTGAAACTCTCGGCACTCACATATTTAACATTTGAGGTTTTGCCAACCTAGGGAGCAATCCGTGAGCAATTTGCAGTTTAGCTGAGGAGTATGTTTTCGTCGTCCACGAACGTGACGATCTCACATGAGGATGAGAGGAAGTGACTAGATGAAGTAGTAGAAATTAAAATAAGATCACATTATAGAGTCATTAGAGGCTCATTAAAACAGGCATTTTCTCAGTATCTTTATGCCCCATCAGGGGCTCTGTGTTATTGGGAAAGAGTGAGACAAAAAGGTAAAAATTAGAAATCTGTAACTAGATAAAACATAAATGTACTCATGAAACAGGGAGCACAGGAGTATGCAGCAACGTTATAAACAGATTTTTACCTGTCCTGTGCACTACTGGGGAGAGGTGGCAACGAGTGCAAAGCAGAGGGGTTGTGGGAGGGAAGATCTGTGTAAGCCTGGAGCTATAGAAGAGCTTCTGGGATTAAACTGAGTTTTGCCACATTTAAATGGAAACAATTTTCACCTGAGACTAGGCAGCAGCAATTACGGGCGAGCTAATATTTTTGATTTATTAATTTATTATTGAAGTGTAGTTGACCTGAGTGAGGTTTTTTTACTTGTTACTGGGGTGTGTGTGTGTATTTCTCCCCCACTTAACATTTTGGATGTAGGCGGTGCAAGGAGCACTGGGGTGCAGGCTACTTCCTGGTTTTCGCTCTGCCACCCCAAGGGTGTGGCACCAGTCTTAATGGGTGCCTTGGCTACTGCCTGCCAATCTGGCATAAGGACGTGGAGTGAGGAGGTCGTGCCCCCTTCCCCACTTTGTGATATGCCCAAGAGCTTGGACCTGCTCCTTTCACTTCCATCCCTGGCCACATCTAGCGGCATAAAGAATCTGGGAATGGATTCCTTCTGAGCAACTATGTGCCCAGCTAAAAGCCAGAGATCATGTCACTAAAGGAAAGGAAGCAAAGATGTTGGGGGGCAGCTCGCAGGTACTGCCACTGTTCAGCCCTCTCTGTGCCCGTGAACCCAATTTAACTGTTCAGACAGGAGGGCATCTGAATGGAAGGAGAGGCAAGACCATGCACGGAGATTGTGTTCAAGCCTTACTGCATCTGCTGGGGAGTTTCTGGGGCAGTTTAATGCTGATTGTATTTTTGGTTTCAGAAAGTAAAGGTTTGGGATCATTGAAAGATCTTCCTTGACTTTCTGTTCATATGTGAAGGCTGCTCAGGGGACGTTGCTTGAGAAGGAGACAAAGCAAGCCCTGACATCCTCTGGCGGGACACAGCTAAGCCTCACTGTTGTTAGAAGGTGGCCCTGCACTCACGGCTGGGCCACGTCCTTGCATTGGACGTGGGCAAGTGCACACAACACTAGCCTCAGACAAGCTCCCTCTTAAACCATGGTCAAGTGAGACCAAACAAGGCCACTGTGTAATTTCTTCTAAACACAGGCTAAGACAAGGCACATTTACAACCCGTAATATACTGCCAGATACCACCACCACTCCCAGTCCAGCCTGGCTAATAGGAGTGGCCACTGCTGCTTTATCATTTTCTCGCTCTCTGCTCTAGTCAGCTCCCTACAGAGAACATACATTGAGACATACAATCATAGACTGCCATACTTTCTGATGGCGCCCCATTTAGAGGAAACCTTTGCTTCCTTAGACCTTCCCCCAAACCCACTACTGAAGCCCAAATCCTGTGGTAGATTCTTTTTTTAATTTTTTTGAGATTATTTATTTATTTATTTATTTGTCTGAGAGAGAGAGAAAGAGAGAGAGCACACGCGCACACACAAGCAGGGGGAACGGCAGGCAGAGGGAGAAGCAGACTCCCTGCTGAGCAGCGACCCTGATGCAGGGGTCAATCCCAGGACTTTGGGATCATGATCTGAGCCGAAGATAGACGGCTATCCGACTGAGCCACCCAGGTGTCCGCCTTTAATAGATTCTAAAAACCTCTTACTGAGGGGCCCAGTTGTGCCTTTCCTTTTCTCCCTTACTGTGATGAGTAATGAATGCAGCTGTGCAGTGAGACGTGTGTTCCTGGTGGTCTTTGGCTGAAGGCGTTGACATGTTGTATCGTGGAGGGGTAATCCTGCCCTATAAATCTAGAACATCTGGGTTCACTTAGAGGAGACCTCACTGCCACATTGGGCCAGTGTCTTACCCTCTAAAAGGTTCAGTTTCCTGATCTGTAAATTGTGGATGGTAATACCAACTTTACGAGGTTGTGAAGATTATATAAAAGGATAGATAGGAAAGTGCTTTTTAGAATTATGATGCTCTTGGGGCTCCTGGACAGCTCAGCCGGTGAAGCATCTGACTCTTGATTTCAGCTCAGATCTTGATCTCGGGGTCATGAGTTCAAGTCCCACGTTGGGCTCTACTCTGGGCATGAAGCCTACTTAAAAAAAAAAAAAGAATTACGATGCACTTTATGGATCTAAGGCAGTCAGTTTTATTTATGACAGGGGAAATAATGGCAGATTCTGTGTTTCTAAGATTTTCTTTGCGCTGAGGTCAATGAATAGCTCGATTTATAGCCTAATTTACATCAGTAAGTACATATGCATTAGTAGTCCCCCTACTTCTCTGTACTTAGGAAAGAAATTTGAACCAGGAGGCTGACTCCTGGGCATTTCTACCCAAATAGGGCAGTTTCAACAGAGCCTTCTTGAAAGGAAAGTTCCATTTCATTTGAAAGGAGAACGCAAAAGGCAAACAGTCACATTATGACTTACATAGTGTCATACCTAAATAATGAGAAGATAGCACTTTCCCCCAAGAGCCTCTGTGAAGTTTTCAGGGGGCTTCTGAAGTCGAAAGGAAAATTCTAGCTCCATTTATTTCCCAGGGTCACTATCGCCCCAGTTTCGTGGAGTGAGGAAGAGAAACGACCTGAAGCAGCCAAGTGAGAATGCAGTTCTGCCTTTTGCTTTATGTATGAGCTTGGCCAAGTCTCGGGCCACCGTTTCCTCATTTCGAAAACACAGGTAGGGATGGCTGCCTCACAACCAGATCCGGCATCGCTCCAATAGGATGTGTGTGTGAAAACGTCACTGTGAAGTCCCGTCTGTGTAGGAAAGGAGTCATTAGGCTCCTGGGGTTACTGTTTTATGAGGAGAGGGTCCTACGTAGCTGGTACAGGATAAACGAGCAGCTTCTGAGCCCCAACTTTGTTTCACTAACCACTCTCTTGAATGACAGAGAGGGCCGTGCTAGGGGAGACATTCCTACCTCGATGCTGCTGCTTGGAGACATGAACCAAGCTGGGGGTGTTGGAGTTCTCACTCCAAGCAGAAACCCAGAAGACACCAGGGCCTCCTGCTTTTGTGTTTCAGACAATAAGATTTTATCAAGTTGGCACCTGATTCTACCAGTCAGATTTAGATTTGATTGGGGTCTGAAACTGAAGGCCTTATTTGCAGCCTGGAGCTTCCCCATCAAGCTGGATGTTTCTAGAAAAACCAGCCAGCGGGCCACATTTTCTTTTATGCGAGAATCCATTAATATGGTAGATAGTTTGGAGTGATCCTGGAGGATCATCTCCCCAGACAATACCTGAGAGAGTTTCCTTTCTCCACCCTGGAGATGCCCTAGCCTTGCAGACCAAATTCATGGGTGTCCTGGTCACAGTGTCACTGTCTCTTGGGCAGAAGAGAAACCCTAACCTTTAGTCTTTACCTTCTGTATATCATTTTGTATTTTAAATTGGCAAGAGTCTTTTGTTTGTCTTCATACCTTAACTTACCTTTACATATTTATAGACCTTTATCTTCAGTCATAACACATGTACACCTAACCTTTTGATTACAAATTTAATAAAATTGATTATGCCCCAAGGAGTGCCAGACACTGAGCTGGGTAGACTGGGAATTCAGAGAAAAAGGGACAAATGTCCCTGCTCACAGGGCACTCAAGGACTAGTTAGAGAATCAGTTGTGTTTACGTCTAATTCATGTCAAGACAGCATGCCAAAGCCAACAATTGAGATGGGTTCCTAGTATAGCACAGTTCTCTTACTGGCCCTGTGAGTTCCATGGTGATACCCTATTCATGCATTCATGCATGAGGAAAGTGAGACCAATGGCCCTAAGTGATTGCTGTGGTCACCCAACAAAGGGGGTCTGATCTGTAAGCACTGGCCTTCTCCAGCCCGGCAAGCTGCCCTTCTCCCTTACCTACCTTGTCAGCGTTCCTTCATAGCATGGTGCCCTATCAAGATGACAGGTGCATTTCTGCAGATTATATAGAAA
Source organism: Taxidea taxus jeffersonii (assembly GCA_003697995.1). Lineage (NCBI taxonomy): Eukaryota > Metazoa > Chordata > Mammalia > Carnivora > Mustelidae > Taxidea > Taxidea taxus. The sequence goes on along the minus strand of ML106044.1, from coordinate 78,633 downwards.
TTCTATTTGGGGTTGACTCTTCCCTCCAGACATTTAGGAAGTTGCCTTAAGTATCTGGACTTGTCCCTGAATCTTCCTTTGGAAGCTAACTGGTCTCCTTATTGGCATGCCAGTGTCTGTTAGCTTCAAGGTGCCCTGTTTTCACCTTTCCCATGTCTGGTGCTCGTCCCACCCAGGACTTTACTTTTCGCCAGATCCCATCCTATCTCGGTACCTGTAGTGGAGGCCTTGCCTGTGGCATGTAGTACACACACTTACTTTCATTTAGGTGTTCTTGCGTTTTTTTGGAAAACAGGTTTGAGGATGAAGGAAGGTAAGTTCTGCAAAGTATATAGCAAATTAGTGTAAGGGCATAAATTAGGAGAAACTAACAAATTAAGTTGTATCCACATTCTCTCTTGGTGTTACCAAAATAACTTATTTTTATGGCACGATAAAGTTTACAAAGGACTTTCCTGCCCTTGATCTCATTGGTCTCTTGCCAACAACCCTGAGATGTTGGAAACAAGGGAGTTTCTGTGAATCCCCAGGCCACCCAGTCAGTAAGTGGCAGAAGAGGATATTAGAGTCTCTTCTTCAGGCTCCAGTCCTGGGCCTTTGCTCTTTGCCAGGTCGTGGCAGAATGTGGACTTCGGGATAATAAAGTTGACTCAAGTACTCAGAGTGGCTGTTAGTACCTTTATTCCTCCCAGCATCCAAGAGAAACTTCTCAATTATGAATTAGAGCCTTTGGGAATAGACCTGGAGACAATGCTAAGTGCTTTCACCAATAGGTTCCTGTTGGTAAATCTGTGAGGGGATGGGGGACAACAGGAAGGAAGGCTGACTTTCAGGATTCCAACAGATGGGTAAGGTTTCCTAGGAATGAGGACAGTTCAGAGGAAGGAGGTGATCTCTGGTGACAGGTTGTCATATTAATGGGGAATTTATCTATTTTTAAAGTGCTTAGATGTAAGTGTACCTTCTGATTTGGAGTCCAGTTTTTCCTCCAGGGCTGTGGGTGCATTAAGAGATGTAGGCCATTAACTAGGGAGACATCTTAAACAAATTCTGAGGATTCGTGTGCTTTTACTACTAAAATGAAAAAGGAAAAAAAGTATAAAATAAGCCCACTCAGAGAGTTGGTTTTTCCTATTACTTTTGTTATCGTGATCTTATCGTTTGGATACTCTCTTAGAGCCAGTCCATGAGCCCTTCAAGAAAGCCTGACAAAATTCTTAATAACGATACCTGCAACCAAAGAGGGGCATTTGGGGAATTTTTTTTTTTTTTTTATAATTAGAATCCTGGAAGATTTATAACTCGAAGGCAATCAACAGGTTTCTAGACCAGTGTAGGAATTCATTGTCTTCCTCTGGCATTTAACTTCCTTTCACATCATGGGACCCACTTCCAGATTTCAAAATTATGACAACATCGGGGTAGAGTCACTTCCTCTCTTGATTAAGTCTGAGAGTGAGGGGGTGGGTGGATGGGCAGGATGGGTGGCTAAAAATGGTGGTAGATTCTGTTATTTGGTCCTAAATGCTGGGTAGTATCTTTTGTCAGTAAAGATGTCAGATGCCTTATGGATGGGCCAGACAGGGAACAAGGCAGAGCCCTGGGAACAAGGACTGGTTTTGACGGACTGGCTCCAGTCTGCCCTCAGCCTTGCTTCAAGGACTGGTCTTGCTGGACCTACTGGTAGGAGGAGCTGCCCTAGATTCTCCTCTAGAAGAGATTCAAGAGAACCCAAAGCCTGGCATGTAACACTTAGTGCTTTACCTGGTGATAAATTATGAAGTAGCCAACTGGTCCATAGTAAATAGTTGCTCAAATGCCTTTTCAGCTTCTCAGTGGTGACAAACTATGTCTGAAAGAGATCTTACATCACATGAAAGATTTAGGGATTCTAGTTAGGCTATTAAAAACCTCTTTCCAGATGGGAGATGGTATAGCATACCTCACACCAAATTTCTGAGTCTCATAGTTAGGCATTGAGATTTTTAAAAAATAATAATCTTTGATGTCAAAAAGCCCCACAATTTTAAGGAAAATCAAACCAACCTAATTTAAATGGAATAAATGATGGTTCAAGCTAGTCATTGTCTGACAGACCTTGGGCTGGTGTTTCCAAAATGAAATTAACTGGGACACCTGGGTGGCTCAGACAGTAAAGCACCTGCCTTCCGCTCAGGTCACGATTCTAGGGTCCTGGGATCGAGTCCCACATCGGGCTCCCTACTCAGTGGGGAGCCTGCTTCTCCCTCTCCCACTCCCCCTGCTTGTGTTCCCTTTCTCACTGGGTCTCTCTCTGTCAAATAAATGAATAAAATCTTAAAAAAAAAAGATTCAAATCTTTTTTAAAAATGGGGATCATTCAGGTTAGAAGTCACTTGTTAGCGAGGATCAGGATCAATGATTTGTGTGAATTCATGTCTTCTCAGCTTACTTGGTAGCATGGGTCATATTTCGCAATGAGGTGTGAGCTGCACTGGGCATTCTCCTTCCTGGTAGTCACCAGCTCATTCGGTATTTTTATGTGAGGAAAGAACTGAATCTTACGTCAACAGGATTCATTCTTCCCACTCGAACTGCAACTGCAGATTTTGAGTCATTAGTTTGTAAACCTTTATATCTCTTAAAAAAATCCTTATATCCCCAAGGCTGGCACAGTACCCAGCACAGGTATTGTTGCCTGGGTTAAGTGACTGAATCAGTGAAAGACCGAATTGGTGAAAAATATAGGATGTGGTTGAGGAAAAAGACCACAGAGTACAGTTGTTATGAAAAGAATACCATCCTTAAAATTATTATCATTGCTGCCAATTCCTGCTTATGTTTATGGATCCTTCAGAATTTCAGAGTATGCTACCAATACTGTATAGCTCATGATTCTAGCTAGGAGAGGAAAAATGAAATCTTAGATAGAAACTTTTTTGGGGCTCCTGGGTGGCTCAGCAGGGTAAGCCCCTGCCTTTGGCTCAGGTCATGATCTCAGGGTCCTGGGAGTCCCACATCGGGCTCTCTGCTCATCCGGGAGCCTGCTTCCCCCCCTACCCCCTCTGTCTGCCTCTCTGTCAACTTGTGATCTCTCTCTCTGTCAAATAAATGAATAAAATCTTTAAAAAAAAAAAAGAAACTTTTTTATCTGGAAAGTGTAAGGCTCAGTTTTCCAGGGTTGGGTCAGCAGTAACTATTAAAACCACTAGCTTACACATCCCTTTTAGAAATGGGCCCCAGGCTTCTCACACATGTGACTGTAATGCTGAGAGGCCAAGGGGAATCTTCGGTCTCCAGATAAGCTCATTGGCCTTTTATTTCTGTCATAATTTGCCCTTCAGACTGTTTGGGTTTCATCCGAGGCTCTCTCTGGTTGTGGAAGCGGCCATCTACTGGTGGCTCATATGTAATAACGTCCTCGGAGGTAGTATTTCCACACAATCTTCATCAACAAAAAGAAAACATTTAAGGACTATCCCAGGTGGTAGCAGATTCCCATGTGGGAACAAGAATGTCCGGAATCTAAGGCCGAACATAAAGGTCTTCCCTGTTGGTGGCTGAATAACAGTGGTTGGCAGCCTCTTTGAACTGGGTTAGACTTCACCTCTTCACTCACATGGTTCTTTATCCCCAATCCATTTGTTCCTACCAGGCTTTAAGCTTTCTGGTCCAAAAGAACTTCCTCCAAGTCCACTATCTAAGTAGATAGATATTCATTCAAGAGCTCACGAGAGGGGGATGGGATTAAGGGGGGGAGGAGGCTCCTAGGCACCCTGACAAAGGAAATCAGAGATCAGGCATCCTCACAGAATAGCTTTGCGTATGGGCAGACCTGATTTCCTCGGACACCTATTCCCATGGTGCTCTCTGGGCCATTAGGAATCACCTTGACTCATACTTCTGGTTTTTAGTTCAGCTTCTAGGAATGCATTATTTCGCGCCCTGTGGAGGTGGATGGAACTTGCTGTCAGAGATGAGGAGCGTGGTCACCCAGCAACCTCAGCCTCTCTGGAACCCAGGAGGTGTGAGGAAACCAGCTACCCCAAGACGCCCACATAAATGCTTCGCAGCCCCTGTCTGTCTGAAACACTCAGCGTCGGAGAGTAATTGATTCTCTCTGAATGCCAAATAAGTGGGTTTAAAATTCTAATTCCATCAAAGCTGGTTGTCAGAGTTTGATAAGGAATAGGATATTTACATAGTCTCCAAGTCTCTTCCCACAAACTGCTTAGCAGTTACAACAGGAAAAAATAGAAGTTATGCAGTAGGAAAATGGGACAGTACTTAGCCAAGTGACAAAAATGAATATCACCCACAAACATCAACAAACATCATGTCCCTCCAGACATGATACCCTGAGAAGGACACAAAATCACTTGACTAGAAGTCTAGCCAAAAAAAAAAAAAAAAAGGCAAAAGCTGCATTTAATTATGAGGAAACATCTGACAAACCCAAACTGAAGGAAATTCTATAAAATAACTGGCCCGGATTCTTTAAAATGTCAGCATTATAAAGGACGAAGGAAAGCTAGGAGCTGTTAGAAATTACAGGAGACGGGACGCCTGGGTGGCTCAGTTGGTTGAGCGGCTGCTTTCGGCTCAGGTCATGATCCCAGCATCCTGGGATCGAGTCCCACATCGGGCTCCTTGCTCAGCAGGGAGCCTGCTTCTCCCTCTGCCTCTACCTGCCACTCTGTCTGCCTGTGCTCACTCTCGCTCTCTCTAACAAATAAATAAATAAAATCTTTAAGAAAAAAAAAGAAATTACAGGAGACTAAAGAAATATGAAAACTAAATGCAAGCATGATGATCTGGCACCAAGCAAAAGACAATCTTGTCAAAGGACATTATTGGGATAATTGATGAAATTGGAATATTGACTCAGATAAAAAGTATAGCATCTATGGTGTCAATGTTCCATTTCCTAGATTGTTTACTTTGGATATATATATCCAAAATAAACAAGAGACTTTTCATATATATATATATATTTGTATGTATTATTATAATATATTATAATATATAAAT
>ML106044.1:61319-73223 GCA_003697995.1 Taxidea taxus jeffersonii | reverse complement strand
TATATATATATGAAAAGTCCCTTGGGAAATACATACTACAGTGTTAGGAATCAGAGGGCGTGATGTATACAACCTATTTTCAACTGCTTTGTATAAAAAAAATCTACATATTTGGCGGGGAGAGAGGGAGGGCCAGAAAGGCAGCAAGTGTGGCAACATGTTACCAATTGGTAACAAACAGAGGAATCCTTTGTATATTTTTTGTAACTTTCCTGAAATGGCGAAATTATTTTTAAAAAATGGTTTTAAAACCTACTTTTCGGGGCGCCTGGGTGGCTCAGTGGGTTAAAGCCTCTGCCTTCGGCTCGGGTCATGATCCCAGGGTCCTGGGATGGAGCCCCATGTTGGGCTCTCTGGTCAGCAGGGAGCCTGCTTCCCTCCCTCTCTCTCTCTCTTTCTGCCTACTTGTGATCTCTATCAAATAAATAAATAAAATGTTTTTTAAAAACCCTCCTTTTCTTATTCTACGATCATAAACAAACAAAATAAACAGAAAATCCATTGTCTCCTCTCTGCTGGGATGGGTTAGCCATCAGCCAAAAGGGCTGGAAAGAGATTTTTGTCCCCTTTTGCCTCTCCTCCTGACTCCTAAATCAAATCCTCCCAGCCAGTTGTGGACGATTCCTGTGGAGACACCAGCCAAGCAGGTACCAATTCTATGTCAGGGGCAACAGGCCTGAAGGACTGCTAGCCAGGCTGGCTGCTCTCTCCATCTCGGCCCATCCCAGAGCAGCAGCAGTGGTGGTCGCAAATTGAGATCAGTAGGAAAACAGATCTGTTTCGGGTTGTCATGTTGCACATAATACGATGAGTGAGCAGAAAAGAATGCAGCCCAGTGAAGGGACAGCCTGTGAACTCTGGGTCTGGTTCTGAATATCCTTATGATGCCCGTCATAGAAAACAGGAAACATCAGTTAAAACGGGAAATCGCTGTGGGCTGAGTTACTGTAATGCCTCATTTTACTTAGAAGCTGGCATCGAGTAGGGCCTTCATCCACAGCCTGACGTCTCCTGCTTTTCTGTGCCTTGATAATTTTGCCCTCTCTGTAGGGCAGTGCATTACTCAGCCGAGAGGCTTTTAGGCTGGGATTGCTACCTTTAAGTAAGCTTAGAAATTGTGTTTCTCAAGAGCTGTTTGTTTTGCCCGTCCTGGGTTTAAAGATTTTATTTTATTTTATTTATTTTTTTTATTTATTTGACAGAGAGAGATCACAAGTAGGCAGAGAGGCAGGCAGAGAGAGGAAGGGAAACAGGCTCTCCACTGAGCAGAGAGGCCCGATGCCGGGCTCGATCCCAGGGCCCTGAGATCATGACCCTAGCCGAAGGCAGAGGCTTTAACCCACTGAGCCACTCAGGCGCCCCCTGTCCTGGGTTTAAAAGCAGTCTAGCTCTGTTGCTGGTTCTGGGTCCCTCCTCCTGCCTCCTCTTTTATTTCTAAGTAGGTGAGATGCAGCACACAGAGACTCACAGCCCAGCTTAATAAAATCCCGCCATGAGTGACATTGCCATTATCATGCTAGACATAAGCAGAGGGATGTTCCTGCAGCTGAGGAGCCCAACCAGAAATTTGCTCTCTTGTCCTCCCCAAATCTCCACCACTCCTCAGGGTTCCACTAAAGTATCAGGGAGATTTTGCAAGGTGATCCAGGCTATAAAATGGACATCATTATACCTGTTCCCTTCCTGCCCTTTGGAGCTGCTCTGGGACTCATATGGGATGATAAGCAGCTGAGTAGCGAGATGCTGGAAGCAATATACAGATTAGAGGTGGTGTTGTTTCTCTTTTTGGATGGGGATCTGACTGCAGGACTTTGGGCCTGTTTCCTCTGGAAGGAAGACAGTTTTTCTGTGTGACCTGGGCTGCACCCTCTGATGGGGATTCCATCTTGGCTGCCTGTTTCCTGTCTTCGATGCCAAATACTCAGCCTTGGCCTTCTGGCCTCACTTGGCTGCTTTTATTTTTCCTTTCTATCTAGCCAGTTTTCTGCCTCACCAATGAAAGTATGCGTGATGGAAGCCGGAGCCTCATCTGTCTAGTCTACAAGTGTTACCCCAGCACCTAGAACAGTGCTTGGCCCCCAGGAGGCGTATAACTGTTGGGATGAATGAATAAACAAACGAATGATGAAAGGCTTCCCATCCTTGGTTTTCTTATCTGCTATTTGCCTCCTGTTCTGCACAATCTCATGCATGTCTATGGCAACAACTTTTTAGTAGTCAACGGAGGACTCTCAAATTGATGTTCCTTCCTGGCCCATGGCTTGCTCCTAAGCCCCAGAGCTCCGGATCTGAGCACCCAGGGCCTAATGTGGGAACATTCAGTAAAGAACGGATTTTGAGTATAGATTCTGGAAGGAGGATATTTGCTCACTGGTGTTGATCTGGGGCAAGTGATGTAACTTCATTGTGCTTGGTCTTTCTCATCCTTAAATTGGAGATTAACAATAACGCTGACTTTATAGGCTTGTTGGGACAGGTAAATGCATTAATACCTGCAAATAGCTTAAAAGTTGCTTGATACATAGCGAACCGTCTATAGAGCTCACTGGATCCGGGTGCCATCTGGGACATCAGGGTGATTGGTTTCTGCCTCTTTTTCATGGCAGAATAAAAGGGGCACCGCTGAATCCTGAACTGTTTCTCCAAACGAAGTGCAGACTTATTCTTTGCCTGTGGCACGTGGACCTTGCCTACCCATGCCTCCCTGCTCAGGAACCAAAAAGTGCTTTTCCTGACCCAGCCAACTCTATGGCTGAGATAGCTTCTGAACTGTGAGGCCCCTGCCTTGGTCTGCAAACTCCCATTTTCCCACTGCTTGCACGCCCGTGGGAGAGAGCCTCCCTTAGACTCTCCAGGTTTGCTTCTCAAGCTCTGCCTTCTAGAAATCCCCTCCCTTCTTTGGCCACGTGGACAAGTTAGGCAGTGGATCCCTGGTCCAGTTCAGATAAGAAAAGACCCCCTAAACGGGTAGGCCCAAGCTCATTTTGCAGTCTTGTTTGTAACTATAGTAATGTCACAGTTCAGTTGAGATTTTCATCACACTGGTGAGGAAATTCATAGGGAAGGTTACTACAGCAACCTTCACTCTGCTGGGGGAAAGCATATCCTTCACAATGGGGCCTTTCAGAGCCTGGGCCCCAAAGCTGGGCAGTGATTCAGTCTATTCAAAACACAATGGGGCAAAACAGAATAGAAAGGAAAGACACATTGTTTTAGGCCTCCCATCCCCTTCGGTAGCTTTGCGCATGCTTGTCCATCCCTGTGCCCAACTTGACTTTTGTTCCTCCCGAAAACGCTTTTAATTTCACAACTCACATGGGCTCGCATGCCTGCCCTCTAAAGAGCATTTCATGTCAGTCTAAACAATGACGACAACGGCTCTATAGCCAGAAAGTGTACAAACTTACTCATAGTCAGAAAGAGCTGCCGAAAAAATAACCTTTAAGAAAAGGTGGCACAGAGTTTCGATTTGGAGACCAGGAGAACACCGATTGATTGTTTAAAAATATTCAAAATAAAATAAAATAAAAATAGTCAAACCTCTCTTAAAAATTAAGCCCCGTAAAACCACCACCGATTTTTTTGGGGGGGAGGGGTGAAAATCTTAAATGACCAAAAAAATCAAAATCAAATCAAATCACCCTTGCCTTCATTCACAGCCACTCAGAATAAACCCACCCACCAAACAAAATTTACCCACCAACAGTCACTTTATTTTTTTAAACTAGAGAATGTGGCCTAGGTTTTTCAAAGCTGAATATAGCCAGTAATGCGTGTGAACTGTAGTTGGACTAAGCAAAAGAGTTCTGAATTGCAGTTTCCTTAGAATAGAAGTCAGAAGGAAACTGTTTTCTTAATTTTTTTTTCCTTGAGAGCATTTATAGTATTTTATTTTATTTATTCACACCCCCACTCTATGATCAAACAAACTTTTCTTATGTTGTATATTTAGTATATCTGTAGGGTTGTTTTATGTCTTTCTCTTCTTTAATGTTTCCCGCATGTTTAATTTAAATCATTTCCCTTTTATCTTTCTCAGGATTTCCTAACCTTTTGTACTCTTGCTCCACTAAATTAAAAAGAAAAGTCAAAGTGAGCTTTTCTTGTAAATGGGAAACTAGCAGGTCCTTCTGTATCTTTTTACTTATTTATTTTTTTAATTTTTATTTATTTATTTGTTAGAGAGAGAGAGAGAGCAAGCACAGGCAGACAGAGAGGCAGGCAGAGGCAGAGGGAGAAGCAGGCTCCCTGCCGAGCAAGGAGCCCGATGTGGGACTCGTTCCCAGGACGCTGGGATCATGACCTGAGCCGAAGGCAGCTGCTTAACCAACTGAGCCACCCAGGCGTCCCAGGTCCTTCTGTATCTTAAAGTCAGATTCCACCAAACAAATGGCGAAACTTTTTGCTTTTGCTGCCAGTGGACCCTAATTGGTATGTGGTCACTTCTAGATATATCTGGGTGTTGGCTCTTTGATTAGTAAGTAACACTGTGCTTTTGATCCAACTCCCAGGAAGAGAAGGGGTCACAGCCAGGGAGAGCGTATTAGGATTGCTGGTGCTACTTACCCTCCTAATTTGGGTCTGGGACTTGGGTCAAAAGGGACTTTTGTGCACTTGGGAGCAGAGTGTGGTCGAATTCTCTCAGCCATTTTTGCAACCAGAAACCATGCAAATGTGTTTGCAAATGCACTTGTGGTGCTGCTGGCAGTGTGTGAGCACAGCCCTCTTTGTGAGGTGGTAATGTTGGCTCTTAATTGTCCTGCCCCAAGTTGCCTGCCCTATTTTCTCCATAACTGGATGGGCTACCCAGCCCAGAGAGCAGCTCTCGCTTCATCTTAATTCCTTGTCTAATGTGATTTCTCAGTGCTGCTCTAGGGATCATTTGGGTGTGAGTCCCAGCCCCCTTGACTCCCATTCCTGCCCGTACCATAAGGGAGACCAGAGTTTATGAATTGCTCTTGCCTTTCCGGAGCTGCATGTTCCGTAGCGGGAACTGTTTCGGCAGTTACGTCTGTCTCGCCTATTTTGTGGGAGGGAGATTTTCCATGAGGTTACTTTGAACATAATCGAGTGTCTTCACTGGGGGAAGAGGCATCTTTGCCGCAAAGGGAAGCCGTCCTCTCTCCCCAAAAGAATGTTGAATGAGAAGCCAGCACTTGCCAAAGACCAGGGTGTGGGGCTCTGTCTTTGAAACTGGCTGTGAGGAGTACTGTGAAGGGAGATGGGGTAGAGGCAAAGGTACAGTGTCTCAGGGTAGCTCCAACCCTCTGGCCTCTGAGCTCCAGAGAGGCTTCTCACAGCCCCCATTATCCTTCTGTGCGTCGGTCCTAGCAGTGGACCTGAAATGCCCCTGTAGGCAGAGCGGCCATCTCTGTTCCATTGCCAAGGCAATCCTTCATCCAACCTGCCATGTGGGACTTCAAGGCAGCTTCAGGGGCCATACAAGACACTTTGCTGTCAGACAACAACGTGTCAACCTTGGGGTAGTTTCCCAGAGTGAAGGATCGACTTCCTTTGTCTTCCACAGTAGCCTTGAAGGAAGCTGCTGTGGGTTTCCCAAGGACAGATCTGGACTCTGTGACTCTCTCTGGCCAAGTTTTTCATCTCCTACATGGGAATCAGAGTACATCCCTGGTTCTACAATTCTTTTAAGACCAAGGGAAACAAAGCACCTAACATAGTGTTTGATACATAGTAGGGGCTCAAGAAATGCAGGGCCCGCTCCATTCCCTAAACATTTTGGATCCCCCCTCTTGATGGCAGGGGTTGTCCCTTCGATGCTGTATTATGTTTTGCAGAATACAGTAAGCAATAGAATTTCTGGGATTTTCTCTGGAGTTGGGAACTTTAAGCTCGTGGGACCCACCCATGGCCCATAATCACATCAGACATGGTTACCTAGTGTTTTGTTTCCAATTTTAGTGATTATGGCCACAGAAAGTTACTACAAAAGAAGAAAATTCTACAGCCAGATATCTCCAGTTAAATTATAGCTTTCCAATTTTGGCTAACCTTTCCCCCCATATTCTGAAGGTTGCCTTTTTCTACTTGCTTCTGAGTTTTAAGCCAATGTCAGGACTTTGCCCCCTGCTCCCACCACCCATAAATAGAGGCCTGTATCTTCAGTGGAAGGCAAAGGGTCCCAGGAAAGTGATCCCCAAAGTGTAGGGTCTATAGACTTTTGCAGGCAAGATAACCCCCTGGAAGGCACATTTAAAACTTCAATTTTTGTTTATCTTAATATTAAAAACTGATAAATTAAGATCTTCAAATATTTCATATTTGGATGGACACCAGCACCATCATGCAGTCTGATTGCCAGAGAAGGTTCACAAGTGATTATCATTATTAACATAAATAAATAAATAAATAAAATAAACATTATGTTTATTATTTGAGAAATTTAATTTTTTTAAAGATTTTATTTATTTGACAAAAAGAGAGAGAGAAAGCATGAGCAGGGGGGTTAGGTGGGGAGAAGGAGCAAGGGGAGAGGGAAAAGCAGGCTCCCCGTTGATCAGGGAGCCCAATAAGGGGACTCCATCCATCTGAGGACCCCAGGATCACAACCTGAACCAAAGGCAGACACTTAACTGACTGAGCCACCCAGACGCCCAAGAAATTTAAAATATTTACATGCCTAGACTTATTTGTTCTTTCCAGAAGCTCTGTGGGTGATAAAAAACCTTTGCTATAGGTTTGCTCAGGAGAGGCGGGCCTCAGCTGCAAAGAAAGTGCTGGACAGGGGCCAGAAGATCTGAGTTCCAGTTCTGGTTCTTCCCCTAAGTAATTGGCACCATGGGCATCCCTCACCTCCCTGGGTCTCCGATTCCTCACCGGTACAGGGAAAGCTTGGAGGCTGATGGATAGGCGGGGCCCCGGCCCCTTCCAGCTCTAAAATTTTAGGATTCAGAATGTAAATACAGAAGCATTCTGCCCCTTCTTTACCCTTTTTCCTTTGTAGTTAAACATCTTTACTTTTTTCCTATAAGGTATCAATCTGTTACTCAGATGGTCCTTACTGTACTCCTTCATTAAAAGCTTCCTTTTTAGTTAGCCTCTTCAAAGCCTTACGTGTCTCATCTGGCAGCAACTGTCTTTTTTCTGCTCTGCTGCCATAGATCCCTGTTCTCAGAGTCTGGGTTCAAATGTCTCACATATGGTACAAGTGGTTCATTTGAGGATCACGAAACTTTAAAAGTTCTGTATTTCTTTGTTGAATCCTGTCTCAGCTATCTCTTCTTGGTAGCCCGATGAGACAGTGTCCCAGTTCTTTCTTGAAACATCTGATAGCCAATCAGCGCATGATTCCTGGCTCCCAGTGTCCCCGGTTCATTTGCTGTTATTGACAACTTGCTATTATTGGCAAGTTCGCCCTCACGGTGGGCCAGACAGCGTAATACAAACTCTCCACGAATGATCTTATTTAATTCCCACCGAGGCCCTGAGTCCTCGTCACTGTTGTTATCCATCCCCATTTTTACAGAAAAAGAAACTGAGGCTTAGAGATTGACATCCTTGCAATGCTGTGTTTACTAAATAGCCTTGAAACACTTAATGTCCTTAAAAATCTTTTTAGTTGGAGGGGTACTAAGATCTCTCTTCAGTTAGAATCTCTTCCCCTCAGAGAGAGAGGGTTTTCTCTTTCTCTGCTTTTCTTTACCTCCCTTCCCAGTTTCTAGAGTTTTAAAAATCTGTGGACAGTTTTAAAAATTGGTGGACAGTTGAGTCTTTACTCAGGATTTAAGCTGGTCAGAGGAAGGCTAAGTCTCTGGTGGGTGGCCTCCCACAAACCTGGAAGGACCAAGTAATGGGGGAGCCTGGATAGGCTCAGAGTGAAGCTCTGCTGATCTCCCAAATTGGCTTGATTGCAAATCCATCCCTATAACTTGCTTACTGAACTGGGGTGTGGGGGGCACAGCAGGTAGGCGATAAGCCTCTTAGAAGTTCTATAGGCAGGGCACACATAAATACAGGAAGAGATCTGTCTCTGCTCCTCCTTGCTGCATAGACACCCACACTCTGGCGCTGGCCCAGCACTGGCTGGGTGTGGCTTCTAAGAAATAAGCCGAGAACAGGGCATCAGAAGACCTCACCTGCTTTGCTGTCTCCCTTGGGACTTTGAATGGCATTCTCAGGTGTACACAGTATTCTCCCCCAGCCCCACTGGCCCTTTCCTGAAGTCCAAGGTATGGGTCTTGAGAAGAATGGCAGGGTAGGTTCTGTGTCCTCTGCCAGGTGATGAAAAGGAGTAAGAGGTTGGACCCCGTGTCTTGTCTTCACGCCTGGAGCTGTTCTGAGCCTTCTCCATCCTTGGTGACACTGATGGGCGATGTTGATTCGTGGCTGCTCTGGTGGCTCCCCCGCTCCCAGATGTGCCCACAGAACCCTCCTTTCCTATCAGTTTGCCTCTTAGTAGCCCCAGATCTCTCTGGATTAGTAAACATGCCCTGTTTACACCCAGAAAAGCTCCTAGACCCAAAGCCTTATGGCTACGTTTTGCTCCTAGAGGAACTTGGCACCTGGGTTCCACAGATCAGGCCAGATCAAGCAAGCAAAGGTCAAGGTGTGCCCATGCCAAATACAGGAGAAGATGTGGAAGGCTTTTCTCACTTCTGTACTTTGTTGTTCCATATTAGCTAGGGACTATGTGCTCACAGAACCCTCCCTCAACCCTGAGTTCTGTTTCTAGACTCAGTATTCCTGTGGCTAATCCATGACAAAGGCTGCCCCTATCTCTGAGACACCCCTGATCACATTCTTGATCCTTCTTTCTTAGCACATCCTGAAATAGCAACACCTCATCCTGTTACCCCCCTCTGCCCCCACCCCCACCCCCACTTAAAATCCTACTCTTTATTCCCTTTTGGTATTTCTACATGGGCTTTTAAAAAAAATCTAGGTAAGAAAAGAATTCTGTCGACCTTTTTTTTCTTTTTTTTAATTTATTTATTTGACACAGAGAGATCACAAGTAGGCAGAGAAGCCGGCGGGGGTGGGGGGGAAGCTGGCCTCCTTGCTGAGCAGAGAGCTGGATGTGGGGCTCCCCAGGACCCTGAGATCATGACCTGAGCTGAAGGCAGAGGCTTAACCCACTGGGCCACCCAGGCACCCCGACCTTTTTTTTTTTAATTGAATCGTCTCATTCAGATATGCCCAAACGGTTCATTTTCCAGCAAAATTAAATAATATTAAAATATAAAATCAGTTGATTATCTTGGGTTGTCATACCTCCACCATTTTGCATGACATAAATAATGCATGTTTTGCAATCAGTATGGAAAGATGCTGTAAATGATACTGAGCCCAGGGAGACTATTTTTAATCAGGTTAATATCAACTTTGCTTCAGTCGGCTGGCAAGTCTTTGCATATTTATTTTTTCACAGAACAGCATTTAAAATTAGGATTTTTTTTCCTTCCTTGGTACAGAGCAGTAGTTCATTTTATGTGTCAAGAAGTTGTTCGATTATAGGAACAAGAACAACTGGTGTTGGTATTTCTAGCTGGCCTGCCTGCATTATGTCTTTGGTTTCTGAATTAAGTTAAAGAAACTTACTGAACAGCTACCATCACTTCAGGGACTATAATTTTCAAACCAAAAATTATAATGGACATCCAATCTGCTAAGATTTTATTTTCTTGGTTTATCTACTAATGAAAGTCCTATCGGTGGAGGTACACAAACCCTAAATCACATTTAGATATAGTATTGAATAGATCTTAATCGTGGAGAATAAAATTCCCTGAAAGGGACCTTGCCCAAGGTCACTGAGGTAGAACTTGTCCTTGAACTCAAGTCTGTTGATTCTAACCTAATGGCTGGATTAGTAAGAGGAATTACATTCCCCAACCTTTGTACTTGAAAACAGGAGGGCTGACCCAGAGGGCCCTGCAAGGACTGGTAAATGCTTGAGGCTGTTGTCAACCTGGCCAAGCCACAGCGGCAAAGACAGACTGACATCAGTGTGACATGTAGTCATTTGTTTGATTAAAATACATAAATAGAGGCAGAAGTGAAACTAGCGTTTGTCTGATAAGAGGATTTCATACCGTCGATTCATTTTATGCTGTAACATGAAGTGTCCCCATCCCTTGGTTGAGAGTAGCCCATTTCCCTTACCTGCCTGGATGACAACGGACAATTGAGAGAAGGAGAGTTAGGGGCACCTGGGTGGCTTAGTCATTAAGCTGCTGCCTTCTGCTCAGGTCATGATCCCAGGATCTTGGGATCGAGGCTCGCCTCAGACTCCTTGCTCAGCCGGAAGCCTGCTTCTCCCTCTCCCTCTCCCCCTGCTTGTGTTCCCCCTCTCACTCTCTCTCTCTCTGTCAAATAAATTAAACAAACAAAAACAGAGAGAGAGAGAGAAGGAGAGTTGTCTTTAGGGGAAACATCTCTTCCCTTTGATCTCCCAAGCCAGAGGTGAAAGGAAAGCTTTGGAAACTTCTTTCGTCCTTGAGGCGGACTCTGGGCCCCACTGACAGCTGCCGCAGGGAGATGCACCTAATCCAGAGATGAGCTCAAGAGGCCTGGAGTTCATTCCCTGGCTAGTATTGGTGGAGCACAACCAGGCGCCAGGCACTGCCCTGCCTGCTGGGGACACAGCAGGGAGCAGCTGTGCTCCCAAGGGCTCCAGTAACCCCGGCACCAAGCGTTCTCTGACTCGTGCAGGGCCCTGTTCCAGCCAGGCCGCTTGCTCTGCGGGCTCCTTGGTGCTGGGCTTTGCACACGGTAGCCTCCATACTCATTATAAAAAGTGTCTGCTTTTTATAAAAAGAGGCTGGGCCAGGGTGGGTAGTGAACATGCAGTCACACAATTACTATGAACTTTAGAATGATTGCCATTTGCAACAGCCGCTTAACCTTATTATGAGAGGCAGTAGGTATGATGGTTAGACACAAAGGTTCGAGAGCCTGGTGGCCGGGGGTTGAAACAGCGGGTCGAGTTGCTTCACTTCTCTGTGCTTCAGTATCCCTGCCTGGTAAGGCAAAGGACAGCAAATAAGTTATCATGTAGTAAGTGTTCAAAGCAGTGCTGGTATGTCATGAGAATTAGTTGTGTGAGAAAAAGAATATTTTCCCAAAGGGGCGAGAGCCACCGTCTTAGATTTCCTAGGGACTGAAGGGGGAGAGAGCAGTGCCGTCCAGCTTCCCAGCTCCCCAGTTAGTGCTTCCCTAGGGAGAAGGAATAAACTGCAGGTTCCCAAGAGAAAACTACGTCCTTAGCCTCAAGACAAGCCCTCCGCCTGGGGGACCACTAAAATGTCCCACGTGCGACTTAGAGGGTTTTCTGAGAAGATGAGAGGAGGGGTCTTGGGATCCCTGATGAAACGCGCAGAGGTTTTGGAACATGAGTATGGAGTCATTTCTACTTATGAAAACAGAGCCTAGGCTCTCACCTGCTATCCAGAAGGGAATCTAGTCTTCCTGTGCAAGATTTTCCACAACAGAAAACAATACATCTGGGAAATAAAAGAGAAGCCATTCAAATTCCCTACGGCTAGGGGCGCCCCCGTCCCCCACAACTCCCCGTCCCCCAGCTCAGTCAGTAGAGCATATGACTCAGCGTCATGAGTTCAAGCCCCATGTTGGGTGTGGAGCCTACCTAAAATAAATACACGTACACACACGCCTACATACATACATACATATGCACCCTACAGTTAGACTTGAAATTAGTGAGAGCAGGCCCAGGAGAGAATGGCAGTGGGCCCCAACGTATGAAACACGGCACCAAGATGGACAGCCCTACAGTGTGTATTTTTTTTTTTAACATAATGTATTATTTGCCCCAGGGGTGCAGGTCTGTGAATCATCATCTTACACACTTCACAGCACTCACCACAGCACATACCCTCCCCAATGTCCATCACCCGGCCATTCTATCCCTACTGCCCCCCCCCC
>ML106044.1:0-60919 GCA_003697995.1 Taxidea taxus jeffersonii | reverse complement strand
CCCCCCCCCCACGCCCCGGCAACCCTCAGTTTGTTTCCTGAGATTAACAGTCTCTTATGGTTTGTCTCCCTCCCGATCCCATCTTCTTTCATTTTTTCCCTCTCTTCCCCCCACGACCCCTTGCCCTGCCTCTCAAATGTGTGTATTTTTAATTGAACGCCTCATTATTATTTTAACACATGTGGAAGAAGTAAAGCTAACACACCAAACTGGTGAGTTTATGGAGATGATTGTTTAGGATTTAGTCAAATTAAAAGGGACAGTTCATAGAAACAGCGGAGGCGTGGGAACGGTATAGGAAAGTTGTGAGAGTCGTTGAAAACGACTCTGGGTTTAGGAGACTCTGGACCATGGTGTCTGTGAATAAAAAAGTCACAACTCACTGTAATCCCCCAAGGTGGGTGTATCTGGGAGGGGGGAGAGGTAGGGACCTTCCTGCTTCAAACAGCCTTAACCCTGAGGGAACTCCTAGGTTGAAAGAGATACAAATCAGAACATGTCTTTCCAAATCAGAGAGGAAGTTCCCTTGCTGCTTGCAAACATTTTCACAGCGAAGCCTCTGGAACTGGGCAGTCATCAAACCACCAGTAAAACTACTATGTAGTTTCTTTTTCTTTTATTTTATTTTTTTTTAAATATTTTGTTTATTTATTTGACAGACAGAGATCGCAAGCAGGCAGAGAGGCAGGCAGAGAGAGGGGGAAGCAGGCTTCCTGCTGAGCAGAGAGCCCAATGCCAGGCTCCATCCCAGGACCCTGAGATCATGACCTGAGCCGAAGGCAGAGGCTTTAACCCACTGAGCCACCCAGGCGCCCCTACTATGCAGTTTCTGAAGTAACATTGGTGCATGGTGTGATGCCTCCAGAATACTGTAAATCTTTGTAATATTTTCTATATCTGATGCTATTACACCATGACTTAATATTTGTGAAGTGCACGGATCATTGCCTGGCCCCTTTTAAGTGTTACGTGCTGTAATTCATCAAGCCGAAAGATACTACTAGTTGCAAGAGAGCCATCATTATTTTATTTTTCTGCTTAAAGAAAACCCCAGAAAATAAAAACCACTCTCAGTTAAGCTGTGACACAATGTTGATTAGAAAGACGCATCCTGGGATGCCTGGCTTGCTCTGTCCATGGAGTACAAGACTCATGATCTTGGGGCTGTGGGTTGGAGCCCCATGTTGGGGGTAGAGATTGCTTTAAAAAAATGGACATCCTAATTTTGGAATATTAGGATATGAAGAAAATGCATCGTGGAATTGATGAGCTATGTTAGGTCTTCATTTATAACATGTTAGGTTGGAACTGTTCCTTGACCATAGAAAATGGTCCTTTGGGAACAACATCTTGGGCTGACTGCTTTGCCTGCTGGGGATTCCTTGCTGTTTAAAGAAGAGTTTACTGTAGCTGCAATGCAGCCAGGGATAGACAAGAATTGGAGACCTGAGCTGACACAGACTAACAAAAAAATTTGGAAAATAGTGTCATGTTTCATTTCACATAACAGTGTACTTTCCTGTCCCTTAGCTGATCTTTTTTCACTAAAACCCAGTGTGTGTGTGTGTACATTTTATAAATACATGCTCAGTAGAAAAATAACCATACAGAAAGGACATGTAGAGATGCAACAAATGCAACATTTTAACAACCATATTTCCACACAGATACTTTATATAAAAATACTATATATGCACTTAAATTTTGGGCACTTTACTATCTCTCATTTTGTTTTTATTTATTTATTTATTTATTTTTAATATTTTATTTACTTATTTATTTGATAGAGATCACAAGTAGACAGAGAGGCAGGCAGAGAGAGAGGAGGAAGCAGAGAGCCCAATGTGGGGCTTGATCCCAGGACCCTGAGATCATGACCTGAGCCAAAGGCAGAGGCTTTAACCCACTGAGCCACCCAGGCGTCCCTCGTTTTGTTTTGTTTTGTTTTGTTTTACAGACCTTTTCCCCCTCCTGCACTCGATGTTGCCCACTTGCTATGTACCATCCACACATTGCCCTCTGATTGTGTCATTGGGTAAAACCAACCTACCCCGAGAGGCATTGGGGCTTGGGGCCATTAGCAATCTTTTTCGATCTTCAGGATCTCCATAGCAGCCCCTGGGGATCTGAGAGACTGAGTGGTTTGTGGGGGACCTGTGGGTAAGTAGCCCAGGATCCTGGCTGGGAGAGCCGGTCTTTGAAAGCTGCCCATGACTTTTTAGAGATCAACTTGGTCACAGATAGAGCCATGCAACCCGAGACAGCCCCAGTTCGTGCCTCATGTTCCAGCTTTATTAACAGCACTCTCTTCTGCGCTCAGAGTGTCCCTGTTGAGATGATAAATTACGTCTGCTCTAGTTGCTTCCAGGAAGATTGACTCGGGCCAGCCCTGGCTAGGAGACTACTGGCCCTCCGATCCCGGAGCCAGCATCTATCTACACTTGGTGATGAGTTGTGGTATAGCGGAACGAACAATGACAAGGAAGTCAGCCCTGGCCCTTTGTCACAGGGATTAACTGAGATCGTGTAAGTGGAGATGTTACACAAATATGGAACTTTTGGTCAGGTCACGTATACGTAACATGAATGATAACTAATGACCACATGTCCTGTATTCCTTGAGGGCTCCACACACTGGGTATGCTAGACCCCCTGTGTACTTTCCCTTCACCAGCCCCTCCAAGCAGAGATTACGTTGCAATCCCAGGACTCATGTTACCATTTGTGAAATAGTGACAGAGGGATTATAATATTCGTGTCTTGCAGGGCTGTGAGAATTAAATGAGATCATGTAAAGTACATCGGCACCTATTGATGGGTTCGGTAAATGTTAGTTCCACTGATGCTAAGGATTGAGGGAGTTGTTGGCTGCAGACTGCCTCATCCCTCCTCCCCCCCACTACTGCACCAGAAACACTTCTTTGCCCTCCATTCACTGCGGTTCAACACACCCACACATGCTTGCTTCAAACATACATGTTCACATCACCCAAATAGTGGGGGGTCTGAATTCCATCGAGTGGAAAGTCATTGCAAGCCCAGTATGAGTTTACAGTGCCAGGCTCAGATGAAACAAATATTTATGGTTGATTTTTTTTTCCCCCATCATTTGCCATAGAAGCGTTTCATTCCAGTCAAATAGCAGAACTTCAAAAGGTAGAAATCCTAGACTGTCAATTAAAAGATTAAAGTACAACAGAGAGTTCTGTTCCTTTCCTGTTATGAATCACTAGGACAAAAAAATCCCATTAAAAAACAAGCCCTGTTCAACCACAGGCCAGGGCATTACTCCATTGTCCATTGTTCACAATCAGAATATGGTTTATCTGCCTTTTGGGGTGATACACTTGAAACATTGGGAGTATTCTAGTCCCAGGTCTTTTGGAAATCAGATCTGCCATCCGGTTATGCTCATGGACCCGCTAAACATCCTAGACATGATAATATCTTGTCATGTAGGCAACATCTCCCAATCTACTTTTCAGACCTGGAAGGGGCACAGAACCGAGGCTTACAATGATGACCCCAGCTTTGGGATAGGCCCATCAACACCCAATACCAGACAATTCTCGAATATAGCGGCATCCTTTTCAACATTTCTATTTATTTGGTTATTTTGCTAACACATGCCTATATGGCTAATAATAATAATAATAATAATAAGTTAACTGCAGAGAAGTTTGAAATGGAAAGTAGAAGACACTCTTCTCCCCAAGCCCCAGGCTTTCTTCCCAATGGAACCTTGTGTATCTTTCAAGAAAGCAATTAAACACGTGTCTTTTAAGAATTTTAGACAGCTGTAGTCACTCTATGCTTCAGTCCACATATTGATTGCTGTTTTCATGACCCTCGGTGTCTTGAAGATACTTCTATGTCAGCAGAAGCACATTCCTTTTAATGACTGCCCGAACTCCTTTGTAGGGTCTGCCCTCTTCTCATCCGGCCCCAAATCATGTGTGCAGTTTTCCCCAAAACAAACTTTGCAACAGTGAGCAGGCTTGTACGTACATCATGGCCGGTGTATCTTAAGGTGAATTCCTAAAAAGAGTTACTGGAACAAAGAGAGTGTGAGTTTTATTTTTATTTAAGTAACTATTTATATATTGGTCTGCGTGACTAGAATTTTGATCCCTGTTTCCACAATGCTCTCTAAAGATACTGTGCAGTATACTCTTCCTGGAAGAGGATAAGGTATTTATGATCATCCCCTCCCAGCCAGGCCCTGCCCAACACTAGGCCTATTGTGTTTCCACAACGCATTTCATGGCCTCCCTCTTCTGGGTGTCTGAAGGGCATTCAAGACTTACCCAGTGTATGGTCTCCTCCTTGTTCCTGGATGAACTAGAGAAGAAAACTGCTCACTGAGACACTAGTGAGAGTGGCTGTGGCAGGCAGGGCTCCCCTCCAGGCCCCGAAAACACTCTCAAACCCCTTCACCCCACCCCACCCCATCCCTGCCTCCCCACGCTGAGGGAAGGCAGGGTTTCAATGGAGAACAATCCCTACCTTTGTGTGCTGACTCACCTTTGCTCTTCCTGGTCCCCACCCTGGTAATCACTCACCAGTGAGGGACACTCTACCTTTTAAAGTCCCAGAGTCAGCCACCCGGCTCCTTCCTCGGCCTGAGGGACCCCTGTGTCTTGGTGCTACCTCCTAAATATGAGGAACAAACCAGGCCATTATGTGGATGTGGGTGGACTCCACTTTCTAGAACGTGTGTGTGAATCCATTGCTTTTTAATAAACGGAATCGTTGTTAGAAACAACATGTGGTGGGAGTGCGGGGGTGGCTCGGTGGGTTAAGTGACCGACTCTTGCCTTCGGTGGCTCAGGTCGTGATCTCAGGGTGGTGGGATCGAGCGCTATGTCAAGCTGCTGGCTCAGCCCCAGTCTGCTTGAGGTCTTCTCCCCCTCGTCCCCACCAACTCATGCATGCTCATGCACACTCTCATTCATAAATGAATGCATGAATGAATAAATAAATAATCTTAAAGAAAGAAAGAAACCAAACATGGACCCAAGAAAGTCTGCATTCAATCTTTATTAATAGGAAATATCTCCCTTCCTCATTGTAATAACTGTCAGGGCTAAGAGTGACATTTATCATCAACTGTATTGTGATTTTCTTTTCTTTTCTTTTTTTGTATTGTGATTTTCTTTTCTTTTTTTTTTAAAGATTTTATTTATTTATTTGATAGACAGAGATCACAAGTAGGCAGAGAGGCAGAGAGAGAGAGGAGGAAGCAGGCTGTCCGCAGAGCAGAGAGCCCGATGCAGGGCTCGATCTCACGACCTTGGGATCATGACCTGAGCCGAAGGCAGCGGCTTTAACCCACTGAGCCACCCAGGCGCCCCTGTATTGTGATTTTCATGTTCATTTTTTTTTTTTCTTAGCTGACACATCAGCAGCTATATTTCTTCCTTTGCACTGTGCTGCCATGCTCTTTAAGGACTGTAGGACATGTGATTGCTGAGTGCCCCTACTTGTTTAAAATGTTCCTATTTTTAGTGTGGAAACAAAAGTTGAGTTACCTACCCAAGAAGAAGCCCACAGAAGAGAAGGAAGCGGACTCTGAGGGGATAACCTGGTAAGCTAGGGCTTTGCCAGCTGAAGAAAATGGCCCTTCTCAGAGAGATGGGGAAGTCCCTGTCACTGTCCTTCCTTCTCCCAGCGTGCAAGGCAGCCAATCCTACGCCAGCCCTCCCAGTCAGGAGTGGGAGGAAGCAACAAAGGGGTCAAAGTTATTTGTCCCAGAAATACTGTCCATATTCTCACAGCCATAGCACAGTAGTTTGTGATCTGAAAGGTCATGTTCAGCCTCTGCTTCTGGGGATTGTCTAGGATTATAAAATGATAACCATTTTCCCACAGTGTTCCCACTTGCTGCCTGCCCGCAGCTGTGTTCCGTAGAAGACCTCTATCTAGAAAAGTCATGCTATGGTCAAACTCGATCGTCCCCTACAGAAAAACAGAAAATAGTTTTTGTTTCACTGTGGGGAACTTTGAATCAAGGATGAGAGCCTGTGTGTCTATGTTCAGTTCCCTAACTTCTCTGATGAAGTTCTCACCCTGTGCTAGAACTGCACTGCCCAGCTCTGGCCCAGCTTTCATTTACCCATGGGGTGGATTCTGATCTTGTCCTTGATAATCCACGCAGGTCAGTTTTCTCCAAAGGCTCTGATTGTTCCTAAACTTTCTAGCTACCTTCCTTTCCCCGCTTTACCTGATCTGAATTGTTTTTGGGGGGAGGGGGGCTGATATGGGGAAAGAGAAAGGAGAAAGGAATAGTAAGGTGGGGGTCATTAAAGATGGAGAGGTTACAATTAGAAGACCTTGGACAATTGCGTTTTTTTCATTAGTAAAACAGAGATAATCATATACAGTATGGGCGATGATTGTGAAGGTTGAATGAGTTCCCGTATATCATTGCCTCAGGGAAGGAGGGATAGAGAGGTGAGGGAGGGAAAAGGCATATGTGACCAGCTGGATATAGGAAATGCACCAAATAAAAAATAACTCCAGTGTTTCAGACTTTGATGCTAAGAGAAAGTGTCATTCTCAAAGATTATAGGTCTTTTTTTTTTTTTTTAAGATTTTATTTATTTATTTGACAGACAGAGATCACAAGTAGGCAGAGAGGCAGGCAGAGAGAGAGGAGGAAGCAGGCCCCATGCAGAGCAAAGAGCCCGATGCGGGGCTTGATCCCAGGACCCTGGGATCATGACCTGAGCCGAAGGCAGAGGCTTTAACCCACTGAGCCACCCAGGCGCCCCTATAGGTCTTTTTAATGATCAATTCGGTTTTGAGACAGTCTGTCATTCTGTGGCCAACTTAAACTGAACTGTTGGAAACACCAGTCAAGTCACCAGGGAGACCATGTGAAGAAAACATGATGTTTGAATGAATTCATAATCATAGAGACTTGGGTTCGCATCTTACCCTTGCTGCTTCCTAGTTAGGAAGTCTGTTTCTTTCCGCACAGCCTGGGAATGTTAACCCCTCTCTCATGGAGTTGATGGCAGTAGCAGAAGGAGCAGCCACCACAAATCAAGTGGCCATTGCTCTGCTTGTGGTAAGCACTCGGTCTCAATATTGGTTCCTTATCCTTTTGTAGAGAGAGATCTGAAGACACACGTGGGACTCTGGTGTCCGCGGATATTTGAGACCATGAGAGTCCGTGAACCCCACAAGGAGGCCCTGTTTTCATGAGGAATAACTGCCATTAGAAGGAGGACAGTGGGCCAGATGGGTGTATCTCACTCTGCCGTGAGACAGAGAAAAGACAGTCAGATTGCATGCCAAGACCATCCTGGGTCACCTTGAGAAGCCAGTTTCTGTGGCTCTCTGACATACACACTGTGACACAGAGCACCTCCATTTCTTGTCCTTCACAGACGTTAAATAACAGTTTGTTGATACCCTTCTGTTTTATTAAACTGTGCTTACATTTTCAAGGAGAAAATAACATTTTTTAAAAGATTTTATTTATCTATTTAACAGACAGCACAAGTAGGCAGAGAGGCAGGCAGAGAGAGAGGAGGAAGCAGGCTCCCTGCTGAGCAGAGAGCCCGACGTGGGGCTCGATCCCAGGACCCTGGGATCAGGACCCGAGCTGAAGGCAGAGGCTTTAACCTACTGAGCCACCTAGGTGCCCCCAAAATAACATTTTTTAAAAAGATTTTATTTATTTATTTGACAGACAGATCACAAGTAGGCAGAGAGGCAGGGAGAGACAGAGGGAGAAGCAGGCTCCCTGTTGAGCAGAGAGCCCGATGCGGGGCTCGATCCCAGGACCTTGGGATCATGACCTGAGCCAAAGGCAGGGGCTTAACCCACTGAGCCACTCAGATGCCCCGAAAATAACATTTTGGACCTCTTAAGTTGATGGGTATTTATCGGGTTTAAAAACAAACACACACACCTCCTAGGTAGTTACTCCGTGGCCTCAGTTTTTGATGAAGAATAATTTTTTTGAGTGCCCAGAGAATAATCAAGAAAAGAAGGGAGGACAGCGGAGGGGAGGAGTTGCCGGGAACCTTTATCTGTTTGGAAGTAGATGGTGGACCTTGGATTGCGACCCAGTGAGTCCTGTGCAGGCAGTGCTTTTTCCCTCTTTCTGCTTTGCCACAAGAGGAAGTAGGTGTGGTGAGTTCTGGGGTAGTTTTGTAGAACTGATGGTGCATGTGGTTTCGCAGAAGCCAAATATATCATATAAAGAGTCCCTGTGCAAGGCAGTATGGGTGGCAAGCCTTTCAGAACCCTTTTCTGGAGCACTAGCCCATGGCACTGGTATGCCTTCCCTATGGTAACTCTTTCCTGCCTGGTTTTTAAAAACTGCTTTTCCCAGAGCCCCTTAGAATGGCTCTTATAAAGGACCCACATCTCCTACAGAGAAAACATTAAATAAATTTTCCAAAACGAGATTTAAAGTGGTATTTATCTTGTTTCCTTCCACTTCCCCTTTCTCTCAAAGAACCTCCTTGGGACCTTTTCTCATCCTAGTTTATATGTCTGAGTGTGTGGTCTTTCTAGATATCCTTATTATCCTTATTCAGAATTTTTCTCTCCTTTATCCAAACCCCCCAAAACAGTGAGCTCCCGGGAAGGGGACAGGAGCCGAGTCTCACTCAGGTCAATGCCTACCACACTTGCGCAGCACACGACATCTCCAGTAGGATGCACCAAGGGAGTGAAGGGAAGGGAGGATCTTCTAATATCTTGTCATATTCATTTGCCATTATCTCATATGTACCAGATTGTTGCCCTAGTGAGTCTAGATTATAAAGACTGTCCCTCCTTGACTCATCTTTTCTGGCAAATTCAAAATATTTTAGATCCACTTCAAATGGCACCTTCTCGAGGAGGTTGGTTCTGTCTTCCCTAGGACAAAGAAGTCTTCAGCACTCCTGGGACATCCATTTTACATGTGTTTACATACTGATTGTTGCTGATGCATGTGCTACTTACGTCAATATCGAGGTATCCTTTAGTGGACATGAGTTCCTCACGGGCAGCCACCAGGGTGCTCCCAGCTGCCTCTAACTCCAGAACTTGGCACATAGCAGAACATGCAGGGATCCCACTGCAGACGTGCCAAATGAAAGGAAGTCCTGCAGGCCAAGGGTGTTGAGAGACCACTTCTGGTGTTAGGTCATAAATCCAGTGAGCAGACAAGGGCTACAGTTTCATCTCTCCAAGGAGGCCATGGGGCTGGATGAGGTCCTTCTGTCCACAGCACCTTCTGTAATCCCACTTAGATTGTCTTGTCCATTTCCTTGTTAATAGAGCAGTGATCAGCCATCAAAATGTACCTTATCTTTTGGATCTGGAAGGCCAATATTAACGTTGACCGTGGAAGTTTATGGAGGGAAAATAATTTGGATGGCTTCAGAAATTAGGCCAGTGTGACCTAGCCATTGTGTGATACATACTACTTCTGCTTTTGAGTTCTGTCATATAATTTGCAAAATAAATGTAGAAAGTTTCTGTTTAATTGCCTATTGTATTGTTAATTCTACAAAACAATAAGGTTGAAGGAATTATTGGAGACAGTTGCTCATTTTTTTAAAAGATTTTATTCATTTGAGAGAGACAGAGAGCATGACTGGGGTAAGGGGCAGAGGGAGAAGCAGACTTCATCCAGGCGCAGGACTCTATCCCGGGACCCCAGGATCATGATCTGAGCTGAAGACAAATGCTTGAGGGACTGAGCCGCCCAGGGGTCCTGACCATTGATCATTTATTGTGTTATACTCAAGATACTCTTCAGTACTTTATTTTTTTAAAGATTTTATTTATTTATTTGACAGACAGAGATCACAAGTAGGCAGAGAGAGTGAGGAAGGGAAGCAGGCTCCCTGTTGAGCAGAGAGCCTGATGCGATGCAGGCCTCAATCCCAGGACCCTGGGATCATGACCTGAGCGGAAGGCAGAGGCTTTAACCTACTGAGCCACCCAGGCGCCCCATTCAGTACTTTTTATATGTTATTTTACTTAATCCTTCCAGGAACTCTATAAAGTGGGTCTTAATTTCTCCTCTTTTACAAATGAGAGAAGAGCAGCTTAAGTGACACAGTGAGCCTGTGTAACTTTTCCTCCCTTCTCTTAGTTCATAGGTGGCAAACCTGAAATTTAAATTCAGACCTGTTAATAGCAAAATCTTTGTTCTGCTCATTCTGCAGCATTTGATATAAGGAATATTTGGGAGCTTAGTGGCTTTTTTTTTCTCCCAGCAGGAGAAAATAAAGCATCCTAATTATTGTGCGTTTTGTGTTCACAGGGAAGCAAAGGTGCCTACCGGTACCACTGGCAAAGCCACAATGTTAAGCACAGCGGCGTGGATGACATGGTCCTGCTCTCCAAGATCACAGAGAATGCCATCGTGGAGAATCTGAAGAAGAGATACATGGATGACTACATTTTTGTATCCTTTATTAGTTTCTACGGACTTTTCTAAGTAAGACGACCATACCCACAGTAAAATGCGATGTGTTCCTAGCATGAGAAGATCCACCTGAAATTCTGAACTTGACACTATGCACTCAAGTTCTTTTCACTGTTTCAGAACATGGTTTTGTACTTTTCTGCCCTCTTTGTTAAGGTTGTGGGAAGGGCAAAGATGATGCTAAATTATCTTGCTGGCATTTCACAAAATCAAGAACTAGCCAGTATTTATCTCTTTCGATCAATGGTAGTGTACCTTTCACGTGCTTTAGCTACGCACGTGGGGTCTAAAACCTCTGCTCTTCCTAAGGGAAAGTACTGACCTGCAGAGAATTCTGTCGATAGAGCTCCCTAATTGCAAAGCAGACAGTTAAGTTCGGACCGAAAAGGTTTTCAAAAGATTGCCTCATGCAAAAAATATGCAATTTTGCCAGTTTTTCTGCATTCTTATGTTTACTAAAGGAAACATGAGACGTGAAGATCAACTATTGAAAATGCCTGACATTCTTGAGTTGTTCTTTATGTTTCAATTTTAGCTTGCCAGATGCCATTTTTTACAGGGCTTTAAAAAATTCAGAATGGAAATTTGATTCAAATGTGTGTTGACTTCATTATAAACAGAGAACTGTGATATTTGCTTAAGTTCCTACAGGATTCAGTTTTGTGTGGTACAACTATATAAAGATCTCTTAGTGAAATTATTGTAGAGTTTTAGATATGCAAGGATCTGTGCAAATCTGTATTGCTGTACCAAGAGGTTTAACTGTGATGCTCTTGGTAACTTCGGAAGGCACAGTGTCTCGGAGGACCATTAAAGGTAGAGTCTGCAACTGGCATTGCATACACTTTAGCTCTTAACCCCAAAAGCTTGAAGAGGTCTAGTTTTCACATCTGTGGCTTCTGTTTGTTATTCATACCACTCATTTGACCATTAGTTAAAAGCACCCATATGTATACAACAATATTTTAACAGGGAATGCCTTTCTCATCATTGGTGAGTGCAGAGTTCAACATACCAGGATAGACTAATACATATATTAGAAATACTAATTAGTAATACTAATTAACAGAATTATTCCAAGACACTTGGATTGTTCAGACCATCATGTGCTATTTCTTATTGACCACAGGAAATTTTACTAAATCTCTCAGTAGTTAAATGCCTAAACCCCTGCTTTGAAGCATTAATAGATTTATTTGGATTTGTTAACTACATTAATAACAGTGTCTTGATCGGGGGAGGTGGCCTACCGCCTGCAAATGAAGTCTGCCCACTGCCCAATTTGTACTCAAGGTTTTATTGAAATATAGCTGTACTCACTCTTTTACTTGTTGTTAATGCCTGCTTGCAATCTACAAAGGCCAGGGTGAGTAGTTGCCATGCAACCATTGGCCCTAAAATAATTATAAGGCCCTTTACGGAAAACTTTTGCTGACTCCTATTTTAGTATATGTGCTGCCAAAGCGAGCACTCTTGCTGACTCCTAGGTACCTGTGCAGAGCTTCCTTTTAATTTAATTGTATGGAAGCAGTTGCATCAAGTGCTTAAGTTTTCCTTTTATTTGATCAAAAAATTGAAACATGCTCACTTTAATGTGGGCTTATCATCATGAAAACATGTTAATCACTTTTATGTACAAGTCCCGTGGCACAGGGGACCTGGCAGGGGTTGGGTACAGGCTGTGGGTCTGGACTACCTGGCCTCCAGCCTTGCTCTGCACAGGCTTGGTGACCTCATGCAGGGTTTGTGATCCGTGTGGCTTGATTTCCTCACGTGTAAAATGGGAATGATAATGAAATCTCTCGCATGAGGCTGTTGTAAGATTAGATGAAATTATGAATGCAATGAGTAACAGTAAGCATTACTTATTATTATCATACACTAAGGCAAGTATATATGTTCCTTCCGCATTTCTGAGTTATGTTCCAGAAATTCAATTTTAAAGTTGCTTATTAAAAATTCAAATGCATTTTACCATGGAAACTGTTTTAAATGGAGGGTTGGTTTATTGACGAGCCCATAAAAGGTGAATTTCCACTGAATACAGTTGAACAAATTATTTATTGGAATGTTCTAAGAACTTGGGCTCAGCTTATTATGTTATTTACATAGAAATATGGTTTTTGAAAGCTGAGTAAGAAAAAAATGCTGGTGGTTATCAGCAGCCAGTCCATCATCAAGCTGGACAGACTCACTTCTCCCTATAAAGATAGTTTACCCCCTAAAACTAAGGACTTTCTTTCATATATCTTCTTAAAAAACACAAACTCTTTAAAGCAATATGTGCTCATTTGACATGATTTATAAAATGCAGTCAACCAGAAAGGAGAAGACTAACATCACCTACAATCCCACCATAACCTCTTGGTGTATATTTTTCAATTTAACTGTATATAGATCTGCATATATAAATGTAAATAATAAATATAAATATGTGTATTTATGGGGGACTTTCTTGTTAATTTTAACAAAATCGGCATCATCTTGCCTCATAGAGTTTTTAGTTTCATGCATACTTCTTGGCATGATGCATTGTATTAAGTATTCATTGGAAATGTGTTGACTATCAAGATTTGCTTTTTATATTCAGACTGCAGAATTTTTAAATGACTCACACAGAGGGGGCTGATTACGAGCCTTTGAATTATTGCCTTTGAATCAATGGCTGGCTAATCGTGTGTTCTACCAAGGAAATGAGTTAGTTGACCACTAATGGCTTCTTGTTTTAGAGATCTCTGCCTACTCAATACATGAGAAACTCAGCATCCGCGTGCTTTCCATCAAGAACACAGAGCAGCGTTCAGCTTTGAGGAAGCTTGATGATTCCTTTGGATGTTTATGAAATAATACCAAACGTCTAACTGCAGATCTTTGCCTCTGTTAAGTGATAAAAGCCTCCTTCATCCAGTCAGTAGTACAGGAATATTATTATGATGGAGTAAGATTATTTTAAGTAAGAGAATTTTTTCCCTTTCACTCCTAAGCTCAGTAGTTAAGGCAAGAAGAGATTTGATTTCCTATTATGTTATGAGATTGCTTATGGCACCTCTTCTACATCGAATACCAGTACATTGTTTCATATTGAAGGTCCGCATTTGAAACAATCAATTGTTAATGCATTCAGGCTGAATGCACATTTCTTTGTTCTACATTAGGGAAAAAAATCTGCTTAGAAAATGCTAACACTGTTTACCAATAAAGCCCTGTAATTTTCAGCTATTTATCCTAAGACAAGGAAGGTTTAATTTACCATCCGTTTTTTTTCCTGAATGTTGCCACACTTCTTAAAATTACATTCTAAAATACATGAGGAAAACAGTGCCGTCTTTGCTCTTGTGCTTGGCCAGACATCATTTATAGCCACTTCGCTGATGAAAATAGTTCCTGTGCAGAGCATTCCATGCTCATTTGGTCCAACTTTCTCCCAACTTGTTTTTACTCAAAGACCACACTCAAGTGTGTTTGGCATTTTCAGCCCTTGAATTTTGAGGCTCTGGCCAGAGCAGCCAGAGCCCAAGGCCGTGCAGTAGTTCCGAGAGGCTTGGCCCTTGTCCATTCAGGTGAAGGGGGAGGCATGCTGGAGGGACATGTCAGTCTGGTGGCTGGAGCCAGGGGCTCAAGGTCCTGCTCAACAGGTTTCCCCATATGTGACTTCAGGCAACTCACCTCACCTCCCCGTTCCTCCTCAGTGATAAATCCAGGGAAGTCACCTAGATCAGTTGAGGGAATTCACCGACTGTTAAAAAAATTTTTTTAAGTTAAACTCAACTTTGCCTGTTAAGACCATAGAAACTGTACTACCATCACATTGCATAAAAGGAAGAATATTCTAACACCCTGAAAGTGGAAAGGAAATAATCTAAGACTAAAGGGTGGTCCTTTATATTGAATCCATTGAGCTTTATGAAAAATTCAGGGCCTGTTTCTTTTTTTGTCATCGTCACTGCGGAACAATGAAAACTCATAGATCCACCACCAGCTTTTGAGAACCAATCAGTGAACATCCTGTTGGGTCTCCTCCATCTCACATATTCTGTTAGACGAGATGGCATGTATTTTGTTTTTGTCTGGTTAGTGCGTGTATGGGTTTGTGTGTGTCATAGCCTCATATCTCCGTACATTCTGAAAATTAACTTTGGGCCACACCTTCACAGCCAAAGGTTATGTGGGTAGAGACAGTTTATGTTCTGATTCTGCCTGAGCCACTTTTTCCAAAGGCACGCCTGAATTATGTAGTAGGGAGTGGGAGTGAGTTGTCTGGGAAATAACCCAACCCAGCAGGAGACGTGGGTCTCAGAAAAGTAGCTGAGATCTCTGCAGACACAGCCAGGTGAAAAACTGGGCAGGCCTTTGGATGAACCATTAGGCCAGATTCACACCTGAAATAACTAAACTGTATTTGTTTTCTTCAGATTCTAAACTAATCTCTCCTCTCAGATCTTCTGACTTAGGGAAGCATGTAGCTGTTTAGCACGGACACAAGCCACATTATTCTTTTCAAACCAAACTTTATTTTTCAGGAATCCTCCCAAATTATACTGAGTTCAAGAGTCCTACTGGGAGGTTGAGGGGAATAGCTATAATTTTCCCTCCTCTCCTGAGTCGTTAATTCAGGACTGGCCTAGAATAATCTGAAAGAGGTTTTTTCTCTGTCTTCTTACAAGGACTTTACCTCAAATTTATGTAAATGACTTAGTGAAAATCAAGACTTTCTTTTTTTTTTTTTTTTAAGATTTTATTTATTTGACAGAGAGAGAGATCACAAGTAGGCAGAATGGGAGGAGGAAGCAGGCTCCTTGCTGAGCAGAGAGCCCAATGGGGGGCTCGATCCCAGGATCCTGAGATCATGACCTGAGGCAAAGGCAGAGGCTTAACCCACTGAGCCACCCAGACACCCAGGAAATCAAGATTTTCTAAGATGTTTTTTCACAATGCAGATTATTAATAGTAAAAAAATACAAATAATAAAAATATAGTATGGTTTCCTACAAGAGCTCTCATGCAGCCCAGTCCATGTTTATCCAATAGCTGAGGGCTTGATGGGTAGGAAGGGGTTGGTGGGGAGCTTATGCCTGTGGCTCATGTCCTCAGGCAGCTCGTTCTTCTCCGGGTGCAGTGCTGATTTCTCTAGAACAGTGGCATTCCCAGCATTCCCTTTACAACTAAGGGAAGGCATACCCCACCTCCTCCACGGAAAGATGGTACTTGGCCAGGTGTGTTTACATCTGGTGGTAAGTGGACCCCTAGATCTCTCCCCTTCTGACATGAGGAAGGTCACAGCATTGCTGTATTTCTTGAAAACTGGGTTTACCATAAGAATCACTGTATTTGTTTAGCATGAGAGTCAGAGCGAGTTTTGATTTGGTCCCTATCATGTGAAAGAGGATACTGAAAAAAATCAACTAAGGGTTACAGAATTTCAGTCACCAAAGAATCACAGAATCTAAAATATAAGAGATAAAAATTCTCTAATTGAGCCCCTGTCCACCCTGTATGAAATCCTCGTGCTGCCAATTCAGGATCGCCAGATAGAATGCAGAATGCCTGGCTAAATTTGAATTTCAGATAAACACCAAATTGCTTTTTTAGTATAAGTGCGTCCTGAGTATTGCTTGGGGCATACCTATTTGGGGGGTGGGGCAAAAATCTATACATATGAAACAAATTATTTATTGTTTATCTGACCTTCAAATTTAACAGGGCATTTTGTATTTCATTTGATAAATCTTGGTAACGCTACCAGTAACAATAACAATATTAATAATAACAATACTTGCTAATTTAGAAAAACATTATAGCTTGTGGTTCAAGAGTAGACTCTAGAACCAGACTGCCCCAGTTTGAATCCTAGCCCTGCCACTTACTAGTTGTGACATGGAGCGAGTTTTGTTGTTGTTGTTGTTAATTTTTGAATTTTGTTTTCTAAGCAACTTTTAAAAATTTCTCTATGCCTCAGTTTCCTCATAGTAAAACAGGAGTAAAAGGGTAGTAAGGTTGTCATTAGGAGCTTAATTTGTACCCCATAAATGTGTTTGTGTTCGATCAGTGTTTGTATGACCAACACTAGCAGAGTCTTGGCTACAACATCATGGCCGTTTCTTATCTGCTTAATAATTTTAATGATAAACTTATCTGTTCTAAATTTTGCCTCAAAAAATAAGTGCTCGCTTTGACAGCACATATCCTAAAAAATAAACGGAGCACTTCTAATCCGTCGTTGGCCTCACCTAACTTTGGCTCTTGAGCTGGGCCATTCTTAGGATTCTTCA
Organism: Taxidea taxus jeffersonii; assembly: GCA_003697995.1. Taxonomy (NCBI): domain Eukaryota; kingdom Metazoa; phylum Chordata; class Mammalia; order Carnivora; family Mustelidae; genus Taxidea; species Taxidea taxus. The sequence goes on along the minus strand of ML106044.1, from coordinate 44,206 downwards.
GTGATTTTCAGTTAGGATTCCCCAGGTCACAGGCATTTGCTCTTAGTGCCCATGGTTAAACTGCCATGAACTGCCCCCAGGTTAGCGCCGGGTGTGTCTGGCTGTGCTCTTCCAATGGCCCTTTTCTCCTCAACTGCTCTTCCCCGTGCAGCCCTTCCAAGTCTGAAGATTGTTCTGGTCCATGAAAAGAGAAGCAGAATTGCCACCAAATCATTCCATGTTTTCACCTTCTTGTATAAATATTAATTTTCAAGTATTACCTGACCCATCCCACACTTGACTCATTTGTGTCCAATAATAATACCAAAGCCGTGTCTCCAAGATGCTAACACGGGACATCTCAAAGGATACAGACTAAGGAAATTGCTGAACCTTCTGTACTTTGATTTAATCCTCATAGTAAGTCTATCAAGTAGGTGGTATTGTACCCCATCATCCATTAGCCGCAGCTTAAAGACATGACTTGCCCAAGGTCAGAGTCAAACTGAGCTTGGGTAAAGTAGGCATTCTGACTGGTTTCCCTTGCCACTCTATTTGACACCCAGGTCCTTGATAAAAATATATAAATGTCCCCTTGGGGGAGGAAATGTCACAGCTTTCCATCTTTCACTTCAAATTTTCCAAACATTTCAAAATCCTTGATTAAGGGGCACCTGGGTGGCTCAGTGGGTTAGAGCCTCTGCCTTCGGCTCAGGTCGTGGTCCTGGGGTCCTGGGATTGAGCCCCACATCGGGCTCTCTGCTCAGCCGGGAGCCTCCCCCCCCCCCCGCCCCTGTCTGCCTCTCTGCCTACTTGTGATCTCTGTCTGTCAAATAAATAAATAAAATATTTTTTAAAAATCCTTGATTAAAAGAAACGACTTTGAATATGTGTATTTTGTTGTGTTTGTTGTTTTCTCTCTCTCTCTTTTTAAATACTTGTTTATCCTCTATGGAGGGAGGGAGTTTAACACTTCTGTCTGTTTAGTTCCCCACTATATCCCCAGCATCCAGAACAGTGCCTGGCATGTTGTGGACACCCCATTCAAGCTAGTCGATTACTGAATAAATGGAGACTTTTTTTAAAAAAATATTTTATTTATTTATTTGACAGAGAGAGATCACAAGTAGGCAGAGAGGCAGGCAGAGAGAGAGAGAGGGAAGCAGGCTCCCTGCTGAGCAGAGAGCCCGACGCGGGACTCGATCCCAGGACCCTGAGATCATGACCTGAGCCGAAGGCAGTGGCTTAACCCACCGAGCCACCCAGGCGCCCCTAAATGGAGACTTTTTAATATTACAATAATACTTCATCTATTGGGGTATATTAAAATGTGTTTATAAAACAGTTAAGACTTGGTATAAATACTTTCTCTTCTGATTAGCTTTCCTGGATTCCCCATGCAGAAATAATACCCTCTTCCCCTACACCAGACCTGTGTGGGTTTGTGATTTTCTGCTCCAAATAATGTCTTACAGATATAACTCAGTTCCCCGTAGCTTCTAAGGAGTAGGACTGTTCAGTTCATCTTGTATCCCTCTGTTTGTTAAATGAGTAAGTGCGTACATTTTTAGTCTACCTAAAAGATATGAAAGTTTGCAGGAAAAAATGGTATTTGAGCAAAGGAATGATAACTGCTCTTTTCACTCCTAGGTCAGTTCTGTTTTGTGTTGTTTTGTGTTTTCTTAGCCGTACATGTCACCAGTCTTAAAAGGATGTGCTTAAAAGGATCATTTAAAATACTGATTTCTTTTCAGAGCACCTTGATAATTAAGCTCATTACTCTTCCTGGAGAGGAACAAAACCTGAGCCAGTTGGTAATTGCTCTTGTCTTTATTTGTAATCTTTTAGAAAACAAGTATCTGAGCTTTTTGTTTGAGCAGTCATTATGAATTCTTGATAACATCTGGTTACTTAATTTGAAAAATATGTGGCTATGAAGATTAATGCTGGACCTTAACTGGATATAAATTCAGACATACATAGGATCCGTATTAATCTCAGTCAACCCTTTCAAACAGATGCCGTATTTTGGGGAAAAGGAAATTGAAATGTACCAAGGAGCGGTAAGTTATATGCCACATAAATTACTATAGTGTTTGGGGCTTTTATGATGCATAAGTAATTTTTCCTGAAGTTGGCAATACATTTGCATTTTCTTACTGTGAATTATTTATTGGGGAAGCTCAAGTGGGTGACTTATTTGTTTTTTTTTTTTAATGATGTGCTGCTCTAAAAAGCATAGGCCTGTCTAATATAGGAATATTGTATACAAAATTAGTCAAACAGGATGTAAGACCTACAGTTTGGTGGAGGAGGCGGGGCTCCCTTCTTCCACACAGGCCACAGAATTCTAAGGACTGAAAAATCAGTTAATAGGTAGAAGAATAAATAGGGCGATGAGAACCATTCCCTCCCAATCAGAACCTTAGTTAGCTATGGCTCTGCATGGAACCTGAGAAATGAATCTTTTCGTGACTTCTTTATTAATGTGACTCTGGTCCCTATTCAGATCCAGCTCCGTAGCCGTTTCAGTTGTCTGATAGAAACAGAAACTGTAAATCTGATGACTATATTTCTTGACATCCCCAGGCCACCTCTTCCCTGCCTCTTTCCCCTTCTTTCCTCTGCAGCAGAAGCACGAGAGCGTTCATTAATCCTGACCCCTGGAAAACAAACAAAAGAGAGCCCACACAAATTCATCTGTTGAAGTGGAAGGCAATTTACCCAGAGCAAGAGCCCAGCCCATTGTTGCCAGATGAATGGTACTGGTAGCTGGAGCCCAAGGAGGCTGCCACGCGAAAGACATTTGATAATGCTGCCTTTATGGGAGCCCTGCACAAGGGACACACTGTCAGCAGAGGCTGGGCCCTGCCCTGGCCCCTGAGCAGCGGGCCCCCCGGAGCAGCAGGCTCGAAGCTGGCTTGACATTCTCAATGATGTCCAAGGCCAAGGCCGGGTGGCTGGGAGTGCTGTGCATTCATGTCGTTTCTCTCCCGTTCTCTGAAAACTATTGTTACACGAGTCCCTTTTGGACCCTTTATCTCTTAAAAAGTTCTCTTTAAAGAAATGCCCCGGAATTTTAAAAGATATATTTATTCTTAGCTGCTAATGGTAAGAGTGTTGTAGGTGTTTACTGAATGCTAGGTACTATGTTCCACCACCACAATCATTAAACAGCCCTGGGTTCTGACTGTGTGTTACTGTCCAGCCCCATTTGACAAATGAGGAGAGTAAGGCTCAGAGAAGTTAAGTACGCAGCTCTGTTGAGTGTGGGACAATATTGTCCCTACTTGAGAGCGGGGACCAGGGTAGGGTGACGGAGTCTAAATGTCTTCTCACTGGATCTGCCATGCTCATCCCTCTCTGATGTTAGTTAGTCTTAAATGTAAGGCAACATCTTTCTTCAGATTCATAACACATGAACTATTTTTCTTTTTAGTAATTTTTGAGGTAGGGACGTTAAATCTCAAGAAGCTGAGGAAAGTGGGGGTCAAAATCGTCCTAACACAGTGAATTTACTGGTGAATTTGTATTCAGGCATAGCTCATAGCTAAGCTAGCCCATGAGTCTAAAGCCTCAGGAGGATATCTTGGTGTGGTAGGATTTTTTTTTCCTGCCCAATGAGATGAAACAAACTGGTCAAATCAGTTTATCCCTTTAAAGAACTACCCTTCTTGCCTTCTTCTTACGGAAAATGTTTGGGTTTTCTCTTCATTCATAGATGATGTCACTTCATTTCTTCTGGGCTTCCAACATCTCCAACTTAACTCTTAAAAAAAAAATTATGTAGGACTTTAGAATTCCAGTAAAAGTCAGATCCAAGTTTTTAGTAGGCCTCTCGTAAGACCTGTTGCCCGGATGTCTTCAGAAACATTTAGAAATGGAATGTGATCGGCAGAGGCGTAGGAGGAAGGGTGTGGTGCCAGAGTATCTGAAGATGTCTTCCCATCCAAAGGCTGAATCACACACTTGCTGGCGGAGGAGTCCTTTCCGGTCCCGTCTTCATTTCTTATAACTCCTGAGGACCTATGCAAGCTTGTGAATTCCTGTGTTATATAAGAATTCATATTGGAACTCATATTGGAACTCCAATACATACTGGAATTCATATTGTACAGGGGCAAATCCATTGCTAAGACCGAGAAAAGAAATGTGACATGTCACTCTCTCTGACCATGGTTTTGCTTTTGTTTTTTTGCTTCTCTAGGCACAGTATGAAAACCCACCACATATCTATGCTCTTGCAGATAATATGTTCAGAAACATGATCATTGACAGAGAGAACCAGTGTGTCATCATCAGGTATGGGAAAGAGCCTTCTTCAGAGTAGAAGGCGTGAGACCGTGGCAGAGTTCATATTGGCGGTCAAGGTGCTGGGGTCAGAAGTTGATTGACGTACCCAAGAAACAAGCAGGCCGTCTGCTTTGTCTTGGTTTATTTTATAACTGCAAATCGTAAAAGATTTTGCTTCCCTGGGGTTGTGGTTTATACTTCTGTCGTGGAGGGCATTAAGGCTCGAGGGCACACATAGTGCACATAGTGCTAGCCTGCCTAAACTAGCGTCATAAGATATCTCCCCTCCCACTTGACCGTGGCTTCACTCTGAACTGGAGATCTTTTATGGCAGGAGTACACTAAGTGTGCTTCTCTATTTTGTCAGCTGGAGTCCTTTTCCCTAGGTCCCTCTTTTTTCTTTCCTTAATAATTTAGTAGTTCAAGTTCAAACTTTTTCAGTATCCTTTGTCGTTTGCTTTTAATCTACTGAGGGCATCCCTGGCAAACATCAGGCTTAGGTGTCTATGGCTGCATCTCAGAATCCTTCCAACCTGAGCCAACTCTGAGTCCTTGCTGGGTTTAAGTGCTTTCACGATTTTGTTTATTATTAACATTTTCAAACATATGGAAAACAGAAGCATCCATATTCCCATCACTTAGAACTTGACAGGTATTAACATTCTGTCATATTTATTTTCCTTTTTTTAGTTCTTCCATTTTCTTTTTTTTTTTTTTAAGATTTTTATTTATTTATTTGTCAGAGAGAGTGAGCACAGGCAGAGTGGCAGGCAGAGGCAGAAGGAGAAGCAGGCTCCCTGCCAAGCAAGGAGCCCGATGCGGGTCTCGATCCCAGGACGCTGGGATCATGACCTGAGCCGAAGGCAGCCGCTTAACCTACTGAGCCACCCAGGCGTCCCTAGTTCTTCCATTTTCTTAACTGAAGCGCTTTTGAAAAAATTTAAGCTCTGGATATTTACAAACAAAGGCAAGATGAGAAAGAGAATTATAATAAGCTCCCATGGAGCTTGTGCAGATCTTATTCTCCTGGCCAATGCTCTGGTCCTTCTGTCCTGCCTCTGCTTGGTTATTTAAAGCAAATCCCAGGTGGGGAATCATTTCACTTTGTCACTGAATTAGGATGTGCCTCTCAATGATCGTTCTTACCATACCTGAAAAATGAGTAATCCTTTTAACGTTATCTAGTGCTGTCCGTATCCCAATTCCATGTCTTGTTTTCACTCAGGCTCCCAACAAGGCTCACACATGGCACTTGGATGTATGTGTCTCAGGTCTCCTAATCATTAACTATTTTCTCTGATTCTTTTTGTTTACTTGGCTCTTGTTTGTTAAAGAAAAAGTTATGTGTCCTGCAGAATTTTCCAGTCTGGGATTAGCTGGTTATGTACTGTAACATTGCACTGTCCCCTGGATTTCCTGTAAATTTGTCATTAGATCTAAAAGTTTGATCAGGTTCAGATTTACTATTTGGCAAAAATGTTTCGTCCATGATGCTGTGCACTTAGGGCCTGTTGATCTCTTGGTGTGATTTTCAGACAACCAGTGGGTCCATCCATTATAAATTCTCATTTCACATCATGGTTTAATTAGTGGTTGAAAAATAGTTGTTTTCTAATTCTATCATTTCTTCTACATTTATTACTTAGAATTCTTTGATTGGGTTACCTGAAATACAATTTATGTGAGAAAACTAGATATAAGGCTTGATTTGTTGTCTTTATTTACCAACTTTTGAAGCAATGAGTTGATGCCCTAGCAGCCTCCCAGAGTAAACTTTTTTTTTTTTTTTTCAGCATCTTTCCAAACAAATGGGTTTTAAATATCTTACCTGTTTACTTACGTGATGATTTTTCTTTGGCTCAAATGGTCCTATCTTCTGGCATTGAGAGCCGTTTGTATTGGCTCCTATGTCCTTTTGATGTGACCCCAATGGACTTAATGGTTTCCTTATTTAAGAGGTCAGACTCTTAGGGTGCCCGGCTGGTTCAGTAGGTGGAGCATGTGGCTCTTGACCTCAGGGGTTTGAGTTCTAGCCCTGTGTTGGGGGTAGAGATTGCTTTACAAACAAGAAGAAGAAGAAGAAGAAGAAAAGGTACAGGCTCTCTTGTGAATTTTCTGCTGAGCCCTGGAGTCAGCCATGTCACCAAAAAATTCATTTTACTGGGAAATGGCCCTTAGAGACCACCAGTCTAGTCACTAAGAGTGCTAAAAGGCAAAACAAAACAAACCAAAACTTTTTTTAGAAAAACAAACATGAGTACATCCTGATAATTTCCAGTTCATTTTTAAGATTATAGGGAGGAGACAGGGGTGGGGGGTTAGGTGAACCTGGTGGTGGTCATTAAGAAGAGCACACATTGCATGGACACTGGGTGTGGTGTATAAAGGACGAATCTTAGAACAGTGGAAAATACATACATACATAAATAAATAAAGTCAAGCTCTAGTTAAAAAAAAGATTATAGAGTATTTGCTTCTTTGACATTTATATTTGTACCCCATTTCTCTTTCTTTTTTTTTAAAGATATATCTATCTATTTTAGAGACCGCATGCATGGGAATGGGGGAGGGGCAGAGGGAGAGAATCTCAAGCAGACTCCCTGCTAAGCGTGGACCTCAACTCTGGGCTCAGTCCCACCACCATGAGATCCTGACCTGAGCTGAAACCAAGAGTCAGACACTTAACCAACTGAGCCACCCAGGTGCCTCATCCCCATCCCCCATCTTTATTATGCTGAAAATCTTGGTTCCTGATGACATTATCACAGTTAATTGCTTTAAACTGTGTGTATGAAAAGTATAAGTATAAATGAATAAACATATATAATAGATAAAGCAAACAAGTTTTGTTAATGCTTTAAAATAACTAGCAATATTATTAATAGCACTACTGAGTTCACTTTAAAATCTGTTATTCTTTTGTCCATAGAATGTACAGTTAAAATATTGGGTCTTAGGGGCGCCTGGGTGGCTCAGTGGGTTAAGGCTGCTGCCTTCGGCTTGGGTCGTGATCCCAGGGTCGTGGGATCGAGCCCCGCATGGGGCTCTCTGCTCTGCGGACAGCCTGCTTCCTCCTCTCTCTCTCTGCCTCTCTGCCTACTTGTGATCTCTGTCTATCAAATAAATAAATAAATCTTTAAAAAAATATATTGGGTCTTAAAAGTCACTTAAAATAACTTTTATTTATTTAATAAATAATTCCTTTTCGGGACGCCTGGGTGGCTCAGTTGGTTAAGCGGCTGCCTTCGGCTCAGGTCATGATCCCAGCGTCCTGGGATCGAGTCCCACATCAGGCTCCTTGCTCGGCAGGGAGCCTGCTTCTCCCTCTGCCTCTGCCTGCCTCTCTGTCTGCCTGTGCTTGCTCTCTCTCTCTCTCTCTCTAACAAATAAATAAATAAAATCTTTTTAAAAAAAATAATAATCCTTTTCTGTGTCATTTGTGCCAACCTAACCTAGCAGTTAGGTTCATTTATTTTGTTTTGGATTGTAGGGGTTTAAAATTTTTAATTTTAATTTTGTTTTATAATTATATAAAACATTTACATGATTCCAAAGTCAAAGCTGTAAAGCAAGAACACTGAAGCCTTTCAAGGTAAATAAAGATTTCAGGTTTTTAAGGTAAATATAGACTTTGTGACATTTTACCTCTAAATACTTCCATATATATCTCTGGAAAATAAAAACATTTCCTTTCTGGGGCGCCTGGGTGGCTCAGTTGGTTAAATGCTCTGACTCTTGGGTTTTTTAAGATTCTAGTTATTTTTTTGACAGAGAGATCACAAGTAGGCAGAGAGGCAGGTGGGGGGGGCGGTGGGAAGCAGGCTCCTTGCTGAGCAGAGAGCCCCATGCAGGGCTCGATCCCAGGACCCCGGGATCATGACCCGAGCCAAGGGCAGAGGCACCCTTTGGACTCTTGGTTTAAGCTCAGGTCCTCATCTTGAGGTCAGGGATTGACCCCCGCGTTGGGCTCCAAGCTGAGGGTGGAGTCCAGTTCAGATTCTCTATCCCTCTCTTTCCTCCGATCTAAAAAAATAAAATCTTAATTTTTTTTTTCTTTTGTAGCACCAGGACCATTATCACAACTAAATAATTAGTCGTAATTTAATATCATCTAAAAATAAGCAGTCCACATTCAAAGTTCTCTAATTGTTACAAACATGTCCTTACCTGCTGGCTTATGTAAAGCAAGGAAACGGGTTGCGTGTGGTCATGAATCTTTTTTTTTTTAATTAATTTATTTATTTGAGAGAGAGAGAGAGCAAGAGTGTGAGTGCACGCGAGGGTGGAGAGTAGCTGAGGGAGAGACTCTCCAGCAGACTCCCCATGAGTGGGGAGCCTGATGTGGAGCTCGATCCCATGACCATGAGATTGTGAGTGAGCTGAAACCAAGTGTCGCTTCACCACCTGAGCTACCCAGGTGGCCCCTCCCTTTTTCCCCCCCATGGCCGTGAATCTTTCTTTTTTACTTTTTTTTTGTTTTTTTAAATCCTACCATAGTTTCCCTACTCCCACCAATGTTTTTTCATGATGTTGACTTGGTGAAGAGAACAATCCTGTTTCCATGTAGACACACCTTCTAGATTTGTCTAATTGCTCCCCAATGGTCTCGTTACACTAATTCCTTTGACTGGCTTTTCTGTACATTGGAAGTTAGATCTACATACTTAATTAGATGCAGGTTAAGCCCCTGTGGAAGGGATTCTTAGGTGCTGATGAGTTATTGCTTAGGAGGAAATGCTTCTGTGTAACCCCATGTGAGGTCACTGACTGGAAGGAGAGAGTATAGGGTGAGTGTTCTGACACAGTCCTGTGCCTTTTGTCCTTCCTTCCCGGACTCTAATGAGATGAGAAAGAAGGGAATGGTCTTATTGCCGGAGCTTCACAAGTCTGGAAGCTGCTTCAGGGACCCAGCCCAAACATCACCCACTCAAAATCCCCCTCGCCATCACTGCAGGTGCTTGGGCACTGAAGCGGGATACGTGCCTTTTCTAGAATCTTGCAGCTGTTCAGGTGGCAAAGACTTGAAGACTTGCTGCAAGGGTTTCTGGGGTGGCGGCTGTGCCATTAATTCAGGAGATGGTAGAACAAGGAGCTGCTTTGGCTCCTGAACCAACTACCCAGCCTTGGGCCACGCTTCACAGGTTAAGGCACAGTCCTGTGGAAGGCCGCTTGCACTTCAGACACCGGCTGCAAGTTTGGGGGTCCCCAGGCCACCCTCACTTCTGACCAGCTGGATCCAAGTTCAGGGGTTCCCACCATCACCTTGGGTTCAATAATTTACCAGATTGGCTCACCAAGCTTAAAAAAGTGCTGTGCTTGAGGTTACAGTTTTATTGTGGCAAAAGGGTACACATCAGAACCAGACCAAAGGAGGTCTGGGAGGGGTCCAAATGGGAAGCTTTTGGTCATCCTCTCCCCCTGGAGTCATGGATGGTGTTACCTCCTTCCAGTTATGATGTGTGAGTTGGCCACGTAGCCTTGCCAACCAGGGAAGTTTACCTGAAACTTTGTTGTACAGAATTTTAATCTGGACTCTCTCCTGTACTGCCGCCCCCCCCCCCCCCCCCCCCATTTTGGGCTAATGCCTATAGTCTCTAGTTCCTCCAGGGGTCAGTACTTATATGCTGCTTTCCAAAGCCCTTATCATTAATCACTGTTCCCGAAAGCCCCCAGGCAAACAGAGGCACTTGAATCCGGCAGGACATTCCCGGGGCCGTAGAGATTCCTCCTGAGGCAGAAGGCAAAATCCTGACCTCTCTTAGTGTTAATTCCTTACTGCCTAAGAGCTGTGGTTTATCTGCTTTGAGAAAGTCGTTTTGCTGTCTCTGAAATGCTGTGGTTCCTTCTCCCCAGCATGGGGATTCTGGGCAGCAAACCTAACACTTGTCTGGGCCTCAGTTTCTTCCTCTGTGGGTAGACTGGTTGACCAGATGACCTCTGAGGTCTCTCCGGGTTTTGGAACTCTTTCTTCCAAATAATGCTGGAGGGAAGAGAGAGCAGGGAAATGCTGTTTCTGGTAGACACGCCCAAGTTTGAGCCATGCAGCCACTGGCGCTGGGAGAGTTGGGGACTGAGTGGAATGCTGCTTGCCCAAATGCATTTGGGAACAGAAAACAAACTCATTGTCCTGGGGGCTGGAAGGGAAGCCCACTCCTTGTATTAAGGACTTCTGCCACGGCTGGTAAGACTGGGGGTTTTTAGGATCATCTCATTAGGAAATAAATAATGATGGCCTCATCTCTCCCATGTTCTCTTAGACCTTCCCCTCCCAAGTTCCCAGGTATGACACTCTTTAGAGGGGAGGATGGCGGCACATAAAGGTGATATTATCAGTTTCCTCCCAGGACTACTCATGTTTTCCTAAGAGGTGGGTATGGTGACAGGATGGATTGGCTTCTGACTATTCCGGGACTAGAAATAAGCATTGCAGATTGAGTTTAAGAAGAAAGAACTCAAGGAAGAAGACAGGTGCTTTCTCAAGTTCAGGCCTCCATCCAAGCTTTGGTCCTGAGTTTTGCAAACATTTATAGACTTGAGTTGTCAGAAGTTGCACTGGGGCAGCCTCAGGGAGGCTGCCTGTGGCCAAGCACACCGTGAACGAGAGTGAGTTAGACTTCCAAGCATGATTTTATAAGGAGGATTCTGCCCTGGACAGTTCAGTTAATTATTTCCCTGGGACAGTGTCCACGAGGGGAGCCAGATTCCCATTTAGGGTGGAATTCAGGGTAGGAGGTTGATCACATTGGCTCCTGCCATGTGATCATGGCCCCTGCCTCTCTCTGGGGACAGTGAAGTAGGGTGTTCTACTCCTCTGTGGTCTGTTTGCCTGGGGAACACCCAGCATTTCTGCTGTTTATTTTCCTACTCTGACTTCCATGTAGGTCATCCCCCTTTTAGTGACCCGCACACTCCTGCCAGCCTCTGCCATTCATCAGGTCAACTCCTAATCAGGAATAAACACCTGGATTTGCCTTAGGTGTTCCCCAAGTCTTCCCCCAACAGCGCACCGGCAGATAGGTCAGGAGAATGGCTGCTCTACATGTTACTTTCATCCACCGTCCCTTGCGTTCTCTAGATGAACTTTCCAGGTCTAAAGATTTCCAATGCCCAAATTGCCTTATTATTTCAATGACTCTAAAGACATCGAGGCCCCACATCTAGAGAATTCATTTCAGCTGATCTCTGGTGGTGGGCCCAGAGCATCAGTATCTTTTTTCAGGCTCCCCAATTTTTCTAGTTGAGAACCAGGATGAAGGCAACTGGAATCTTAATTCCTAGTTGCCTCTTGTGTTGAAGCACCGCTAGCATGGGCAGCGTGCAAACACCCCCTCCACCCTGAGTCCCAGGCCTCTGCTGGGCACTCTCTGCACAGGTGGTCTCATCCTCCTCTCTGGGTCTTGACATTATTATTTCTCAAGGTTTCATCGAGGAAGGAGGCTTGAGAACTAAGATCTCCAACTAGTAAATGGCAGAATCTCTATTTGAACTTGGCCCTGTCTGGCCTTAAACCCCATGTACTTTCTCTGCACCCTATAGTCAGTGACCCCTCTCTGTGTATCAGACATCCCACATTTCCCTGTGAGGAAAGGTTAATTATCCAGGACTTGAGCTCCTGTGGTAAAAGTCTTCTCCCCCCAAACCACAGAGGCTTGCTTGAACCTAATCCTTTATAGGTTGTTGGCCATGATGCCTTCTGTAACAAAGGAGGCTGATGATTGTGCTTTGTCACCAGTAGAAGGCAGACAGATGGAGTTCCTGAACGAACATGACCTTATGAATATGTGAATCTCAGTTTCTTACTGAGAAGTGAAAATGCATGTATATAGTAGATGGCCATACCTGGGCCATTTCTTTTCTTTTCTTTTTTTTTAAAGATTTTATTTATTTGGGGGACACCTGGGTGGCTCAGTGGGTTAAAGCCTCTGCCTTCAGCTCCGGTCATGATCCTAGGTCCTGGGATCGAGCCCCGCATCGGGCTCTCTGCTCAGCCAGAAGCCTGCTTCCTCCTCTCTCTCTGCCTGCCTCTGCCTGCTTGTGATCTCTGTCTGTCAAATAAATAAAATAAAAATCTTAAAAAAAAAAGATTTTATTTATTTATTTGACAGAGATCACAAGTAGGCAGAGAGGCAGGCAGAGAGAGAGAGGGGGAAGCAGGCTCCCCACTGAGCAGAGACCCCCGCCCCCATACGGGGTTCCATCCCAGAACCCTGAGACCATGACCTGAGCCGAAGGCAAAGGCTTTAACCTACTGAGCCACCCAGGCGCCCCGGGCCTTTTCTTTTTCTTTTTCTTTTTTTCTTTTTTTTATTAACATCTAACGTATTATTTGCTTCAGGGGTACAGGTCTGTGAATCATCAGTCTTACACAGTTCACAGCGCTCACCATAGCACATACCGTCCCCAATGTCCATCATGCAGCCACCCCATCCCTCCCACTGCCCTCCCCTCCAACAACCCTCAGTTTGTTTCTTGAGATTAAGAGTCTCTCCTTGTTTGTCCCCCTCCCCATCCCATCTAGTTTCATTTTTCCCTGGGCCATTTCTTTATCTTGATTTCCTTGTTAGTCCTAGATAGGTATGAGGGAATTATGGTTATGGATCCTTGCATTTGGTGCGTTCTGTTAAAGAAGCCTTCATCAGTGGAGGAAACCAGCAGATCAGTTTCCCAAATAACCCTGCTTCTTACCCCGCTCTATGTTCCTTGCAAGCAATGTAGTTTTAAGTGTGTGCCTTTATCAAAGATACCCTCATGTGCTATCAGAAATTATGCATACTTGGCATGTAAAAATAAAATAACAATGTATTATAAAGTTGAGCTGTAGGAAATGATAGAATTCTAATTTTTTTTTAAGATTTTATTCATTTATTTGATAGAAATCACAGGTAGGCAGAGGGGGTGGGGGAAGCTGGCTCCCTGACGAGCAGAGAGCCCAACGCATGGCTCGATTCCAGGACCCTGGGATCATGACCTGAGCCGAAGGCAGAGGCTTTAACCCACTGAGCCACCCAGGTGCTCCCAGAATTCTAATAATTATTAAATAAACATTTAATATATATTCATTTTGTTTACCTTTTCAGAATTTAGGAGATCTCTTGATTTGGTTTAAGAAGCTATTTAAGAAGCTATTTAAGAAGCTACCTTGGAGAGTTTCAAAGCATATGTTCCTTTGACAAATTTATAAGGAGGCATATTTAAATTATCTGTGTTCTTTGCTACTAAAAATTGGGATCACTCTTTATCCAATGGATGTTAACACTTGAAGACATGAGAAAGAACTCCAACTGTGGGAAATGAGAGAGCCTGTATCTCCAGTGTAGATCTTTTCCCTAACCTGCAGCTTCAAAAACTATGGCCTATTGCATATTTTTGTGAATAAAGTCTCACTGGAACAAAGCTTTAGCCATCTGTGTCCATATTATCTTTTACTGCCTCTGTGCTACGCTGTCGCAGCTGGGTAGTGACGGAGACCATACCCGGGCCTTTATGGGAAAAAGTTTACCAGCTCCTGCTTTAAGCACAAGTTATCAGTGTAATAATCCCATGTATGTGACATGCAGCATCTCAAATTTCACAAATTCGTGATGGTTCTTTTTTTTTTTAAGATTTTATTTATTTATTAGTTAGAGAGAGAGAGAGAGAGAGCACAGGCAGACAGAGAGGCAGGCAGAGGCTGAGGGAGAAGCAGGCTCCCTGCCGAGCAAGGAGCCCGATGTGGGACTCGATCCCAGGACGCTGGGATCATGACCTGATCCGAAGGCAACTGAGCCACCCAGGCATCCCTCGTGATGGTTCTTTTTATCTTACCCCCGAACATACTCCTTCACCAACTCTCTCTTCCAAACATGGTTGCTAGATGAATGCTTTCAAACTGTTGTCATTTAAACCATTCACTTCTGCCAAAATATCTCAGTGGCTCTCCATTGCCTAGTAGGGTCCAAAGTCCGTAGCTCTAGTAGAGACCAAAGTCCCTAACTTGGGACACCTCCCACTTTATTTTCTGCTGTTGTAACCAAATTGCTCTATTTTTTTGTGCCCTCCAATGGGTCAGGTTCACTTCTGCCTCCTAGTCCTTGCCTGGGTAGGTCTCCCCACCCATCCTCACCTCCCCCAGCCTTTCTCATCAACCTCAAGCCAGTGATCTCTCCATTTCCTGAATTTCAGTAGCACCTCATAGAGCCCTCATTTTAACCTACTTAGTATCATGATTATTTAATTTGCATGTGCTTATTTTAAGTAGCCTTTCGATCCTTGATGACTAGAAACTGGTGTTAGGCTTCTGTGTTTCTCTGGTACACACAATAAATGTTTATTTCATGATGCCTTTGAAACCAAAGCACTTGAAAGAAGCTCTAAGTGCTATTTGTGTTTAAGTAAGGGGGAGATCACTTTGGACTAGAACAGTCAGCAAAGGTGTCACAGAGATGTTGGGACTTGATTTGAGCCTTCCCCACCATGTGTAGGAGGAAGAAAACATGAATGGATTGAGAGCCTCTGGAACCCACACTGTGTGATGGGGAGAAAGTGAGGAGGATATCAGTGTGGTTGTTAAAGGTTTCTATTGACACATTGTCCTCGTAAGTTACTTGAGGGCCAGTTCCACTTCTGTTTCTGTATTGTAGCCACATAGCATTTGTGTAGCCCTGCTGGGAGGTAAGTGTGATTGGGTGACAGGTCCCTCCTTGAATGACAGGCTGGGTGATCTGGGGTAAGCCTGTGCAGGGACACGATGCACAAAAGGCTGGTTGACCAAAGGAAGTCTGGGTAGAAAAGAGGTAAGATGTTGAGAGCATACGGGTAGCTGGGGAGGTTATGAGGCCCTGACCTGAGCTGGAAAGGTGAAGAGGAATCTGATGTGTGATCAGAAAGTGTGACATCAGGATAGGCACTGGCATGGGGACTCTGTACAGTGCCAACAGATAAACACAACCACTCGAGCTCCATCAGTGTCATTGACGATGATGAGCTCCTGAAGACACAAGTAGACACCTATGGAGTCTATTACATGGCCACCCATATCCGCTTAGCTCCTCCGTCTTCCGTGCTACAAAATGCAGAATTTGGATTTGTGTTATAGAACTACATATGTGATGCCTTTGGATCTCCCAGAGACATCATTGCCAATCTATTTAATAAAATAATTGTGTCAGGGGAACTGGGTGGCTCATTGGTTAAGCATCTGCCTTGGGCTCAGGTCATGATCCCAGGGTCCTGGGATCTAGTTCTGCGTTGGACTTCTTGCTCAGTGGGGAGTCTGCTTCTCCCTCCCCCTGCTCATGCATGCTCTCTCTCTTTCTCTGTCTCTCTCTCTCGCTCCCTCTCAAATAAATAAATAAAATCTTTTTTAAAAATATTAAAACAGTCATGTGGTAAGAGGTAAATCGTGTGGTAAGAGGGGAGGGAGAACCAGCAGGTTTTTGTGTATTCTTTAAAGTCTATATTTCCAGATAAGAGCTCGGCAGTGTTTCTGGGGCCCTTGCCAGGTGACCTCTGTGGGGTCATAAGGGGCTGTGGAGAACATGTGTGTGGCAGTTTTATTGCCACTATCAAAAATGAATTCCTGTCCTTTCGGCCCCCGTCAGCTCTTGCCATCTTGGCTTTTTTTAAAACTGTGTTGACAATTTGAAAGCATTCCACTGGGGGCAGTTCCTGATTTTATTTTTTGCTTTGAAATATATTGCTGCAGTTGTTTTCCAAAGACTAGGGCATTCTGTCCTTAATGTGTCCAACACCAGTTTGTAAAGTCTTGGCAGGTGGCATCCTGAATCCACGCCAGAGAAATATTGTTTTAGGAATAAATAAAGACCTGAGAGATAGTTTGAAGATACGTCCCTAGCATTGGGTGACTGCATATGAAAACCTTCATAGAGGAAAAGGAGATGGCTGTCACTATTGGGTCTAAGATTTCTGAATTATCTGCTTCAAAATACATTTTGGATTTGGAATCCCTAAGTTTTGGAGTAGTAAAGGTTAAAGATGAAAAGATCAAAAAAAAAAAAAATCAGAGCCCCTCTAATATTTGGCTTGTGTCCCGTCTCCGTTCTCTTGTGTCTACACCAAGTGTCTCGTGGATTCTCAAGATACCTTCGTGTCTTTGATGTATTTCAGGAACCTTTTATTATTAGCATTGGAGCTTCTGTTTCTGTTGGTAACCCAACTTCTTGTTTATCCCAGCAGCTTTGGCCTTTGAGGCTCCCTGTCCCTCTGGCCGGGCTTTGGGAGACCCTGTCAGCTCACACCCCGGGCTGGGGTCTGCGTGAGAACTGCCCTCTGGCTTAGAGCTTTGAAGAGCACGACCTCAAATCTACCCTTTCCCCCATGCTCGCTGCAACTCTTACCTTCCAGCTGGTGTGACTGTAGAAATTCCTTTATCACCAAAGACTGTTATTCAAGAAGCCTGACTCACTAGCTGATTAATAATATTATCCCTAATCATCATAGTAGCCCCTTTTGGAGCCCTTGCTTTAAGTCTCTCCATCTTTCAGTTGTATCACTTACAGCCCGGCAGACGAGGTGTTCCTGCTCCACTTCCCACACCGCCCCCAGCTTTGCACATCAAGAAACTGAGTCTCAGCAGCAAAGGAACCGTGTTAAACATCTCACGTTTGCAATGTGGCAAAGCCGCACTCTGAGCCAGGGCTGCTCAACTCCGTTATTATACTCTTTCCACATCTCCCTGATGCGCTGAGCCAACAGGTGTCAGGTTAGCTGGGTGATAATCTGTTAGCACCCACGGTCACGTGGTGTAGTGAAAAGAAAGGCCGGGGGGGGGGGTGCTGAGTCACAGGGTGGGCTCAGTTCTGTTCTGTGTGAAGTCTGTGACCTCGGCAAGCTTCAGTCGCTTCAGCTACAAAACGAGGATTAATGCCTTAAAAGAATATAGGGAAAGCCAAAAGAAGAAATACACATAAATACGGGTTTTCTTAAAAGATTTTATTTTTATTTATTAGAGAGCATGAGTGGAATGGGGTGGGGGGAGAGGGCAGGGAGAGGGAGAAGCAGACTCCTGGGCTGAGCAGGGATCTAGACTCGGGGCTCGATCCCAAGACCCTGGGATCATGACCTGAGCCAGAGGCAGACACTTAACTGAGTGAGCCACACAGGCGTCCCCAAGGATTTTTTTTTTTTTTACTTTATTTAAGCTTTATTTAAACATATGATGTAACCCCACCACCCTCACCCAACCCCTCTTCCTCCCACCCCCCTCAGTTTGTTTTATGACATTAAGTGTCTCTTTTGGTTTTTCTCCCTCCCGATCCCATCTTCTTTCATTTTTACTTTTCCTACCACCTTAACTCCCACCCCCGTTGCATCTCCACTTCCTCATATCAGGGAGATCATGTGGTAGTTGTCTTTCTCCAGTTGACTTATTTCGCTAAGCATAATACGCTCTAGTTCCATCCATGTCGTCGCAAATGGTAAGATTTCATTTCTTTTGATGGCTGCATAGTATTCCATCGTGTATATATATACCACATCTTCTTTATCCATTCATCTGTTGATGGACATCTAGGTTCTTTCCATAACTTGGCTATTGTGGACATTGCTGCTATAAACATTCGGGTACACGTGCCCCTTTGGATCACTACGTTTGTATCTTTAGGATAAATACCCAGTAGTGCAATTGCTGGGTCATAAGGTAGCTCTATTTTCAATTTTTTGAGGAACCTCCATGCTGTTTTCCAGAGTGGTTGCACCAGCTTGCATTCCCACCAACAGTGTAGGAGGGTTCCCCTTTCTCCACATCCTCGCCAGCATCTGTCATTTCCTGACTTGTTCATTTTAGCCATTCTGACTGGTGTGAGGTGGTATCTCATTGTGGTTTTGATTTGTATTTCCCTGATGCCCAGTGATATGGAGCACTTTTTCATGTGTCTGTTGGCCATCTGGATGTCTTCTTTGCAGAAATGTCTGTTCATGTCCTCTGCCCATTTCTTGATTGGATTATTTGTTCTTTGGGTGTTGAGTTTGCTAAGCTCTTTGTAGATTTTAGATACTAGCCCTTTATCTGATATGTCGTTTGCAAATATCTTTTCCCACTCTGTCAGTTGTCTTTTGGTTTTGTTGACTGTTTCCTTTGCTGTGCAAAAGCTTTTGATCTTGATGAAGTCCCAATAGTTCATTTTTTCCCTTGCTTCCCTTGCCTTTGGTGTTGTTCCTAGGAAGAAGTTGCTGCGGCTGAGGTCGAAGAGGTTGCTGCCTGTGTTCTCCTCAAGGATTTTGATGGATTCCTTTCTCACGTTGAGATCCTTCATCCATTTTGAGTCTATTTTCGTGTGTGGTGTAAGGAAATGGTCCAATTTCATTTTTCTGCATGTGGCTGTCCAATTTTCCCAACACCATTTGTTGAAGAGGCTATCTTTTTTCCATTGGATGTTCTTTCCTGCTTTGTCGAAGATTAGTTGACCATAGAGTTGAGGGTCTATTTCTCCAAGGATGTTTTTTAACAGTTAAGGAGTATATAAAGTATCTGCTAATAACATTGAAAAGAATTTCAAAGCTAATAAGTAAATAGCTGAGTTGGGCTTAAACTTGGTCTTGGGACTAAACATTTGGCTTTCCCTAGTGCGTCAGCCTGGGCGGAGAAGAGCGCGGCCATGAGGCGGTTTTCTTGGCAGACTGGAGGCGAACTTTTGTCTGCTTGATGATACTGACTGGGAGGAAACAAGAGCTCTCTGTCTTGTTCACACTTCCCTCGTTACATTAAAGAGTGAATTTTTATCATTCACTCGGTGGCTTTGGCAGGTCTGTGATTTTGTATTTTACACCCTTAGCTATGGCACAAACTTGAGGATTTGCTTTTCAGTGTTGGGACGGGCTGTGACCGATCACCCCTTTCTCTGCCGCTCTGGAATCCCCCAGGTGGGCGACAGAGCTGCTTCCCCTCAGCCCTGGTTCTTGCCCAGATCCAGGAGGGCTGCCAGGAAGGGAATGTGTGAATTGAATCTTTGGAGGAGGCTGTCCCGAACCTTCTCTGGTGTGTTTCTCCGTCTTGATCACATGTGATCATAGGGATGCAGGCTATTATTTGTCACTTCCCACTGTCTGTGAGATAATCAATGTTTTTGACAGAAGCCTTAATTAAGGAGGTGTCTATTCGTAAAGACTCGGGTGTAGTGAAAAGTTTGATGATGCTATGAACCGTGGTATTCATGGAATGACTTTGCAAAACACTGTTTATTTTAACCGACCAGCTAACCCATATGAGGATTTTAAATATATGCCTTGATCAGGAGTGGTAGAGCCAGGCTTGTTTCCTAGCAGTGCCACTCCCTAGCTGTGTGTCCCTGAGCGAACTGTGTAGCGTTTCTTATCAAAGAATGGGAGCCAGAGCGCCTACCCCACAGGTCTCACTCAGGTCAGATGATTGATGGATGTGAAACCTATGCAACGGTCCCTGACGTGCCTTAGCTGCTTACTCCCTGGGCAGTGCTGCAATGATTCCATCCACTAGTTGACTCCTTTCAAATCTTTCGAATTGATGTTATTTCTCATCTTCTGGACTATTTCTCAGACACACATATGTTCATCTTTTGAACTCTGGAATCAGGAAAGAAATTTTTTTTTTTAACTATCACTGTATTTTTTACCCTTGGGTTATACTTTTGAACTAAGAGTCAAGTATGTCCCTATATCCAAAAGTAGGGTTTGAGAGAACCCGTCCCAGCAGGAAGATTTCAGAACTTCATTGTCTTCTCAGTCCCCCCGCCATGTTGACACAGTCGGCCTCCAGCTCCTTCAGTTCCCAGGACATTATGTTCGTCCTTTTCCTTTCCCTCATGCCTCTACCACCTTTCCAGCTTGTTCTCCTTGGGGAGCTTCTTTCTCAGTGCTCCCGAAATATCAGTGGTCCCCATTGCATTTGACACACTTTGAGCTGTCAGCAACAGAAAATCTAATTCAACCTGGCTGAGAAATTAAGGCAATTTCTTTTTTTTTAATTTTTAAATTAACATAAAATGTATTATTAGCCCCAGGGGTACAGGTCTGTGAATCGCCAGATTTACACACTTCACAGCACTCACCATAGCACATACCCTCCCAATGTCCATAACCTCACCACCCTCTCCCTACCCCCCTCCCCCCCGGCTACCCTCAGTTTGTTTTGTGAGATTGAGTCTCTTATGGTTTGTCTCCCTCCCCATCCCATCTTGTTTCATTTATTCTTTTCCTACCCCCCAAATCCCCCACATTGCATCTCTACTTCCTCATATCAGGGAGATCATATGATAGTTGTCTTTCTCTGATTGACTTATTTCGCTAAGCATAATACCCTCTAGTTCCATCCACGTCATCACAAATGGCAAGAATTCATTTCTTTTGATGGCTGCATAGTATTCCATTGTGCATATATATATATATATATATATATATATACCACAGCTTCTTTATCCATTCATTCATCTGTTGATGGACATCTAGGTTCTTCCCATAGTTTGGCTACTGTGGATATTGCTGCTATAAACATTAGCGTTCAGATCACTGCGTTTGTATCTTTAGGGTAAATTAGTAAATTAGTAAATTTAGTAGTGCAATTGCTGGGTCATAGGGTAGCTCTATTTTCAAATTTTTGAGGAACCTCCATGCTGTTTTCCAGAGTAGTTACACCAGCTTGCATTCCCACCAACAGTGTAGGAGGGGTCCCCTTTCTCTGCATCCTCCCCAACATCTGTCATTTCCTGACTTGTTAATTTTAGCCATTCTGACTGGTGTGAGGTTTTGATTTGATGAGGTTTCTCATTGTGGTTTTGATTTGTATTTCCCTGATGCCGAGTGATGTGGAGTACTTTTTCATGTGTCTGTTGGCCATCTAGATGTCTTCTTTGCAGAAATGTCTGTTCATGTCCTCTGCCCATTTCTTGATTGGATTATTTGTTCTTTGGGTGTTGAGTTTGATAAGTTCTTTATAGATTTTGGATACTAGCCCTTAATCCGGTATGTCGTTTACAAATATCTTCTCCCATTCTTTCAGTTGTAAATTAAGGCAATTTATTATCTCACGTAACAGAACATGGAGAGATCGTGGAGACCTCAGGGCTGGTGGCTAGGTGGTCCATTGATGATCAGGGACCTGGGTTCTTTCCAGCTCTCTGTGTCACCATCCAGACATCCTAAGATTTGTTCTGGTTCCCCTGGGTGGTTGCAAGTGCAACCAGGGGCAATCACAGTAACATCCTTCCGTACGTCCTAGAGGGGAGAGGAGCCTCTCTCATGAGTCCTTCCTTCAGTCTAATGGGACAACTTTGTTCACATGGACTCTTGAGTTGCTGGGGGTGCGGGTTCAGTGCAGATGGGCTCCTCTGAGCATGGGACCAGCCTCTCTGTGCCTGGTGTACCAGACAAGATCCCTGAACTAAGTCAGGAAATTGCCAGGGAAGGGGAGGGTGGGGAACAGAGCTTGAGTGGGAACCACTAGTGGCCACTACAGTCCCCAAGGTCCCAGTGCAGCCTGTGCTCAGGCACGCTTCTCTTTGGTAGTCCCACTTCCTCTCGCTCCCATACTGGTATTCTCATCCAGAACCTTTCCCTGTGCCTCAGGCTCACATTTTCAACTACCTGCTGACCATACCTATTAGCCACTGATCCAGACATCTTATAAGGGGGAGAATATATACATTCATGTGTACACAGGTGACCAGATATTCCTTCTACTTCTTCCTTTACGTCCTCAGATTTGCCCGTTTCCTCTACACTCTCTTTTAAACAATTTATTTGGAAATAATTCCGGTTGTACAGGAAAATGGGCAGAATAATTCAAGCAACTGTTGTGTCTTCTTCACCTCGTCTCCCCAACTGGTAACATTTGACCACGTTTACGCTCCCTCCCACCTCTTCTTCCAAGCATATGTGCACAGACACAGTTATTGATATCACCAGTGATGTTAATATTTTCTGAACCTTTTAAGATCAAGCTGCAGTTGTGATAACTCATGATCCCTAAACTCTCCAGCGTGTATTTCCTGAAAACACGATGTTTTCCTACCTAACCGGTTATAATACTCCAGATCGGGACACTGATCGCCGTCTAGCTCCACCTAACTCACAGACCCCGTTTACATTTTACTAGTTCTCCCCCAAATATCTCTTTCCATTTTGCTCCAGGATTCTTTCCAGGAATACGTGTCTCTTCAGACTCTGTCATTTTGGAATAGTTCCCCAGATTGCACTCAGGGGACACATTGCAAGATTTACCCAATATGTTTATTTCCTGCTCTTTCCAGTTTTTAATAAAGAGTTCAGGCATTACATTCAGTGGGCTGATCTCAGCGTGGGTCTGTCTCGTGATCCTTCTGGCCAGACTCAGGTCATTCCTGCTGAGCAGGACTTCCTTAGAAACAACACTGTGCTCTTAAGCAATTGGTTGGGCCCATACGTGTCTGCTATGTTTCCTCTGATTAAGTTCTCCATATTTCCTTTTAGGACAAGTTAGCATTTTGTGGGCCTGTTTTGAGATTATGGCAGAATCCTGCCCCTCATTAAACTGTCACCCACCGTAGCATCCACTGAGGACTGTGGCCCAGACCCGACACCTAAATGACAGTCGCCCAATGGTGGTGCTCTGTTTCCATCATTTCTTCTGTGTTCATTAGTTGGCACTCTACGATAAGGAAGAGTTTTCCCTTCTCCCATGTTCTTGATTGATCTCGTATTATGGCAGTATGCTCACACTAGACTCAGTGATCATAATCCAATACTGTCTTGATCTCCATCAGCGGGAGCCCTTTCAAGCTGGCTCTCGTGGGCTTGACATGTCCACATCAGACAGTGTACATCTCTACTTTTGGACACAATTACGTGTTCTAGGCTCAGCTTGCATTTTCCCTTGGCCCAGCCTTGGAATTGGCCATTTCTCCAAGAAGGCTTAGTCCCTTCTGTTTATTTATAATCTGTATATATATACACTATACATACCATACATACATACACCACACACACACACACCCCTTATGACTTTCCATGTTACCTTTCTTTCTAATAGTCAAAATGGATGTCTTTAATACCAATCCAACCCCTTAGGTTCTTTCTTCTTTTCAGACTTGTTAATACTTTCTCCTACAAAAAGAGGCTTGTTTCACATTATTTTCAATTTCCTTATTGCTCAGTCTAATTTATGTGCTCAATCGAATCAATCCCCCAATCACCAGCCATCCCTCCCATTCATTACCTCCATGCTCCCCTCAATCTCCCCGTGGCTCTGAGGCCCAGCCCACCACGCCCATCAGCCCCCACCTCCTGGTGGCCCCTCAGCTGCCCTTCAGTGCTCTGTAGCCTTAGTCTCTGGGTTCCTACAACCACATGAAATAACCCCAACCCTGCCTGGGGGTTATATAAACACTAAGCGATACAGTTATCTGCCGGGTCCTGAGGCCCCAAACCAAGATGTTGTTCTTAATTCCTCTTTATCCATCTTCTGTCAAAACCAATCTTTTGCTAAGTTCTACCAATTTTACTTCCAAATAGGGCAGGACTTTACCCTCTTACATCTTTGCCACCAGCACTGCCCTCATGGAGGCCTTCATCCCCCTCCCATGGATCCTCCACACCCTTCTAACCCGGCCGTGTCCTTCCAGCTTGGCCTCCATGCTCCACACCTGCTTCCCATTGATGACTGCAGCGTTTCCCAGCTATGCAGGGTGGATGTGATATTAAAGTACATGCAGAGGACGATCCCATGTTTATTTATTTATTTTTAAAATTTTTATTCTTCTAAAGATTTTTATTTATGTTTTTAACAGAGAGACACAGTGAGAGAGGGAACAAAAGCAGGGGGAGTGGGAGAGGGAGAAGTAGGCTTTTCCAGCTGGGCAGGGAACCCGATGCAGGGCTTGATCCCAGGACCCTGGAATCATGACGAAAACAGGCGCTTAATGACTGAGCCACCCATGTTTAGCTTTATTTCAGTGCTCCTGCCTCTGTCAGAGAGAAAGAAAGAAAAAGAATATCCTCTGAGCTGACCCTCCTTTTCTCCAGTCCATCCTGGCTCCTTTCCCATCCCAATTCACAGGGAAATAACCATTGTCCTGAATTTTAAATATCACCTTCCCTTTTCTTGGCAGTGTTACTAATTACATTTGCTTCTGTAACCAACCTCTTAACTCTCTTTTTGGGCTGTTGAACATGAGGTAAATGGAATCCTGCTATGTGAGTTCCATGTATTCCTCTGCAGCTTGCCTTTTTTTTTTTTTTTTCCCCACACAATATTAAAGTTCCTGAAATTTACTGGGAGAGAGAAGCTATAATTCTCCCCGCCCGCCCCCCCCCTTCCCGAATTCCACTTTTGGATATGTCGCAGTTTATCTGTTCTGTGTTGGTAAAAATTTGAATTATTTTCACAAATAACTATTTTATTTTTGTGGTATTTATTTTTAAGGTTGCCATTTTGGGGTAAGCCGTCATGGTTTTCTATTTACAGCGGTCATATATATGTTCCTTTTAAAAATAAATTTAAGTAAATTGAGTCAATTTAGAGAAAAATACTCAGTAATAGATCCATTGGTCTTTAGAAGAGAGGTAAAGGCAAAATTCATGAATATGATGCCGAAAGGACCAGAGTCTGGTCTGTATAAAATAAGAAATACTGACTACTGCTAACCAGAGCCCTTGGTCCTTCCTCAAAACCGATAACCAAGGCACTGTCATGGACCTTTCATCCCCTCCCAGTCCCTCTCCTCCTTTCAGCTCCCATTCATCCAAGTCCCTTTCACCTGTGGTAGTTCCTTTCAGTTGCACCCAGAGGGTTTTTGTCTCCAGCGAGGACTCACGCTTCTCCCTTCCTCCCGGGTCCCACCACACGTGGCCCCACACACCCCACCTGGCTAACGTTACTTGTCTTGTTGAGACTTGAAATAGTTGTGACTTCCTTTAAGAATCTTTTCTTAATGTGCACTCCAGTCAGGGGTACCTGCCCGCCCCCTGGGAGTCCATGAAACCGAAGCCCCATCTACACGGTTTCCCTATAGCCTGTGTGCACTCCCCTTCCCCAGCAGGCAGTGAGCTCCTTTGGGGCCGGAGTCCCCTATGCCTTCCCCCTCCGGCCCAGAGCTTGGCCGCTGGAGGGGCAACAGTACATGTAGGATAAACAAACGCACTTCCCACTTCTGTTTTAAGTGTTTCTCTTTTGTAAAGTGCAAACAAATCTGAAGTTGGTAAAGCAACATTTCAGTGACATTAACTTGATCAGTTACCAGGGAACAGTAGTTAGTGTGGTAAGAACTGTTAGAGAGGGGTGCCTGCGTGGCTCAGTCAGGGTGTCTGACTCTTGGTTTCAGTTCAGGTCATGATCTCAGGGTCCAGGGATCCAGCCCCTCATGGGGCTCCGCGCTCAGCACAGAGTCTACTTGAGTTTCTCTCCCTCTGCCTCTCCCCTGGCTCGTGCTTACACGCATGGTGCACTCTCTTTTTCTCAAATAAATAAATAAATCTTTAAAAAAAAAAGAACCATTACAAATTATTTTTGAGACTAGGAAGGGGGAGATGGGAGTAGACTGATGAATCTTCGAGCAGTAGAAAAGATTGACTCTCCTTATTCTATGGGGAATCTGCCCAAAAAACAACGGGAATGTTTTTATATTTGTTAGAGTAAGTTGAAGTGAATTGAAAACACTATTGATTTCTAAGTGAGGAATAACTTTCAGACTCATAAAAGCAATTATGGTCCTGGAATCCAATTATTAATATACCATTGTAAATAGCTTTCCCCTCCAGAACACTCTTTCCATTTCTTTGAAATTTTAGCATACGTTTCCATTTCTATAGCTAACCCACACAAAACATTATTTCCTATTTGAATTGATATTTCCTATGAAGTCTGTCTTGACTTTGTTTTAAATTCGCTTGGCTGGTTCCCAGCCAGTTATATAAGGACTGCAGAGTTAGTTAAAAAAATCTTATTTCTAGGTCCTGTCCTTGGAGACTGGGATTAGAGGCAGTAGAGGCAGTAGAGGAGCCCAAACATGAGCATTTTAAAAGTACTTTGAGGGTTCTGGTACGCTGCTGGATTTAGGGACCCCTGGGTCATTTTTCTGATATAAAGCACATACACTTGTAGCATATTTTTTTGTCCACGGTAGAAGTCAAGTGAAGGCAATTGAATTAAGAAAGACTGCCGGTAACCAGAAGCAAAGCAAATTCCCTAACTGCTGTGAGATGCAAAGGAAATAATTTTAGGCATGCTGTATAATGTCTGATGCCTTCACATTCTTTTAACTTTTAATATTTTCCCATCCCCAAAAGGCCATTGTAGTTATGGTTGTATATACTGTAAGTTTCAGATAATTATGTAGCATTCTATTATTGTACTATATTCTGAGCAAATTATCAGCCTCTGATCAATAGAACTTTTTTTAAAAGTGTTTGTAAATGGAAACCAAGAAATGAAACTTCCAGTCAATGTTCAGCCAGAACTAATTATTTTAAAGCTTCTGAAAAATATCACAATTACTAGAATGTCAGTGTTCTATTATTGGACTTGGCCTACTTATTTTAATACATGAAATGAATTATGTTCCATTATTCTTCTGTTCTTTTGCTTCCAACCAAAGAAATAAAATAGTTCATGTCTGATCACATTATTAACCAAAGATACAGTGGGGGAATCACTATACTTTTATTTCATAATTCTAATAGGATTTGTTGCTTTTCCTTTTCTCTCTCTTTCTTACACACACACACACACACACACACACACACAGCTTGCTTCAAGGAATTCTGAACATGAAAATATGTTTACTCATCCAGATAAAGGAAGCTGAAGAATAAAGAAACTGATCAGTGTTGATTATCACTGACATGTGTGGTTCCACTTTTACCAGAAATGCTGTCTTTAAAAATCTGAAATGTGTGGGGCGCCTGGGTGGCTCAGTGGGTTAAAGCCTCTGCCTTGGGCTCAGGACAGGATCCCAGGGTCCTGGGATCAAGCCCTGCATTGGGCTCTTTGCTCATCGGGAAGCCTGCCTCCCCCTCTCCCTCTGCCTGCCTCTCTGACTACTTGTGATCTCTGTCAAATAAATGGGTAAAATCTTTAAAAAAAAAATCTGAAATGTGTAAGTAATTACTTATCTCAAAATTTTAAGCAATTGGGGCACCTGGGTGGCTCAGTGGGTTAAAGCCTCTGCCTTCGGCTCGGGTCATGATCCCTGGGTCCTGGGATCGAGCCCCACGTCGACCTCTCTACTCTGCAGAGAGTCTGCTTCCTCCTCTCTCTTCCTGCCTGACTCTCTGACTGCTTGTGATCGCTGTCAAATAAATAAATAAATAAATCTTTTAAAAAATTTTAAGCAATTAAGAGAAATCACATCCAAAGAAAAAAGAATCATCTATATATATCAGCCCTTCAATAAGTCAGAAATATCTTTTTAAATCAAAGAACTGTAGTTCTTTTTTTTTTTAAGATTTTTTTTTCAATGTATTTGACAGACAAAGATCACAAGTAGGCAGAGAAGCAGGCAGAGAGAGGAGGAAGCAGGCTCCCCTCAGAGCAGAGAGCCCGAAGTGGGGACCGATCCCAGGACCCTGGGACCATGACCTGAGCCGAAGGCAGAGGCTTTAACCCACTGAGCCACCCAGGCGCCCCCAGAAATATCTTTTTAAAATATTTATTTATTTATTTATGGGAGAGAGAGAGAGAGAGAGAGAGAGAGAGAGAATGAGCACACAAGCACAGGTGGAAGGGCAGAGGGAGAGAATTTCAAGCAGACTCCACTATGAGTGTAGAGTCCAATGTGAGGCTGGATATCATGACCCCGACATCATGACCTTGACCAAAATCAAGAATCAGACACTCAACGGACTGAGCCACCCAGGTGCTGCAAGTCAGAAATATTTCTTTTTCTTGGAATGCCTGGGTGGCTCAGTCATTAAGCATCTGCCTTCAGCTCAGGTCATGGTCTCAGGGTCCTGGGATTGGGCCCTGCATCGGGCTCTCTGCTCAGCAGGGAGCCTGCTTCTCCCTCTGCCTCTGCCTGCCCCTTCCCCTGCTTGTGCTCTTTTGCTTTATCTCTCTCTCTTTCCCTGTCAAATAAATAAAATCTTTTTTTTTTAAAGATATTTCTTTTTCTTTACTCCATTTCTACTCTTGTCCATCCACTATTTTTACCTAGTTGTGATCACATTATAGATACATTGTCTTCTGCTTATGTTGCCATTAACCTTAGCTGTAGTCTTTTGTATGTTGCCACATGGTTTTCTTTCTTTTTTTTTTTTAAGATTTTATTTATTTGTCAGAGAGAGAGAGAGAGAGCGAGCACAGGCAGACAGAGAGGCAGGCAGAGGCAGAGGGAGAAGCAGGCTCCCTGCCGAGCAAGGAGCCCGATGTGGGACTCGATCCCAGGACGCTGGGATCGTGACCTGAGCTGAAGGCAGCCGCTCAACCAACTGAGCCACCCAGGCATGCCAGCCACATGGTTTTCTAGTCATTATAAATGTCTGTGTGATTATTAGATTGGGTTGGTTGTATCTTTGCACTTTTGGACTTTTCAATATTCTTGACTGTGCACATTACTTACAACATTAAAAAGTGGAGTTTCATTTGTCAACAAAACCTGTGCTTCAAGTGAGCAAGAGTGCATGTTTTGACCCTGGATCTTGCATATAAAAATCATTTGATTACGTGGACCATTTAAACAGGTCATTTCCTCATAGACCTGAAATATTTGCTATACCTACTTGTGCCTGGGAGTAAGCATGTCCTCTACAAACAGGGTGCCATTTCATCCCAGACTTGCTGGTTTTCTTCTTGCCACCACATCTTACAGAATTTCAGTTTGGTTTCCCTATTCGTGTGATCTTCAACCTGGGAACTCTGAGTGCTGGGATGGTGAATGAATCACATTGATAGATTCAGAGCCCCTCAAAGAGGATTTTTCCCTTATTCTCCCCTCTAATCTCTCTAATTAAATGTGTATTATATCAAGGAAACTCACCAAGTTCTGAGCTTTGCTCTGATGGCTATCTTCATCTTTTTGTGTTTGTTTTGTTTCAAAATATCAAAATATTTCCGAATTTATTTCGGTTTCCTTTTGAAGCTAAGGGGTCACCTGGCTTGGTTGTACCCTAAGCAGACATTTCCTCTTGTCTTGAGTAACCAAGCCATTGATAACACAAAGGCAACCAATAGAGAGATGAGAAATCTGATTGACTAAAATGTGTTGTGAGCTGAGGTCATCATCAGTTCGAGGGGATTTTGAAGGAAGAATGGGTATTTTGAGGAGCAGACTATACACTGTTAACAAAAGGGTTTCCCCGTGCAGTGAGGCCACCAAAACGGAAGGTAGTCTTTGTTATGCAGGATGTGATTAATATTGCCTCATCACTTAATTTTAGAACTTCTAAAATAAAGTTGCTTACACCAGTTCAGGGCGCACGGTTTGAAACCTGAGAGAGAGAGCCTACAGTTTCTTTTTATTTATTTATTTGTTAATTATAGAAGTAATACATATGTTTCTAAAAGCTTGGGAAATCATGAACTGAAAAGAGTCTTCCATGGCATCTTTCACTTTACCAGAACCTCTGTGAATATTTTGTGGTATTTCTAGTCTTCCCTTCCCCCACAATTTTCTTTCTTTACATTTTGTAGCCATGTTTTCATATAGAATTTTATCTGATTTATTTCACTCAACATGACTTCCTAGGCTTTTTCCCCCTAAGGTTGCAACCTTCCTGTCATTTCTGTATTTCTGTATACTATTCCATCCTTCCAATATTCCATAATGTTCCTAATCATGTTCTCCATTATTGGCCATTTAGAATGCTTCATTGTCTATTCTGATGTGATTGTTCTCAAGACCTTGATCCACAAACCGTGTTGGTGTTGCTCATATAAGTCAGGGAGCTGACGTCATCCTGGCATGAATTTGCCTTTCTCAACCAGTGCTGTGCATTTATTACTGAATACCTTGATGCTTGCTTTTCTTGTTTTTGTTTGTTTGTTTGTTTGGTCAGGGGGGAGGGAACGGGTTTTGATCTGCTTCATGAGTGGGTAATTTTGTCTTTCTTTTCTCAGTGGAGAAAGTGGTGCTGGAAAGACAGTGGCTGCCAAGTACATCATGAGTTACATCTCCAGAGTATCTGGAGGAGGTCCCAAAGTCCAGGTGAGTTAGTGATATGGCCCCTTTTGAGGCCCCGTCTTACATGAGATGTAAAAGTCTCCATTTGCATTTTTAAAAAAAATTTTTTTTCCACACAAAAGACATCTAACCAACCAACTTCTGTAACCAAGAAGCTTGAAATCTGTAAAGAAATAGCCTGGGTTGGAGATACCCAGTATAGAATGAGTGCTTACAAATCAATAAAAAGTCAAAAATGCCAAAAGGGAATAAATGAAGGGACAACTCATAAAACATGAAAACATGCTCACCCTCATGGCAATAAGGGTGATGCAGATTAAAACCTCACCAAAGGTTTCTTAACTGTCAGAATGGCAAAAATTTTGTAGTGTTTTAAACATCTTGTTGGTAAAAATATAAGAACATAGTTCCTCTCATACATTATGGGGAGGAGCATGAACTAGTATACTTTTTATGGAGGGTGTTTCAGCAAAATCTATCAACTCTATGTGTATTGCATCCGTTGATTCATCAATTCTGCTTAAGAGAATGTATCATTTAGATGTTCTGAAATGAATGCAAAATGATACAGTTATTTGATATGGTATTTTTTAGTAATGTAAAAGACTGGAAACAATTTGAAGGTTCATCAGAGACCGGTGAAATAATTTATGGTTCATAATAGAGTAGAATATTAGACAGCCATAAAAAATGAAGCTTCAGGTACTGATAGGTCATGATCTCCAAGATAACAATGAATTACAAAAAGCAAGGTTCACAACATTGTGTATAATGTGTTGCCATTTGAGGAGCGTAAGAGAAGGTATTTCCCAGTGTTTTTGGATAGGTATAACATACCTCTGAAAGGATAGATAAGAAACTGATAATGGGTTCTTCATGGAAGGAAACTGGGAGACTGAGGGAAGGGTATACTATGCCCTATATCTTTTTGAAACTTTTATATTTTGAACTATGTGACTACATTTACAAAAATCTTAAAATAGAATGGGGGAAGGGGTGGGAGAGAGAAAGGAAGAAAGAAAAGTTAGAGGATAACATTAGGAAGGCAGGAAGATCCAGAAAAATGAGGACACAGGGGAGGTAAAAAAGGAGAGGAATATAATACAGGCCGAGATGCAGCACGTTTGAGGGTGCAGTATGAAAAATGGAAGATACAGTGTCATCTGTCCTTCGTATAACCCATCGTGAAAGTGGCATTGGCATCAGCAGGAATGAATGAAGCCCCCTCCCCAAAGAGCAGTGGATGATGGCGGAGGTGGTCTGGGGTCCACAGAGGGCTCCCAAATGCATAGGGCCCATCACTGGCACAGACCGCTGGGAACAGTTTCTTACTGGTACTCATGCTCCCAGGTAGATTTCACTATAAAAATTAATGTTTTAATTTGAATCATTGAAGAAGTGCAGTCATCTGTAGGCTTTAACAAGATACATCAAAATTCTCTTCACTGTGGTTCCGTCTGCTGTTTAAATGGTGCTCCGTCACTTTGTATCCTGTTGGGTCAGAAAGCTTCAGGCAGCATCCAGAATTCCTCTCACATAGTAAAAGGCCTTAGAATGGCCTCATTCACTCAATGAAAGGAAGATTTAGGGAAGCACTGCCCAGGGGAAAGACGGCGCAAGTCACATACATAATTTAGAATTTTCAAGTGGCTACATTTTTTAAAGTAAAAGGAAGCGTGCGAAATTAATTTTAAAAATATATTTTACTTATAGCTCAGCATATCCTAAACATGATCATTGCCACATATAATCAATATCAAGAAACTAACGAGATACTCTGCATTTTTTTTGATATTAAATCATTGCAATCCGGCATGTAATCTATACTTAACAGTACATCTCAGTTGGGACTAGCCTTCTTGCAACTCAAGGCAACACGTGGCTTGTGGCTTCGGTGTTTGACAGTGAATGTGACACAAGAACGTAGATTGGTGTGGTGCCACTTGATTGTCTCCATTCCTGTGACCACACCCTGTCCCTAGAAGGTTCACATGAAGACAAACTCAGGATGCTCTTTTATGGCTGGGCTGTACCTTTATTTTTGTTCTTGGCCTTCTCCCCAAATGCTGACTGCATGCCACACAATTCTGTTGGACATCTTGATAGTTGATGGATGGATGATGGATGCATGCAGAAGGATTCTCAGCTTAAAAGTCAATAATTAAAGAAGGGAAGAGACAAAGAAGAGCCTTTCTTTGGTTCTAGCCTTGTGAGAAGCCGAGTGTTGATAAAAGGTATCCAGTAACAGATATCAAGGATTGATGAAGAGCCACAAGTCATGATTAATTTTATAAAGAAAGCATTGTTTGTATAAATCCATGAGTTTTTAAAGGAGAGTAGGCAGCATGGAAAATGTTTCTAAGCTTGACCCCATGGAGGGACCACCCAGAATTTGCCTTTTGTGCCATTGCTAACTACATATCCCAGTTAGTGAAATTCCCATTCTGAATGTTTCTCTTCTGAATGTTGAGGAGGTTGCTGAAGGAACACTTCAGCTGTTACATAGTTAACTAGTCGTTAGTGCCTTAATCTAGTCCTGTTTGCCACAGACCATGATCCAGTGGCCAGACTGCAGACGTTTATTGTTGACTCTTCCTGTTTTCCTATGAGGACGATGATACAGAGCTCTTGGCTTGAAATTAGTTGGTAGCTAAAGAGCACAAACGAAAGACTTGTTATTTCTGGAACATGTTTAACCATAGCATGTGAATAATTAGAACTACAAGGAATGACTCACTTGTCGAAAGACCTCTCCAACATCAACTCCTATCTGTTGAGCTGTCTTGCCCATAGAGTGTTTTGCACACTTTTCAGTCTGGCACAGAAGTGAGGTGTTTGAAAATCAAATCCTTCCTTTTCAGTGGGCCAGAAGTTGTTCCATATAATCTGGTGTTGGCCCTTGCTGCTCCAAACGTGGCTGCACTCTGGCAAGACCAGTAGCACCAGGGAGCTGGTTAGGAATACGGACTCTCAGGTCCTGCCTCAGACCTACTGAGTCTGCATCTACATTTAAACAAGATCCCTTGGTGATTCGAACATGAAAGTTTGGGAAACACAGGCCTGTGTGCCTACAACCTTGTCTGGGAGGAGACACTATTTCACATCCCCTAAGCTACCTCTTCCTGGCCATGAAGAGGGAGGGGGTAGGGATGTGATAGGCAGGTGGAGAATTGGGGTGGAAAGGGGTTAGGGACAGTAAAGACTCCCAGCGTGCCTATGAGCGCAAGGTCAAGCCCCATCATCCAATTTGGAAACCCAGTCCTGGGACATCTGTGGATTCCATTTTCCTGGTGGTGCCCTGGCTCCAGGGAATCAGGCATCAAGTCAAGGGAGTTGGAAGACATGAGCACACAAGCAAGTTTAGGTCTGTTGAGAGGAAAGCGTTAATCTCCCAGAAACCCCAGGACCATGTAGATTTGAGACTTCATCTTAACTGCCTTCAGAAGCCGGGTGCTTAGGGAAAGTGTGGCTTCTTGTTGCATGGGTGGTGCTAATACCTTCCTGACCTCTGGCCTGTCTGCCGTGACAGCACGTCAAGGACATTATCCTGCAGTCCAACCCGCTCCTGGAGGCCTTCGGGAACGCCAAGACCGTCCGGAACAACAACTCCAGCCGATTTGTAAGTTTCTTCCCTGTCTCGGGAAATGTCGCCTGATTGATGGATGTTGTTGATATTCCTGGTTCAAGTCTGGTATCCCCAAGGAAAGGGAAGCTTCACATACCATCAGCTTTCACACACCATCAGCTTTTCAGTCTCTTCCTCATGTTCTATAGCGTTGTGCTGTCAGGCATCCATTTGCCCTTCAACTGAAGTTATTTTTGAGCCTCGGGTTAGAAGATAATTTTTGAAAACGGTTTTCAACTTGATTTGCCTGACTAGGGAAAATAAAAATTGATAAAAGTGTCAGCTTTGGTCCTGGAGGGGTTTGCTTTGTGCCTTGGAGAAAAGAGCTCCTTTCCCAGACCAATAAACAAGTCGGTTAGATTCGCAGGTCTTCTTGCCTTGCTTTTGCTTCCTGGAACCTGGGCGGTGGACATGGAAGGGACCAGACCCTTCAGTCCTGTATCTTGGAGAGAACCTTCCTCCTCTCTGTCAGCCAGAGTGAGCCAGTTGTCTACCCACCCCTCAGAGCTCTGTGTATTTGTTTTAGATATGTTCATGTAACATAATCACATTCAACAGCAGCTTGGCTTGGCCTGTCCGATGGCCTCCCAACCAGTCCACTTAACCCAAGGCAATGAAAGGTCAGCCAAATGCCTTGTCATGAATGCCCATTTAGACATTTTCTGCCTGAGTGTCTCCTCAGGGGGTGAATTGGAAAGCTGGCGAGGAAGCATATGAATATATCCCCCTTGACAAAAAGCCACATTTACAAAGAAATGAGTATTTGGCCGGTGGCTTTGATTTATGTCGATTTCATATCTTATCTCAACCATAGATTCTGTCTGGCAGTAAACCGTAAAACCAGACCATTTTAAAATAAATAGTGGGAATTTTGGAGAAGCACAATTTCTTTTCCACCCTTCTATTTTGGAAGGAAGCTTCTATTTCCAAGAGAATCCAAGAGAATCCTTACTGATCGTGTGGTGATTGTTAGATTCCCTGGTGAGTCATATCTGTCCTTACTGCCCTCAATTTCCTTGCTGTTCAATACTATTCAAACTATTTACTCATTCGTTCACCACTCATATTTTTCTGCTCAATGCCTGGGTTGTGTTATCTTGAAGAAGTTGCTAGGTAATGAAACACAAAAGAAAATGTAAATGAATTTTCCGCTTGACCTTTTTTTCCTAATTGTCTGTCTCGGTCTGCCCTGTAAAAATGCACTTGACCAAATTCAACTCTCTAGCTACCCACCCCCACCCCTTTTTGCCTTCCTTAGAGAGCAAAACCATAATTAAATCAGTATTTTGATGTTTCCAATACAAATTATTCTTTATCCTTGGACAAGGAGGATACATTGGTCATTTTTTATAAAGCAAAACAAAAATACCCAGCATTTACAATTTTTCCGATTATAAAATTTCATGTAACCCTGATGAAAAGATGAGAGTGTGAACACGTGCACACGCGCACTCACGTGCACACGCACACGCACGTGCACACACACACACAGAGTAATGTCTGATGGAGCATCCAAAGATGTTTCTATCAATAATGAGAGAAATGTAAATTAAAGCCATACATCATTTTCTGTCTCTCAGATGAGCAAACATTAAGGAGTTTGATAATATCAGAGAAGAAACACTATTGGTTGAAGCCTGACACATTCCCCAGGAGAGCAACTTGGTAACTCTTGTCAACATTTAAAATGTTCATGCGCACCTGGGTGGCTCAGTCAGTTAAGTGCCTGACTCCTGATCTTGGCTCAGACCTTGATCCAGGGTTGTGAGTTCAAGCCTTGTGTTGGGCTCCACACCCAGGAGCCCACTTAAAAAAAAAAAATTTTTTTTTAAGTTCATTTTCATTGACCCAAGAATACTTTTAAGGTACTATATCTAAGTTCCCTGTTAATAATGACTTGTTTTGCCTGACGATTCACAGACCTGTACCCCTGGCAAATAATACATTGTATGTTAATAAAAATAATTAATATATAAATTTTAAAATAATAATGACTTGTTTTAAAAGATATCCGTAATATATGGTTAAATTTCAAGAAACAAGTTATAGAACAATATTTATCATTTGTAATTTGGTCTCATTTTTATTTTAAAAGGCACATTATATAAAACGTAACTAAGTTGTCTATAAATCGAAGTTTGAATACACTGTTAACAAGTGATTGTTTAGTGGGAGGCAGTAGAAGGGGCATCAGGGTGGGAATATAGGTAATTTCTCTTTTTAAAATGGACATACAGGGGCACCTGGCTGGCTCGGTCTATAGAGCATGCAGCTGTTGATCTCGGGGTTATGAGTTCAAGCCCCACATTGAGTGTAGTGATTACATAAAAACAAAATCTCTAGGGCACCTGGGTGGCTCAGTTGGTTAAGCAACTGCCTTCAGCTCAGGTCCTGATCCCATAGTCCTGAGATCGAGTCCCGAGTCGGGCTCTGTGCTCGGTAGAGAGCCTGCTTCTCCTTCTCTCTCTCTCTCTGCCTGCCACTCCCCCTGCTTGTGCTCTCTCTCTCTCTCTCCCTCTTTCTCTCTGTTGAATAAATAAAATCTTTTAAAAAAATAAAATAAAATCTCTTTTAAAATGGACATGCTGTATGAATCATAAAAACTCACATAGTTCCACCTAAATCTTTTCCAGTTTTAATACATTGTGAAATATTTCAAACACTATTTAAAAATAATACAGTGAACAGCAGTGTACCCCGAACTTAGCTTGAGAAATAAAACATCAAGAATCAATGTTTCTTTCCATTTAATTATGAAAATGAAACATCCTTTCTTTACACAAGTTTCTCTTTTCCTCCAGGCTGCTTTACAACAGAACTAAACTTTTGGTCTCCTATTAGGAGTTTTAACTCTTCTATAATAAATTTGAATTGTATATTAGCATTTCTATTTATTGGAACAGCGGTTCTCCACCTTAGCCACATATAAAAATCACTCAGGCTCTTTAAAACTGCTCAGGTTTGGGTCAGTCCCTAGAGATGGATTTACTTCTCTGGGGCACCTGGGTGGCTCAGTCACTTAAGCATCTGCCTCCAGCTCAGGTCACAATCCCAGGGTCCTGGGATCAAGCCCCATATCGGGCTCCCTGCTCAGTGAGAAGCCTGCTTCTCCTCTCCCTCTGCTGCCATCTCTGCTCCTCCTTACTCTGTCTCTCAAATAAATAAATAAAATCTTTTTTTAAAAAAAAGGGGGGATGCTCCCCAGATCTTTGCAACAGGGCAACCAAAGTTTCCAACCATTTCTGGAAGTGCTTAAGAGTTTGCCATTTCCTGCATCTGCCCTTCCTGGATTTGATATCCTGTTTGGTTTCATTCCCACCCCTAGATCAGTGGGGAATGGTTAGGGGGTTCATTTGGACAGACACTGATCTATTCTCTCCAAAATGTGCCAAAAGGAAAAGACGGCGAAGGAATAGTCATCATAACAGGAGGCACGGGGAGTCTTGTGCAGCCGTTGCTTCTCAGGACACACTGATTTGGGATAGCAGTGGTTAGTGGTGTCTGGTGCTTCTGGTGTTTGTTTTGGGGGTTATTTGGAGGAAGTGGGAAGGAGTCATCAGAATAAGATCCACAGCGCTGGCTTCGGCAGCACGTATACTAAAATTGGAATGATACAGAGCAGAATAAGATCCACAGACAATTAGAGGGTGGCCTTCTTTGTAGCCTTTCTGATACCTGGAATATGCAGTCAACTTAGCAAGGACCCGGGAGATGATGGATACTGTAGGCAGCAGGAAAAACCTGAAATGTGCTTTTCTTGTCCTTAATGAGTTTATGGTTCTAGTCCCAGACTTGCCGCCAGGCAGGAGGCAGCCCTGAAATGGGTGGATTTCATCAGCGTACACATTTAAAAAATATTTAGTGTTTTAAAATACTAAAATTTTTTTTAAATGTGAAATGCAGTTAGGCCGGGCATGCTCGCCAATTCGACCCCAGGCCATACCGCTCCCTAACGCCCACATCCTCATCTTTTCCTTCGTCTACGTTTATGCTCCTGGCCCTTTCCAAGGATGGGAGAGCAACCAGATTCCAGCAAGAAAAATAATGTCATTTCCTTAACAACCTGGACACCTTTCCAGCTAAATCCCAGGGCTTTATCCTCCTCTGTTCTTTCTGAGCAGTAATTTAAAAGAAAATGATTAGCAACAACAGCAACAAAAATATGCACACCCACAACTAGCTGGAAAGAACATTGTTTAAAATCAAGTGTTTTTACTTTATATAAGAACACTAGATGATCCCCAGGTAAATGGGATGCTTTTTGCTCAAAGCCACGGAAATGTGTCTGGCAGTGGGAAAATTTGCTCTCCCTGAAAGAGGCTGATAGGGTTCACTCTTGTTGGATCAAGGCAGCCTTGAGATTTTCTATCCCATTCTTTACAGCTTCCGGCTGAGCAGGCAAGCACCCACTGTGAGGGGAAATGGGCAAGGAATACAGCATATCCTTATTTAGTTGGGCTGGAAGGATAGATTCTCTCTCTCAATACAGAATCGTGTAACTGGACAAAAGCCCTAGTTATTGTCTGATAGGAAGAAGTGAGGAAGTCTTGATCAGAACTGGGAATAATTCAGAAAGTATCTTTCATTAATGAATTTCCTTGAATTATATGCTGTATTCAAAGCCTGTCTGGAACATCGTGCTTCTGTTCACCAACCATTGAAGGAAACCCCTAACTTTCTTGCAGGGAAAATACTTTGAAATCCAGTTCAGTCCAGGTGGGGAACCAGATGGTGGAAAGATCTCCAACTTCCTTCTGGAAAAATCCAGGGTGGTGATGAGGAACCCCGGAGAGCGAAGTTTTCACATATTTTACCAGGTTTTCCTTTATATTTTTTTCTTTCTTATTTCCTTATTCCTTATCCATATTAAAAAAAAAATTTTCCCCCTCTCAGCTCTCAGGTTTAGACCATGTAGTCTGCCAAGCCAAGAGTATTTATTACTATAGTATGTATAAGTCAGTGTGCAAAAAACTGTGGGGATATCCCTACCTGCAAGGAGAGTAAGTTCTTAGGGAGAGAAGATAAGAATTTCCCAAACGTTATATAATCAAGAAAGTGTTAATGTAACTTCAGAACAAAAGTAGGAGTGCTTGATTCTTAGCCAGGCAGGAGTCCACATGGGGAAGTGTGGTTGGGAGGGTGAGGAGAGGTACGGAGGGCACACAGGGGAATGAGGTGGGGAGAGTGCCTTGTCCAGTGGCCCAACAACGCCCGGACCGGTTGGCAAGGGCGGAAGTCTCCCGAAGGGGAGCTGTTGGAGAAAAGACTAGAGATGGCTAAGGATCTTTAATCCCCAGTCAGGAAGGCCTGACCTAGATGTCCAGAAGCCACTGACAGGCTATAGCTGTGTACGGGCTGCTCTTTGATAGTGTCCCAAGGCTTCGCGTAGCCTTGCGTTCACCTCCTTTTTAAAATATTTTTAAGTACTTAAGAAATATAATGATACCAAAACAATGGCTCTATGCATGAGTATACGTATTAGCATTTCTTTCGTCTATCAGGGATCCACATAAGACTTTCTGTGAAGGCCTGCAGCTGTTTTTTGTCTCAGTTTTACTTTGGTGAAGATCATTGGATTAGAAGGAAGTTAAAGCTGTGTGGGGAGCTCACACTCAGCCTTTTCAATCACAGAGCTATCTCAGAGGATGGCAAATCCTTCTTGCAGGGGGCTAGCGCGTGTTGGGGAAGTTTATTCTGCGGCTTGGAGAAGTTCAGAGTCAAGGAAAAGCTTACACAGCCAAGAGCAGCATGTGTCTGCAGGCAGAAGAGGGTTGAAGATGCAAATGAGGGGCTGTGTGATGTGGGTGGGGACGACACACCGAAGGGGGAAAATAGGAAGGGGGTGGCACGAAGATATTTTGAGGAGGTGGAAGAAAGCTCAGGGACCCTGATGTCATGGGTGACCTAGAACTTCTCTGTAATGGAGCTGAGATGACATTAGGAACTTGTCGGAGATGGAGACGTACGGCCCTTTCTCTCCCTAAACCCCTCGGGGCTGGAGCAGGGCGATGCTGCTGGAGCCCCCTTGCACAGGCTGCGTGTGTCCCGTCCCACTTCGTCCTTCAGTGCTGTTTTCCAGGTAGTCTGAAATCAGTCGTGGTAGGAGAATTTACACCATAAGAGTCAGCAAACACTACAAATCCATTTTTCTCCCCACGAGTTGATGTATATTTTTCTAGCACACCACGGGGGAGCCCTTCAGGAGGGTCTTGCTCAGACCGAAGGCAAACATCAGAGTGGGAACAGAAAGCCATGGGAGGTTTCAGAATGCCAGAGAGCGGGACCTGGGGCTGCAGTTCCCAGGCATCTGTGGGGAGAAGCGTGAGGGGCAGCTGCACTTCATAAAAGCCATCAGCAGTTTGAGCAGGAACGAAGTGGTTATAACCTGGCTTGTTTTCCACTCTTCTGAGGGCACTGACTCACACAGCCCTGTAGTCCTCCTCCCTAGACGAGGGACAAATTCTCAGCTCCTGTAGGTCTTACCAGAGTTCAGAACTCGAATTTGCAGAGATGATCCGCGGCTCCCGCAAGCCAAGCAGCTATCCTGAGGCCCATAGTTTGGAGACCAGGACCACCCGTCACTGCAGAAGGCAGGGTCAGAACACGCTCATCGCCTGGGCCTGGGAGTAGGGCCTGGGCTTGGCGGGCACACTGCACACACCCCGCTCCTGCTCCCTTTCGTCCAGCTCATCGAGGGCGCCTCTGCAGAGCAGAAGCACAGCCTGGGCATCACCAGCATGGACTATTACTACTACCTGAGCCTCTCTGGGTCCTACAAGGTGGACGACATTGATGACAGGCGGGAGTTTCAGGAAACGCTGGTAAGTGTGGGCTCCGGGCCAGGTAGAAGGGGCTCTTCGTGTCGCCTGCGGTAGAAGGGGCCAGGAGGGTTAAGAGCAAAGAGCAGTGGGACATTTCCCCCTCATTCTGCTGCAAGCACCTCGTGTCCTTAAACCCATGGGTGAGCGCCCTTCAACAGCCACACGCCCAGCTGCCTGAGCGCCACCGAACAAGCTGAAATGGGTAAAGGAGTGAATTCCTCATCTCTCCCACAGCCCACCCCAAGGCGCTCTGATTACCAGGTGAACACTGCCGTAGGTAATATATTTATCATCCTGGTTTACCTAGAGCTTAGGCTGTTGCTGAGCTGTTGCCTCAGAAGCGAAGACCACCCTCCTGGTCTTCTCCAGCACCTCCAAGTGCATTCCCTTCACCTCCACACTGAATGGGCAGAGGGCGGCCCTCGCCTCCCTGCCCTTCACGCGGTGTGCATGTTATGGTACCAAGTGTCAACCCCGGTACGTTATTGAAGGGTCACATCTTCAGGGAAACAATTCAGTAAGTCAGTCTAGAAATTTCTGGGGCTGGGCTGTTCACCCATTTAGCCTCAAAGAACTGTATACCTCCTCTGCCTTTTGGGTCAGCTTCCTGCTAGGGCCATCCCTCAGCCCATGCCCAGGTGTGAGGCGGGGACCCTGACAGGGCAAGTGGGGGTGCAGTTTGAGGGGAGCTGACCTCCTGCTTGTGGGAGGGGGGCAGATTGCTCAGGCAGACTGCATGCTGGGTACAGGAATGGAGACCGCACCGAGGGACCACATGGCTTCAAAGGAGCGGGGAGAAGAAATGGAGATGGGGACCTGCATTGGTCCTAGAATTTGGTGCTCTATAGCATTCAGATAAATAAGTCTCGGCATTTTAGCTGTTTTTACTGAAGTTAACGGACCTCAGAAACAAGACTTTTCTGTTACACTTTTATTTCATTTGCTGGAGACTTTTGATCAAGATCCTTTCACAAGTACGATCTATTCCCACCCTCCTGATGAGGCAGAAGATATCCAGGGTCTCCCTGGAGTAACTGGAAAGGGGGCGTCCGTACTCTTGGGAGGGAGGGGCGTGGCAGTGAGGACCCCCCCACCACAGGGCACAAGGACAGGGTGCTAACAGTGCAGCTGCTGCTCCCTCTGCATATCTTTGCTCCTGGAGATCTCCTGCTGGGGGATCGCGGGCTGGATCCAAAGACAGAACTGCCTTCCCAGCGTGCCTCTGACACTTGAGAAAAAGGGATGAGTGTGCGCCGGGTAGTGATCGTGTCCTACGGGGCCTCCCGGCTGCCCCTGCCAGCTACACCCCATGTGACCGCACAACTCCATCCAAGCTTTGGCTTCTTCATTGCGTGCTTAGCAAGCTGGCGGCCAACTCACCTGCTTGATTTCTCTCTTGTCTCCCAGCACGCGATGAACGTGATCGGGATCTTTGCGGAGGAGCAGACGCTGGTGCTGCAGATCGTGGCGGGCGTCCTCCACCTGGGGAACATCAGCTTCAAGGAAGTTGGCAATTACGCAGCGGTGGAGAGTGAGGAGTGTGAGTAGCTCCGGTGCACAGCCGGTGAAGGCGCGTGCACGATCGGTTAGCTCTGCCCGAGGTAACCAGCCGATGTCCTTTGCTGGGGTCTCAGCCGGGGATGTGGGGAAGTCTCGTGTCCTGTTGGGGCAGAGCAGATGGCCTTCAGAGAGGCTGGCCTCTCCTGTGCACCTGCCCTCCTCACCACATCCCACACCAGGAGGCTGTTCATGAGATGTTTCAGTTTCAGCATAACTGCCAGCCTTGTGGGGGTCTGGCCCAATTTCACACCTTGGTTTAAAAATAAAGTGATGGCTTAATGAGATTAGAGTAATAGCTAAAGAACTCCTAAGATTTGTCTGTCTCCTAAGAGAAATCTCTGTACCTGACCTGTGAGGTCTCCATTCCCCTCTCGGTCCTGAAGAGCAGCTGGTCGGGTTTATGTCAGGATGGGAAACTCCCAGTTGGAGCTTGTCTGGGGGCTAGTTTAGACTGGATTCTGGAAACAGAAACAAATGGGCACTGGCTATCCTGTTGACATTGCTGGGGATCGCCTTTCATGGTCCTCTCTGCAATAGTCCGAGGCTGAAGACTGAATGATCGTGTTTGCTCTTTGGGAAGAAATCGGTCCTTCCTGCAGACCCGTGATTGGTTGTATGTGCTGCCAGCTGCCATGGCCATTGTGGCGGGCGACTTTAGCCTCTGAGGCCTCAGATGGCTTTCCAGGCTGCTCTCGACCCACACAGCCTTTAACCACCCAGGAAGACGTTTCTTCCTTTCTCAGCATTCTAACAGAATGATAAATTTAGATGTTTAGTAATAAATAGTATCCCACTCACTGCTGACAATGCAGGGAGGCTTTTACCATTCCAAATAAGGCTCTTTTAAAAATATTTTTGTTTTCTTTTGTGATAAAAAAGGGAAGTTCTACTGACTTCTGATGTGTCTCTGATAAAGATGAATTATGTTAACCAGGGAAGTGGGGGGGGGCATTAAATACACATGGTCTGCATAAAGTCTAGAAACAGGACCTAATAATAATCACTATGTTGTTAGATTGAACGTACATTTCCCTTCCCATTTAATAAATGCACGTAGGTATCCAGGAAGGTCATTAACACTTGTCTTTTCAACACTGACCGGGTGGGTTTCTTGGTGGTTGCTGTAGAAGCATGATGAATTTCTCTTGCCTTCTTGGATAGTACAATCTTTTATTGCCTCTTTTTGCCGGAGAACAAAACAACCCTGACACAGCAAGCCTTCCCCCGTATGCTTGAGCCAAGAAGCGGTTCATTGCACATTGATGTCAGGAGGAAGTAGTCTCCTCAGCCAACTGGGTAAGGCCCAGGATTGGCACTGCCTTGCAATGCCCGAATTGGAGGCACTGGAGTGGGGGAGATCAGGAGAGGCTGTGCTTGAGACCAGAGAGACCTAGCGAAGAACTGGGCCCTCCTTCTGAGAATTTCTTTCCTGCTCTGTTGGCGTACCTTACCGTGAGTCATTCTCTTAACAGAGTGTCCCATCTGCCCCTTTGCACCTTGTTTCCTTCCCCAGAGGGCACTGGAGTTGCCCTCTCCTATATTCCTTTCAGGGGATGTGTTTCCCGAGCCACAATGTTCGTCCATTCTTTTTTCTCCCTATTGTGCCTTAATGGGGACATAACACGTCATGTTCTACAGTTGCTTTTTCCCTTCACATTATGTCTTGAAGGTTATTCTAGTCGTTAAGAGCATCATCTCTTTTTAGCTACAGTGTTCCATTGCTTGGCTGTGTGCACTTATACTGAACCAGTCATCTGTTGAGGGATGATATCAGGGCAGACCCTCTGCGATTACAATACTGAATGAATGCGCTGGTTTGTTTCCTCTTATGTTTAAGTATATCCCATGGAATACATTTTTTTTTTTTT
>ML106043.1:40959-64446 GCA_003697995.1 Taxidea taxus jeffersonii | reverse complement strand
TTTTTTTTTTTTTTTAAGATTTTATTTATTTAT
Source organism: Taxidea taxus jeffersonii (assembly GCA_003697995.1). Taxonomy (NCBI): domain Eukaryota; kingdom Metazoa; phylum Chordata; class Mammalia; order Carnivora; family Mustelidae; genus Taxidea; species Taxidea taxus. Next base: position 64,413 of record ML106043.1, on the reverse strand, counting down.
TTGACACAGAGAGAGGTCACAAGTAGGCAGAGAGGCAGGCAGAGAGAGGGGGTGGGGAAGCAGGCTCCCCGATGAGCAGAGAACCCGATGTGGGACTCAGTCCCAGGACCCTGAGATCATGACCTGAGCCAAAGGCAGAGGCTTAACCCTCTGAGCCACCCAGGCGTCCCTGAGATAAAATGCTTTGGGGCTCCTTATGGAACTGGTCAGCTTTGGTGCTGTGGCTGACTGGTCCATCCTTCGAATCCTTACTGGAACAAGGTGCAGAGGAAAGTCACAGCTGACTCCCAGGAACCAGCCCCCTCCGGTTGCCCTTCAGATGACACAGTCCTGACAAAAGGCCACGAAGATGGGTATTTCTGGAGAGCAGAGAAGTGTGGTGTGCTTTTTGTGATCAAGCTGGTTCTGGGGGGGGGGTCCCCTTCAAGCTGAGGATCAGATATTGAAGAACCCAGTTCTGCAATACCTGTACCACTTAAAGACGTTCTCAGAGAACAAGGACACATGGAACATCTCAGGAAATCCACTAATTCACCTCGAATCTTCCTCCTTCCGTTCCTATGTAATGCCGAGAGCCAGTTGCTAAAAATCAAACAAATGGACATGTTGAAGATATCAGCCAGTAGGAGACAACTTTGGGGGGAACTTTTAAATAAAATGTATTCAGATGTGTTTGAATTATGCATTGGTGAAGACATTCAGAATTTCCATGACTGTAGCAACAATGATTACTGTTTGTTCTTAAGGGCAACACACATGTTTCCAAGATTTTGTTTTGTTTTGTTTGTTTTTCCTATGAAGCTAGGCTTTGCAAGACAAACATGCTTATCCTTTAGAGACACGGGATTTAAAAGTATAAATAAAATGCCAACTTCACAAAAAATTTGTGAGCGTATTTTATTTTTTCTGATTTCATGATCTTTCCCATTGCTGTGGAAAGAATGCCCGAGGCGGTTGCATTTCTGGGGAGCTTGAAAAATCCCAAGGGACTCTCTCTATTCGGGAAACTTGGGGTATGAGCAAGCTCCCTTACTTGAATGAAAAAAAAGATGTTTCAGGTTTGAATTCTGGGTCTGCAGTTAACTAACTGTAGACTTTAGGGAAATTGTTATTTTCATCTGTAAAATGCTGGAAAGGAACACCTGTCTCATGGGGTTCTGGGACTTTGACATCCAACGATGCAACTGCATTCTTTCAACTGTGGCCACACCACATGTACGATCCTATAGCTCCCTAAAATCTCTTTGAATCGGGAAGTAAAGAAGAGGAAAATAAGAGATTGCCCTTCTCTTGCCCCCCATATGGCCAGCCAACGACCCGTAACAGATACACTTGGCACTGAAAGACACAGACCAGCCTCCTGGGTTCAGATGTGTCCTTTGGGCAATAATCCTTCATCAGCGGATGTGTGTTCGTCTGTCACAGGCACATCCTGCCTTGTAGTCTCTCTGTGATGCTAGAGGCATGGGTGATCATTTGCTACATCTGTTACTTCACGAGGGAGTGATGTGCTCATAAGTCTTTTTCTGTAATTTCTTTACTTAATTAGTTGAAGTATCTCTGTAAAAAGAAACTTCCCCTCCGTTACTATGAGGAAGAGTTTATATATAAGGAGCAGGATATATGCTTGGTTCGTTCCCTTCTTTTGTAGTTTGAAAAGTAATGCGTTGATTTGCTGGCCTCCTCAAAAACTGACCGATGAGTTTTACAGGTGTCCTCATAAACCCGTAGATGTGAATATTCCTGGTAGGTTCCAATGCATCGCAGCTTTCCCTTTATCAGTGATGTGGTTGTCTCATCTTTGAGGGGTGGGAACCTCTCCTGGCCTCTTTGGACACCACCCAAGTGGGCTTGGGAACTTCCTTGCTTCTGACTGCCAAAAGTCATTCCAGGCTCATCCCGTGCCTTTCCAGCTCCACACTTGGGCTCTGCCATTTCTCCTGGTTTCTTTCAGTGGGAAATGGTGTTGGGAGATCAATGGGCCCTCAGAGCGCTCAGTGCTGCTGGACGGTCTTTGTGTCTAGGATTTTCGGCAGAGCCAGTAATCTTTCATGTTGTTCTTTTTAAAGATGAACTGCGTCATGAATCCATTCTGTTTTTTCCAATTTAAGTCAGGTTTATTTCAACAGATTGATCTTAGGTTCCTGTTTGCTAACATTATGTTTAGGGCATTTGCATTGATATGTACAAGTGACGTCCAGAGTTTTCATTTTGGGGTATTTTTTTTAAGATTTTATTTATTTATTTGATGGAGACACAGTGAGAGAGGAACAGAAGCAGGGGAGTGGGAGAGGAAGAAGCAGGCTTCCAGCCAAGCAGGGAGCCCGATGCGGGGCTTGATCCCAGGACCCTGAGATCATGACCTGAGCCGAAGGCAGAAACTTAACAACTGAGCCACCCAGGTGCCCCATTTGGGGGTATTCTTTATCTGGTTTGGGAAACAACGTCATGTTTGCTTAGTGGAAAGACGTCAGAAGTTTTCTTTCTTTGTTAGGATCTAGACTAATTGATGTGGCAGTGGGATTATCTAATCTTTAAAGGTTTGATAGTATTCTCCCATGAAGTCATCTTTCTGCAATGCTTCTTCAGAGGGACAGCTTAATTCTCCTGCATCGTCGGTGGTAATTGGCATGGCTAAACTTTCTGTCTATATTAAAGTCGATTTGGGTCTATTGTACTTTTCTGGAAAAGTAGTTATTTCATCTAGGTTCTCAAATATATTTGCACAGAATTTCTGATCTGTGTTTTGTCTCTTTCATTGTCTTAATGAGGATAGCTAGCGACTTATCTATTTTGTTCAGATTTTAAAAGAACCAGCTTTTAGGCTTACTATTACTCCCACTGCATTTCCCCCCAACTTCTTAATTTCTGATTTTGTCATCATCTAATTTGGGGTGCTTATTTTATGCTTTTTTTCTTTTTAAAAACTTTCTGAATTGGGTGCACCCAATTCATTTGGTGTACCAAATATTTCATTGATTTTCATTTCTATCTATAGATATATAGATAGATTTATTTTTTATTAGTATTTTTTTATTTTTTAAAGATTTTATTTATTTATTTGACAGACAGATCACAAGTAGGCAGAGAGGCAGGCAGAGAGAGAGGGGGAAGCAGGCTCCCCTCTGAGCAGAGAGCCTGATGCGGGGCTCGATCCTAGGACCCTGAGACCATGACCCGAGCCGAAGGCAGAGGCTTTAACCCACTGAACCACCCAGGTGCCCCTATAGATAGATTTAATACTATCCATTTTATCTGGGAACTATTTTAGCCATTTGCCAATGGATTCCTATATGCCACATTTTCATTATTCTTCTCCAGAAAACCTCCTCTATCAGTCTGTGCTTTCTGCTTGATTCAAGAAGTTTTAAGTAGCATTTAATATTTTTTTCTAGATAGCAGGGTATTTTCTTTTTTGATTTTGTTATTAGTTTATAGGTCTGTTGATAATCATCGGATAATTCCTGTTTGTATTAGTTTTATCCTTTGGGTTGTATTGTACATGTGAAAAGGAGGTATATGCTGTGTACATGTGCATAAAATATACTTATAGTTTATTGGTTATGTTTGGGTCCCTTGTATCTGTACTATCTGGCCTAGATTTACTGAGAGAGGTGTGTTAAATTTTCCTGTTATGTATTTCTTTTTATCCTTCTTCTCTGAGTTTTGTGCTTACCATTGTTGGTGTGTGTATTTTCACTGCAAATTGTACACTTAAGTTTTATAAAGTGTTCTACATTTAATTTTGTTTTGTCTGAATTCTATCTTGTTAGATACCAAGATTAATATCCCTACCTTTTTTTATTTGCCTTTGCCTGGTACATCTTGTCCATATGTTTACTTTTACTTTTTCTAAATCTTCGATTTAGATCTGTCTCTTATATACACAGCCTTGGATTTTTCTTTGTTGTTCATGTTCAAAGTTTTTTCCTTTTGTAGATGAGTTAAGCCTGCTAGCATTTATTTAACATGATAAATTTGTGCTCTTAGTTTACCAGATTGTCTCTATAAATTGTCATTCCTTATGTGGTCTATTTTGTTTGTTCTCTATTTTTTGATATATGTTTTTGCATTTGGGGAGGTTTATATATTTTTGTTCAAGTTTCCATTTGTATGATACCTTCATGTAATATTATATATGTATCATTGCATAATAGTGTAATAATGTAACATCCAGCGTTCCTGGCAGGAAACAGAAAACACCAGTAATTTGACCTGAGAACATTAAATATAGGAGTTGCTAACTAGTGAGTGAAAGAAGTTACCCACTAAGGGCTAAAGGGAATACCACGGAGGATACAGCAAGTGTACAAGCAAAATACCACTTCTGAGGCTGCCGTGGAGACCAGAGGAAGAAACCTGGAGGAAGATTACCCTCCCTTAACACCTCCTTGGAAAGGATGTGGCCCAGTCCCAACAAACATTCTGCTCCTTAAAGACCCAACTGTAAAATTAACCTGTGGTAACCTTGTATATAAAATAATCATGCTCATGAGGACAGAGGGAAAGAAAACGGCTAGCAAGTCTAAGTGCACATAACGAGCAAAGAGAAAATAGGCAAGGCTGCTGACGTTCTCACATCTGGAGTGGGTCATGAGGTCACGGTCAATATCTATGGCTTCCTTGTTTAATGATCCAGACCAAATTTCCTCCCCTTAGCTAGAACGTCAGCTCGTGGGGGCTCCCTACCTAGTGGAGTGACTCAGACTTGCAGCCACCAAGGGGGTCTAAATCTTCGATCACGGTGCCATTTCTTGGGCTGCTGTAATTTTACTGACCTTAACCACTGGGTGCGGCAGTGCCTTGGATTCCAAGCATGGTTACTCTCCAAGCTGGACAGATGGATGAGTTTTTCTCACCAAGGGGAGGTCAGGTTGCTGTTCCATAGAGGCCGTGAAATGACATTAAGTCATGGAGCTCCAGATGAGACGGTACTGGGCACGGGAGGACCTCGTACCAAGGCTAAGACCTGGGCTCAGAAGGAGGCAGCTCCTTTGTTAAAGCCTCGGTCCAGGACATCTGCTCCAACAGAACTTCACCAAAGCCCTGCTCACACCATGTGGGTCTCGCTGCAGTCTGCTTGGTTTCCACGTGGGTCTGTCCCAGTCAGTGTCCTCGTGGGCACACGGTGGCCGGAGGGGGTTGTTGGGCACCCTGCTTATGAGGCAGGCGGGGAAAGGGCCAGGAGACCCTGCAATCTGTCTGCTTTTCAGGTTGCTTTCCAGAAGCAGGGTTTTTAGGCCAAGCAGAAGAAAGGGCAATGGTGGGATTTGGGGGTAAACTTTCAGAAGACAGTGACGATGTTGACTTGCTCATCAGGCGTTTTCAGTGTATTTAACAGCTGTGGAGAGCCATGAAGACAAAGAGGGACAGTCCATTTCAAAGAGCTCAACACACTGAGCTTCTAAGTTCTTTGATGAGGACTCCCTTCTTTGTGGGGTTTCTTGTAATGTCTGCTTAGCAACCCTCACCCTCACCAGGCAGGGAGAATGGGTAGCTTCCAACTTCATTGGCCTTGCCCCACAGTAGCCGCCCCACAGTAGCCATCCCACTGACCTCTCATTGGTGTGTAAGGCTCCACTGTTTGAGATCTATTTGTTTTAGTCATTCTGCTGTCCAGTGCCAGAGAGAAAGGACCCTGTGAGAGGGACTTAGTCACTCACCTGGTGGGACTGACCCCATCAACTGCCACTTGGTGACAGCGGACAATTTCACTTAGATTGGGAGGGGGCACACCACAACACACCAGGAAGCTGGAGAGAGGGGCCTGAAGAGTTAGAAGCAATCCTGAAAAGAACACTGGGCTGGGGGACTGTCCTTCTCCAATGGCTGACAGCACTACCCCAAGCCCCACGCACAGGTGAAGGGTGCTCTGAGCCATGTCCCTACGGACACAGGAGCACTCAGGGGGGACTCCTGCCACCGAGTCTGCGGAGAGCTGCTCCTTCAACTTCAAGTTACTCTGACCAAATTCACAGTCTCGGCTCCTGCCAGCGTGCAAATTCCTGTCAAAGGAAATAAGACTTATTTCTTACTAAAATATCTGTAGAAGAACCAAGTTCAGATAATTATTCCAGACCCTACTTCCCTTTCACTGTGCTTCACACACGCACACACACACGCACACAAACACACACACATCATATGTTAAGCTTTCTAAAATCAAAGGACAGAAGATAAAGAGAAACCTGAGAGGAGATGGAAAACTGGTATTTTTAAAGTCAAAACCACGAAGACAAAGGAAGGACCAAAAAAGCTTAAAGACTTAAGAGAACAAATCTCAATGGTAGGCTCTTGGAAGATCTTTCCACTTTTCCACGCCCACCTGGTGACGTACAACTTAAGAGTAAGGGAGAGAGGTGTCCAGAAGCTTATGATGTGATCGCACACAACCAAACACAAAGAAACTGGTTAAAAAAGTGGAGAAGTCCAAAAGCACTTTCAAAACTATATATGCAAATACAAAAAAGGTTAAGAAGCTATACATCAAAATGTAAGATGTCATTTCTAAGTAGTGAAGGGATGGATGGTTTATGTTTTCTTTATTATATATTTTTTTTCATCCTATTACTTTGTGAACCAGAACAATATATGGGTTTTTATTTATTTACTTATTTTTATTTTTAAATTTTTAAAAAGTTATTTCTTTTCAGTGTTCCAGAATTCATTGTTTATGCATCACACCCAGGGCTCCATGCAATACGTGCCCTCTATAATACCCACCACCAGGCTCACCCAACCTCCCACCCCCACACCCCTCCAAAACCCTTAGATTGTTTTTCAGAGTCCACAGTCTCTCATGCTTCATCTCCCACTCCAATTTCCCCCGACTCCCTTCTCCTCAACATCTCCCCATGTCCTCTGTGTTATTCCTTTTGCTCCAAAGGAAGCGAAACCATATGGTAATTGACTCTCTCTGCTTGACTTATTTCACTCAGCATAATCTCTTCCAGTCCCATCCATGTTGATACAAAAGTTGGGTATTCATCCCTTCTGATGGAGGCATAGTACTCCATAGTATATATGGACCATATCTTCTTTATTCATTCATCTGTTGAAGGGCATCTTGGTTCTTACCACAGTTTGGCAACTGTGGCCATTGCTGCTATGAACATTGGAGTACAGGTGGCCCTTCTTTTCACTACATCTGTATCTTTGGGGTAAATACCCAGTAGGGCAATTGCAGTGTCATAGGGAAGCTCTATTTTTATTTTTTTTTATAATTTTTTTAAAGATTTTATTTATTTATTTGACAGACAGAGATCACAAGGAGGCAGAGAGGGAGGAAGAGAGAGAGGGGGAAGCAGGCTCCCTGCTGAGCAGAGAGCCCGATGCGGGGCTCGATCCCAGGACCCTGAGATCATGACCTGAGCCGAAGGCACAGGCTTAACCCACTGAGCCACCCAGGCACCCCTCTATTTTTAATTTCCCAAGGAATCTCCACACTGTTTTCCAAAGTGGCTGCACCAACTTGCATTCCCACCAATAGTGTGAGAGGGCTCCCCTTTCTCCACATCCTCTCTAACACTTGCTGTTTACTGTCTTGTTAACTTTGGCCATTGTAACTGGTGTAAGGTGGTATCTCAATGTGGTTTTGACTCGAATCTCCCTGAAGGCTAATGATGAACATTTTTTTCATGTGTCTGTTACCGTTTGTATGTCTTCTTTGGAGAAGTGTCTGTTCATGTGTTCTACCTATTTTTTGACATGATTATCTGTTTTTTGTGTGTGTTGAGTTTGAAGAGTTCTTCATAGATCTTGGATATCAGCCCTTTGTCTGTAGTGTCATTTGCGAATATCTTCTCCCATTCCATGGGTTGCTCTTTGTTTTGTTGACTGTTTCCTTTTTTGTGCAGAAACTTTTGATCTTCATGAAGTCCCGAAAGTTCATTTTCACTTTTGTTTCCTTTGCCTTTGGTGACGTATCCTGAAAGAAGTTGCTGTGGCTGATGTCGAAGAGGTTACTGCCTATGTTCAACATTTGCAAATCAATCAATGTGATAAAACAAATCAATAAGAGAAGATAGAAGAACCACATGGTCCTCTCAATTGATGCAGAAAAAGCATTTCACAAGATACAACATCTGTTCCCGATTAAAACGATTCAAAGTATAGGGATAGAGGAAACATTCCTCAACCTCATAAAATCTATCTATGAAAAACCCACAGCAAATATCATCCTCAATGGGAAAAGCTGACAGTCTTCACATTGAGATCAGGAGCACGACAAGGATACCCACTCCCACCTCTCTTGTTCAACATAGTGTTAGAAGTCCTAGCAACAACAATCAGACAACAAAGAGAAATAAAAGGTATTCAAATTGGCAATGAAGAAGTCAAACTCTCTGTCTTCGCAGATGACATGATACTTTATATGGAAAACCCAAAAGATTCCACCCCCAAACTACTAGAACTCATACAGCAGTTCAGTAATGTGACAGGATACAAAATCAATGTACAGAAATCAGTTGCTTTCTTATACACTAACAGTGAAAATACAGAAAGGGAAATTAGAGAATCGATTCCATTTACTATAGCACCAAGAACCGTAAGATACCTGGGAATAAACCTAACCAAAGAGGTAAAGGATCTGTACTTAAGGAACTCATGAAAGAAATTGAAGAAGACAAAAAAAGATGGAAGACCATTCCATGCTCATGGATCGGAAGAATAAACATTGTTAAAATGTCTATACTGCCTAGAGCAATCTATACTTTCAATGCCATTCCCATCAAAATTCCACTGGCATTTTTCAAAGAGCTGGAACAAACAATCCTAACATTTGTATGGAACCAGAAGAGACCCCAAATTGCTAAGGAAATGTTGAAAAAGTAAAACAAAACTGGGGGCATCACGTTGCCTGACTTCAAGCTTTACTACAAAGCTGTGATCACCGAGACAACATGGTACTGCCACAAAAATGGACACATAGACCAGTGGAACAGAGTAGAGAGCCCAGATATGGACCCGCAACTTTATGGCCAAATAATCTTCTGTAAAGCAGGAAAAAATATCCAGTGGGAAAAAGACAGTCTCTTCAATAAATGGTGCTGGGAAAAATCAGACAGCTATATGTAGAAGAATGAAACTCGACCATTCTCTTACACCATACACAAAGATAAACTCAAAATGGATAGAAGACCTTAACGCCAGGCAGGAATCCATCAAAATGTATGGGTTTTTAAAAGAAGAACCATTCGCTGGTCTCCTAGGACCAAGAGGCCTTGGTGGGCAGTCCACCCCAGCCGGCCTTCCTACCCCTCCAGAGCGGAGCTGGAGGGGGATTGTCCCCACCTTGGCTACCCAGGAGCATACAGCACACAGTCCCATCCCTTTCCCCAAAGCTGATGAGCCTTGCAAGCCAGAGGGGATAGCGCTTTGAAATGATTTTAAAAAGTTTATGGAGGGGCGCCTGGGTGGCTCAGTGGGTTAAAGCCTCTGCCTTCGGCTCCCATCATGATCTCAGGGTCCTGGGATGGAGCCCTGCATGGGGCTCTCTGCTCAGCAGGAAGCCTGCTTTCCTTCCTCTCTCTCTCTCTCTCTGCCTGCCTCTCTGCCTACTTGTGATCTCTCTCTGTAAAATAAATAAATAAAATATTTTAAAAAAAAGTTTATGGAGGTGAAATTCACAGAATAGAAAATTAAACCATTTTTAAAGCAAGCATTTTAGTGGCCTTGAATCCATTCACACTGTCGTGAAACCACACCCTCTGTCCCCTTTCAAAGTGTTTCCAGCTCTGCAAAGTAAAGCCCATTAACCATTAGGCAGTGCCCCGCCCTTCCAACCCCTGCAGAGGCTGGCAACCACCCATCTGTGAGCTGCGGGCTGGGTTGATAGGATTTCTTTTTTTAAGGGAACATTGTTACCTCCTTTTTGTAGAACAATTTTGGAAACTCGTGGTAACTTGGTTTCAACCTCTGTAGAGGCAAATATTGTGCTGTTGTCCAAGGGTAATGCGTGTCTGGGCAGCCTTTCCCAGGTGCAGCCCCCCGGCATTGGCTGGATTTCTGGCTGTCGGAGCATAGTGTCCCGAAGCCCAGAGCCCAGCCCCAGCCCCCAGGTCCTTGGAGCTCGAGCACAGAGCGGTCTCTCGCCCGCCCACCCGGGGGGGACTTGCTCTTTTCTCTTGCAGGAAACTTTCTCATTTTTGGCTTTGCGGTGTTAACCGGTGAGTTCAGCATAACAATGACTCCTGGGAAAGCAGGCCTGTTTCAGACCCTGTGTGCTGTACTTGGTTAACTCTGAGTAGGAGGACAGCCTGGGGGGCTCTATCCTACCCCCACCCCCCAGGGTCCCAGCGTGGACCACTTCACTTCAGACAGGCTCCAAGGGGCTTGGAAACCCCATCAAGGAAACATTAGGAGTGAGGGATTGTTCTGAACCAACTCAACGACTTTGAAGGTGAAATTTCCCGAAAGGCTCAAACGTCCACTTTAGACAGAAGCATCTTCAATAATTTAGAGTAATGGCTCTTTAACATTTGCAACAGCCTCTGGAAGGAAGAAAGCGTAACTACCTCATTGGGGCCATTGAGGGAGGGAAGGTGATGGGGTGGGGGGAGAGGCAGGTGGAGGGAGGCATGACGGATGGCCCATGTGCAAGGCATTAGCCTGACCACCTCCTGGGCTGGGCACACAGAGGGGCCCCGGGGGGTCCCACCCGCATGTTCCTGACATCACTGCAGCCCCACTACATCCTAAGGGCAGGTGAGTGCTCTATTACCCCTGTTTCAGGAATAAGACACCAAATCTTGGCTGGGTTCCAGGATACACCCCCCCTCCCCCCCAAACTCCAGGAGAACCTGCCTAGTGAGTAGGAAATCCTGGCTTGGAATCCACCTTCCCTCAGCGTCTCAGTTCAGCTCACCCAACCTTCCACAGCGCCTGGGTGGACGATTTCAAAGTGCTTTCTGAAACCAAGCTCCATGTGTTGTCTCCCATGTCCGCCTCTGTCCTGTTTGTCTCTCCCTACTTAGGCCATCCCCAGGCCACCATCTTGGCCAGGGTTGAGTTGCTGTTGAGGACAACGTGCACCTGTTGGATTTTCCTTTTGGGTTTCTAGGGGAGAATCATAAGAGGATGTCAGGAGAGAAGGTGGGGGGGACAACAGGAGAATATATTTTGCATCTTGTCCTGGTGACTCCTGCTTTCACTGTGGGTGAGATTCTGGGCAATAACAATCTGTTTATCATCCTATCCTTTGTGCTTGGACATTTTGGCTATTTTCATTTGTGCCCCTGAAAGGAGTGTATATGCCCATTTAGGGTTTTTCCAGCTCTGATTGTACCAAGACCCTCTACCCAAGTGTGTAAAAAATTCTTTGTGTACTCATCCTTCCTTTTAACCTGCAGTGCTATGTTCTGGGGCTTGATCCAAGATGTTATTATTGAATTTCAGAACATAAGCAACTTCTTCTTCAAGAATATTTGCAATATTTTCATTTTTTAAAATATTTTATTTATTTATTTGTCAGAGAGGGAGAGGGAGAGAGAGCGAATGAGCACAGGCAGACGGCAGAGTGGCAGGCAGAGGCAGAAGCAGGCTCCCTGCCAAGCAAGGAGCCCGATGTGGGACTCGATCCCAGGACGCTGGGATCATGACCTGAGCCGAAGGCAGCGGCTTAACCAACTGAGCCACCCAGGCGTCCCTTTCATTTTTTTAATGAATATTCCAATGGTACTCATTGAAGCTGATGTTTTTTGAAAATTACTTTTATTGATCTCTGTAAGTTTTGAAAATACATATTTTCCATACCTTTGACCTCTGGTTTTGGTGACTTTTTATTGATTCAACTATGGATATATATTCTGGTAATGTTTAAGAGAATATGTATGTGTATGTAAGACCATTCTTGAGAACCCATATCTAAAAATGCCTCCTAATTTTTTTCTTCCGGGTACAATAGCTTGGTAGAAGAGTCTCTGCTCACATCTTTTCCCTCAAAGATTTAAAAATTTGATAGTTTTCAAATTTCAGGCATTTTGTCATATAATGAAAATGTCTCAGGGTGGCCTGATTTTTTTTTTCCTTAAAAAAAAAACCAACACTTTTTTTTTTAAAAGATTTTATTTGTTTATTTGACAGAGATAGAGAGATCGCAAGTTGGTAGAGAGGCAAACAGAGAGAGCAGGGGAAGCAGGCTCCCTGCTGAGCAGAGAGCTGGATGTGGGGCTTGATCCCAGGACCCTGAGATCATGACCTGAGCCGAAGGCAGAGGCTTAACCCACTGAGCCACCCAGGCCCCCCAATACTTTCTAATCAAAGTATAGGAAGTACTTGGTTAAAGAGGTCAAACAAGACTTTCATGCCCTTTGCCATCTCTCTTGAAGTACCCAGAGAAAGGTCTTCGTAATTCTTGGAGCTGTTTCTAAATAACAAGCTGCCCGCCTTGATCTCTTGCTGTGGAAAGAACAGACTCCCTCCCAGGCACCCCGCCCTGCCCCCCAGCCCCTCATCACCAAGTCTTTTGCCCAATTTTACCCATCAAATGAGTATTTGATGTTTGTTCTTATGCTCATGAAAATATTTTTCACAATGAAGGCACTTATACCCAAAGCTTATATTCTTCTATTCCCCTTGGGACAAGCTTTTTCCTTTCCTTGATGCCCCCCACCCCCATTAAAATCTGTTTTTCTGTGCACCTATTTTTAAATTCAACCTTAAATCTTGCTACAAACTCTAAAACCCCTTCGACATGGTCACTCACGTTCCATAATTTCTTTTGTCTTGGCAGTGACCCCATGCCCTCTGACCTCCTGCCCAGTCCAGTCCTCCTTTGGCCTCAGCACAACACTCGCTGTGGGGCATCTTCTCCACCCTCTGGCACGTTTCCTGAGCCTCACTACCCTGTGGGCTTCTCTGGTTTGTGGATTTTATACCTTCCTCTTTTGATCTAATCCCTTCATCCCATGGAAGATATTCTTCAATAAGAACCCAAGAAACGGTACACGGGAAGTACACTTTCTGCTACCTTGAAACGTTGGCACATTTCTTTCTTCCCTTCTTACGTGTGATTGAAAGTGTGGCTGGGAGACCTGACACTTTCCTCGTGTTCCTGGCATTGTTGTCGAGAAGTCTACGCCACTCTGGGTGTCAGCCTCTCCCAGTGACCAGCTCCTTCTCTCTGAAAACTTTCTGGGCTCTTCTTTACCTCCAGTGAAACATCTCAATGATTCTCAGGGTATGAGGTTTCCTTCCACTGGGGAACTCGTATTCTTTAGCTGTAGGAAAGGTTTTGAAACATTTATTTGACAATCACCTCCTCTCAGCTCTCAGCTTTTCCCCTCTTATTTTTCGACCTATATTTCCACTTTCTGGTGTATTTCCCCAACTTCAAATATCCCCTTTGGGAAGTTCTGCTAGCACGTTTCTATTCCCTGTTTTCAGCATCCCCTCCTGTTTCATGGGTGCCAAATCTTCTCTTAGCTCTCTGAGGGCATCTGTTTTATTTATCTTGATTTTTTTCCTGCCTTTTGCTTTATGTGTTTCTTCTTAGTTCTCTGTAAAAATCTTTTTGTTGATTTTGGTTTCTGTCTCTCATGTTCAATGCTTCCTTCAGACGAAGGGCCGATCTTGGCTGTCCGTTCATTGGAAAGGCCATATGGGTGGTGGGCTTGCTGGCCACCAGGTCCCACCATGGGGTGACTGGGGACAGTGGTCTATCTCTCATTCTGCATCAGTTCATGGGGGTCTTTTCTGTTGTGCCAGTCAGTTTCTGATAAGGGGACTCCTCTTATGTCCTGTTGTTGACCTTGGAACTCTGTGTGTCAAAGGCGAGTGGGGGATCACGCGATGCATAGAATGACACCCTGCTCCAACTTTATTCAAAAGCGTCACTGAAAATGAGCTGACATCAAGGATTGTGTGTGGCTCTAGAAACACAGAGATAACAGGATTGGCCTCTCTGGGATGGCGTTTCTCTAATTTCACGATGGGTAGGAATCAACAAGGGGACTTGTTCAGTAAGAGCTCCCAGGAGCCACTGGCAGAAGCTCTGATGGAGAAGGACCGAGACATCTCCTAGCCTGAAGATTTAGTGGGCACTGGGGGGCTATGTGTGGTCTACACCTGTGCCTTGACCCTGATCTGGTCACAGAGACACGGTGATCACATGACAGGGGGGAGGACACAGGTGCGGAGAGGCCACACCTGAAGGACGAGCCCCTGCCCGTGGAAGGTGGGCAGTCAGAGTGGGCTCTGGACAGGAGTGCAGCTGCTGTGCACAGCAGGAGGGCTCAGTCAGGGAGACAGTGGGGGGCAGGCTTCTTGTTCCAGGGAGAACAGGGCACAGACAAGGGCCTACATGCATCACATCAGCTGTCTGGGGTTCCCAGGAGATGACACGGGGCCACCGTTGGGTGCGGTTCTCAAGGCCTTTGTGAATTAGTGTGAGTCAAGAGCAGAAAGCAGTACTCCAGCCAGTGAAGACTAGTTGAGGGAGGGCAGGAGAAGGGAGCCTGAAGGGAAGTCCAGGTGCCCAGGAATCCACAGGGGAGCTGCTGCACTCCCACTCCTCCCCCCACAAAGGCTGAATGGAGCCTGGTAAGAGCTGGCAGTGGAGGAGGGGCTCCTGGCCGTAGCTGTGGAGGGAGACGTAGCAGCCAAGTGGGGAGGGTGCAGGGAAGAAACACCCTTCCATTTCTTTGCCCCTCCCACCTCTTGCATTTGCCTCCCATGGGCTGAACCCAAGGAGAGTGCCCCCAAGGATCCAGGGATCCCAGGAGGTGCAGCTGGCAGCAGTAGGCAGTCAGACTAATGCCCTGGGCACGTCTGCTGGAGAATGGTGTGCCCTGAGCGCCCTTTCCAATCCAGAATCCATCTCGCCCTTGTTTGGTTGAAGAAACTTCCATCTGCCTCCTTGGGGGGACACAGAGTCTCATCAGCCGCAGGGTCAGTCCCTCCCTGCCTGTCCCTTCATCTGCACCACTGGTGCCCTTCCTGTAGGATGGGCGTGGAGGAGAGGATGAAAGAAAGAGAAAGTAACAAACCCGCGCACAGCTGTCTGGTTCCTGCCCCTGCAGTTGGCATCCTGTGGACCCTGATAGTCCTCACTTCCGTCCAGAGCCTGCGACAGGCGGCCTTGCAGGGCCAGGCGGCTTTGCAGGTGGGATTACCTTCAGGAGCCCGATGGGGAGAGAGCCTGGATCACATAGGTGGCCTGAGGTCACCACAGGGTCCCTGAAAGTGGAGTGAGCACCACTGAAGAAGGGCCAGGGAGACATGAGCGGAGAAGGGTCCAAGGCCATGGTGTTCCTCCTGAGGGCTGGGGGCTGGCCAGAGACCTCCTTCCCCAGCCATGAGCACGCAGGAGACACACCTGCCCCCAGAGCTTCCAGACAGAGGGCAGCGGCTGCAGCTTGATTGGAGCCCCGAGCTCGTGGGACCTCTGTCCTCCAGGCATGTGGGAGAACCTGTGAGATAAGGAGACTAGGGACAGCTCCCACAGGAAACAAGTGCACTTGGCTGCTTGGGTGGATGCCTCCGAGGGCACAGACCGCAGACCCTTCAAAGCCAGTCTGTCTCCGCTCAGGTGTCACACTGCCGATGACGACTTTCCAAGGAGGCCTTCTGCACCTCTGTGAGCTCCCAGGACACCATCTGAGGTGAGGAGCAAGTCCTCAGTGAGGGGGCAGCGGTCTGACCTGATAGCGGCTCCGAGCCCTCCCTCTGTCCCGAGGGCACCCAGCCCTGTCTGCCAGGCGGCGATGGCAGGTGGCTCCAGCAAAGCCTGAGTTTCCGCAGAGATCGCGCACAGCTGTGCGGCGTGGAGGCCACTCAGGCAGGAGTCTAGGGCTAATCCTGACCGTCTCCCCAGTCTATATTGCCCAGGATTGCGGAGATGCCTGCAGTCCTCCCATCACCCCCTTTGATCATTCCTTTGGTCACTGGGTCTCCAGTAATCAAGATGTACTTTACAAAAACCTCGAATACCCCGAGGAAATGGCCTCAGGCTTAGCACCAACTTCAGCCTCAACCCAGCGCCCCTCGCGCTCCCCAGACCCTTGCCCTTTGCAGCCAGAGTGATTCGGTCCCCCACCTCCTCCTGCCTGCAGACACACTGCTGAGCCCTGGGTCTTTGTTAAGGCAGAAGAACAGAATTAGTGAATTAAACTGTGTTCACTTCCTCACCGGTAGAAACGGGTAAATGCTCGAGAAGGAGAGCGGACACCCAGAGGATCTCTCCCAGCCTGACACTGGGGGGTCTCAGTTCAGTCATATTTGTCAAGAAGGACTTCTTTGCTGGGGGGGCCGTGTGGGGCTTGGGGCGGCACGCGGAAACACAGGTGAGCCGGTTGGGGTCCTCAGTCCATTGGGCATGTCCCCCTGCCGACCCTATGTTGCCCTCCTGGTGAGCTTGCTGTGATCCAGAAGATGCCTTCCCCCAGGAAAGCCAAGCTCAGGGTGTTCCTGAGACAGGAGCCTGAAAGAAGCCCAGAGGCAGCTCAGCAGCCTCTGGCCTCCGAACAGAGTCGTCTGGGCTTCTCTTCTGTGTTTACTGAGGCTGGGAAAGGAATCACACGCTTTTCTAAGATTTCTAATAGCAAAGGTTAAAACAAAAGAGATCAGTCTCAACTTTTGGTCAGAACTCTCAGACAACCAGAATGTGGCCATTCCCAGGTGTCAGTGAGCTGAGGGCCAACCCTCGTCTCTGAGATCCCTGGGCTTCTCAAGTGTGGGGACCAGTGCCCTAGGTGCTGGGGGAGGTGGCCGCACATGCTCCTGTCCTCTCCTATCTTGCCCTGGACACTGCTCTGCCCTCCCACCTGCCTCGCCCTCCGCATCTGGGTTTCCAGCATCAGCTGCCTCTCTTCTGCAGGCAGGAGGAGCCAGTGACCATCAGAATCACACCCCACCTCACACCCATAAGGTGTACAAAGCCTAGAGCTGGGGTCCCACCGTTTAGCCAGTGATGTAGAAATACATGAACACCTCCATGCGGCTTGTCAGCCACTGACTCCTGTTCTTCCTCAGCGGGAATGGGGAGGACGCCACGTGCTCAGACAGGGTCCTATCGCTCATCCCCAAGGAGGGCCTGGGTGTCCTTCACCAAACTCGTCCACAGAACAGGTGGGGAAACTGAGGTACAGGAACTAAATCCCTTGGCCAAGGCCACCAGTAGAGCCAGTTTCTGGTCCCTATCAGATCTAGGGATCTTCTACAATGTTCTGCTCCCCCGCTCCCCAGTCTTCTGTCCTTTGTCTTTTCTGTAAGACATTTTGATCAGTTTGGCCCCTGGCTAGGACCTGGGCCCACTGTTGTGGCTTGTGGAGGATGACAAGGAGTGACAAGACCCCAGAGGAGGTGACCGTGGGAGTAAGTGGCTGTCTTGCCACCACTCCACAGGTGCCAAAGCAGATACCGGCCCTCGAGGTGTCTGAACACATCAGTTCATTCCAGACCACTCCCAGCCCAGGAAACAGCAGGAGCAGAGCAGGTGGCACTGGGCCTGTCCCCTGTGTTGGCTGGGCTGGCTGGCAGCTGCACATGGAGTGAACCGTGTTGTAGTCACCGTCCTCCTGGGAGGAACCTGGGACCAGGGACCCAGCATCTCCGTAGCAAGCAGCTGAGGAACAGGCCCCTGCCCTGGGGAGCCTGCAAACCTAGCTCACTGGGACGTGACCTCCCTAGTTGCCTAGTGACCCGTGACCAAAACGCTCCGTGCCGGGGGCAGCTGGGTATGCGGGTGGCCCACTCAGGGACAGTCAGGGCCTCTCCAGCAGTGCCATAGCCCTACACATTCCCCTTTTTGGAGCTTCATTATTTTTCAAGATTTTCATTTTGGGCACATTTTGGTGCATTTGGAAACTCCTAGGCAACACTTCCTACCTTAGCGCCTTGCTGATGGCACGACATCAGTTCCTGCTCCCTCTCTCTCCTGCTGCTTTTCAGTTACTTCTTAGAACAATAACTCAGTGAGGTTATTCCCCTCAATTGGTTCTTCCTGCAAAGATCTTTTGATAGCCCAAAATCAAACTAAAAAATTGGCATTCGTTTGCTCATGTCGGATCTCAAGGTCAAAACCCCAATGTGTCCAGTCCAGAGATGAAAAGTTTGAGGCATGGCCAAGCCAACCACCATGATTAGGCAGCATTCACGGAGGTGCTGGGGGGGCAGGTGGCTTGGACGGTGGTGAGACTCCTGCCCTTAAGAATTGGAATCTTTCCATAGTGAGGTTGCCACCAAATAAAAAGTAAAAGCAAAGAAACTAGTAATCCAGGAGATCAAAAATGCGGGATTTTTATGCTAGAATGATCCTTAATGTGCAAATAAAATGCAGTGTAAGGGATCCATTGAGGCCAACTCCAGTGCTGGGCTCTGGGGAGCCTGGAGCACTCCTTTCCCCAGTCTTGGGTATATTTCCTTCCCTCCCAGTGCTCCTGCATTTACTTGTGTCATCTTTCCCTTTTCTCACCTGCTTCCCCCTCAATTAGACTGGGAATCCCTCACAGGTAGGGCTCTCTTAGGACCGTGCATCTTGGCACCCACCCTTCGGCATGGGGCCTGTCCCAGAGTGGGTCTACCTCAACTGTAAGTTGAATGGACTTGAAAGTGTCAGAGACACATAAGAGCCAGTGGGGCAGATGTACAGATGCAAGACAGTGAGTGTGGACAGACTGGGAGACGCATGACAGCCAGTGGGGATCGACCCAGAGATGTATGACAGCCAGTGGGGATCGACCCAGAGATGCATGACAGCCAGTGGGGATCGACCCAGAGATGCATGACAGCCAGTGGGGACAGACACACAGACACATGATAGCCAGTGGAGACAGACTCACAGATGCATGACAGCCAATGGGGACAGACCCAGAGACACAGAAGAGCCAATGAAGACAGACCATAAAACTCCTGGAAAAGGAGTTTGAAAGAGAAATGTCCTGCCTGTATTGACAGGGGTAAGGAGAGGGTCTTGACTTCACTTCATCTTCAGAATAGGTTGGGCTGGGTTTTCCATATCAGACCCTCCACCTAGGAAGCCATCCCTACTCTTCATGCGTGTCTGTGGAATCCGTGTGGTCACCCCAGGAGGGCACCCACACAGCAGTGTGGTCCGGCTGAGGTTCCAGGTGGGGGTGAAGAGGCGAGGAGAACAGTCACCTGTAGCTCAGAGATGCCCTGTTCTCCACTCTGGATGCAAATGGCTCACTGTTAATTTCCATTAAGTTTCACACATGAGAAAAGGCTCCAGAGAAGCATGTTTCTGCGTGTCATCTGATGCAATACTTTACTACAAATGGTGTGTTACTGCACACGGGGTACTGTGATCTGGGAATCAGCCCGCACTCAGGCAGTAGAGTCAATACTCAAGTATTTGTTGATGAATAGATTTTAGTTTTAGCTGAGAAGCTGGATGAGCAGGAGGCCACATGGAGGAGATTACAGCTGCACGGGAACCACCTCTCCAGACGGGTGGGGAAGATGGTTATGAATGCTGATAGGAATCCCATGCGTGCCTTGGAGCTGTGGAGCTTTCCCTGGAAGGATTTGTTGTTGGAGAATAAAGCTCTTTGGTCCTAATAATCGGGAAGAGGCAAATGTGTCCTTCCATCTCCCAGGCTTCAGCCAGCTCAGCTGGAACCTCCAGGAACAGTTGCCAGATCTCTTCACCCTCCTCTCTGGGCCTCTGAGTCTTCCTTTTCTGGATTCCTTGTCATGCAGAGTTCTTCCCATTGTGAACGCAGAAGGCCCCAGAGGACCCAGACTGGGGGGTGGAGGGGCTCTGGAGGGGCGGGGTTCTCATTTCAGCAATGCCCCCTGCACCCAGCAGCCTTGGTTGCTGTTAGAAGTTTCAGGTTTGGGTCCCTTGCAGGTGGCCGTTGGCAGGGAAGCCCCCTCCCTGCAGGCTGAGGCCTGGCACAGTGCCAGGGAGCCCAGCCACGGGCACCCTGGTGGGGGAAGGGCTACACTGGTGTGGTGCAACAGCCCCACCCCCGGGGGAGCAAAGGAGTCCTTAGGACAAGAATTCAAGGGCCATGATGCTCCATGCTTTCAGGAGGCTGGGAGAGAGCTACAAGGTGGCAAGTCTTCCGAGACAGGGCGGGGCTGCCCTCAGTTTCGCTGACTTGGTTCCGGGCTTGGTTTCTTTCCAAAGAAGAGATCCAGATGGCCCGTCCACCGCCTGGCACAGCAGCTGGAGCACAGAGAGCTGCAGTGAACTTCTGTCCTTGCTGCGGGGACATGGAAGATACGGGGGAGGATGGAGACCCCCATCCCTCCACACACTCTGATCCAGACAGCTTGAGTGCTGTGGCTTTCCTTCCTCACAGACTGTGACGTTTTGATGGGCACTTCAGAAAGGCTGGCATCATGACCATGCGACAGGTGGCTCTGGCCCCAGGTGGGCTGAAGGCAGGGGTGGGAAGAGCAAGGGCCCTGCGTGTGGGGGATGAGGGGGGCCCAGGGAAGTTCCTGGGTGGCAGGGTTGCAGAAGGCAATGGGGCCAGGAGCCAGG
Organism: Taxidea taxus jeffersonii; assembly: GCA_003697995.1. Classification (NCBI taxonomy): domain Eukaryota; kingdom Metazoa; phylum Chordata; class Mammalia; order Carnivora; family Mustelidae; genus Taxidea; species Taxidea taxus. The sequence continues at coordinate 43,961 of ML106043.1, read as the reverse complement.
AGGGTTCCCATGCCTCTGTAAGAGTATAATCTCTCGGCAAGGCACACCCCTCCTCTTCACTACTCTACGGCGCATGGCTTTAGCTTGTCCTCATCCTAGATAATTTGAGGGACGACTTGAAAATTTCCAGGAGGGAAGTGTACTTTGGGATTTTGGTGGGAAGTGCATATAATGTATACCTTAATAAATGTATTTATTGCATTAATTATTTATTAGATTAAATAAATCTAATGTATAAATTAATAAACTGAAGATGGAGATATTCCTCTATGGCTGTAGTTGGGAGAAACGTGACTGGCTGTCTGTCCGGAGAGGGTCCCTGTGGCTGTTTCTGACTCGGTCCAGGCTCCAACTGGGCTCACACACTGCGTTTAGGGGTCACTCTTTAATCTCTGTAAATTGAGAGCAGTCCCCCCCGCCCCCACTCTCTTTTTGGGTTTTGTGACCCTTTTGAAGCATCTAGTCTGTTGTGTTGCTCCATGTCCCCCAGTTCAGAGATTTAAAGAGAAATGTCAGTATGTTCCCACTAGACTATCTCTTGAAGGTTTCTGGTAGATACTTATTAATAGACTAAGAAATTACCTTCTGTTCATACTTGGCAAGAATTCTTTCCCTTAATCATGATTCATTAGTATTATCAAATGCCTTCGTTTGCATTTGTTTAGGTGATCCTGATTTTCTTCTTTGACCAGTTTTTCTGGCAAATCACATTGCCAGATTATCTAATGTTAAACCATCTTTATGTTCCCAAGATACATCTAACTTGGTCCTGATTTATGTTTTTTCCCAGGTGTTTTAGGATTCTATTTGCCAGTATTTTTATTTGGTGTTTTGAGTCTCTGTTCGTACTTTTCTTTTCAAAAAATTAATTAACTAACTAACTTTGCCAGATTTATTGAGGTATAATTGACAAAATTATATCTATTTAAGGTGTACGATGTGATGTCTACATGTAGATGTATGTCTACATCGTGAAGTGATTATCCTAATAAGGTTAATTAACACGTCCATTAACTCACGTAGCTACCCTTTTTTGGGTGCAGCGAGAGTGCTTAAAATCTACTCTCTTAGCAAATTTCAAGCATACAATATCATTTGCTAAGTGTGGTGACCTTGCTGAATATCAGAATCCCAGAAATCATCTTTTTTTCTGAAATTATTCATCTTTTAACTGGATGCTTGTACCCCTTGTTCCACATTTTTCTATTTCTCCTACCATCTTGTCATAAGCGACAGAATTTCCTTTTTTCTCATGGATGAATGGTATCCCATTTTATATGTATACATCACATCTTTTTTATCCATTTGTTTGTCAGTGGACACTTGGACTTAGGTGGCTTCCACATCTTGGCTGCCGTGAGTAACGTTGCAATGAACATGGGAATGCGGATACCTTTTTGAGATACCGATTTGATTTCTTCAGGATGTATACCCGGAAGAGGAATTGCTGGGCCATAGGACAGTTTTCCACAGTGGCTTCACCAATTTACCTTCCCACCAATAGTGCCCAAAGGTTCCCTTTGCTCTGAAGTGTTTGCTCACCAACACTTAACCTCTTACCCTTTTCATAAAAGCTAACCAGCAGGTGTGAATTGTGGTTTTGATTTACACGGCCCTGAGGATTGGTGAGCACTGGTGCACACCCTTTCAGGTTGCTGTTGGCCATGTGTGTGTCTTCTTCAGGAAAAATGTTTATTCGGGTCCTCTGCCCGTTTTCCGATTGGATTACTTGCCTTTTTGGTGTTGAGTTGTATGAGTTCCTAATATGTTTTATATATTAACGCCTTATCAGATGTGTGGTCTGCAGATATTTTCTCCTATTCTACATGTTGCTTTTTTATCTCATTGATCATTTCCTTTGCTGTGCAGAAATTTCTTATAATTTTCCTATTTTTCCTGCTTCATCTGGTTTTGTTACCATAGGGATGTTTCCCTCATAAAGGAGATAGTCTTCCCTTCTCTTCTAGGATTTGGAGCATGTTAGTAAAAAGAGAAGCTTCAGTAATTTCATTTTTTTTTTTGAAGAAAACTGTTCACCATATATAAGATTCCAAATATATTAGTCCAAAATTGTTCATTTACTTTTGTACCTTGATCACTACTTAGCAGTGATTCTTTTCTTCTTCATTTGTGATATTTATTTATGCCTTTTTTCTTGGTTAATCAAGAAAAGAATTTGTATTTTTTACCAATCCTTTGTAAAGAATCAGCTTTTGAGATTTTTCATTTCTCCCTATTACTTCTTGATTTACGGTTTCCATAATTGTGAACTTTCTTGTTTTCTTATTTTGTTTTTCCTTTGTTTTACATTGATTTTCGTATTTAAATTCTCATAGTGAATTCTTAGCTCATTAATTTAAAATTTCTCTTGTGTTCTAATATATGTATATTCATATTATAAATTCCCTATATCCTTTCATCTGCTTCCCACAGATTGTTGAGTATAGTTCCTTTGTTGTCATTCAGTTCTCAGTATTTATAATCTCCATTACAATTTCTTCCAGATCCACAAATTATTTAAACATGCTATTTAGTTTCCAAATGTATGGGTGTATTTTAGCAGACTTTAAAATTTTATTTATAAAGTCATTGTGGAGTGCATGTTTTCAAATCATTGGAATTTTTCAATACTTCCTTTGTGATCCATTATGTATGTACTCAAATTTAAAAAAACATATTTTATGAGTTTGAAAAGAATGCATAGTCTGTATCTGTGGGTCTGGGAGTTTCCTCTCTCTCTCTCCATCTCCATCCCCATTTCCACCCAGGATCCTGATCTCTATCCCAATCCTGATTTCCATCCCCATCCCCTCCCCATCTCTATCTCCATCCTCATCCCCATCTCCATCTCCACCCCATTTCCAACCCCATCTCCATCTCTATCACCATCCACATCTCCATCTCCAACCCCATCATCTCCCATCTCTATCCCCATCCACATCTCCATCTCCAACCCCATCATCTCCCATCTCTATCCCCATTCCCTTCTCCAACCCCCATCA
>ML106043.1:0-38092 GCA_003697995.1 Taxidea taxus jeffersonii | reverse complement strand
GAAGTTTTCAAGATATTCAAAACAGGGTCATAAGCAGATCTTCTTTACAAAACGCATTGACTGCTCACGTAGTCAATGTCCCTGGTAGTCAATAAATGCAAATTAAATTAAGAGAACAACTAGTTCTGTTTTCACCCATCGAATTACAGCGAAGTGAAAAGAGGGTAATAGCTAATGACAGTGAAGGTTTTAGGAGATAGAAATTCACTGTTGGTGGGAGTTTAACTTGTCAGGGAAGCAATTTCTCCATGTCATAACAACACTCACTCACCCTCTCACTCATTCACTGAGCACTTTACTGACTGTGTCAAGCTAGGTGCTGAGCTAAGTATATTACAATCATGAGATGTATCCATCAGGACCAAAATTACTTTTGTCTTGGTGACTTTCGTAAACACCCAACAATAGGAGGATGATTAATTGCATTAGGATACATTTTGCTTACAGAGTTTTCTTGACAGAGCGAAAACTGAATGCAGAATTTTTAGAGCAAGACAAGTTGGGCTCAACAATGTTAAAACACACAGAGAACATCATCTGGACAGAAATATAAACATACGTCAAGAGCAATTTCTTTTGGTCAGATTGAGGGTGATTGTTTTTATGTCTCTTTGTACTTTCATGTACTTTCTGAATTTTCTACAGTGTGACATTATTAGCTCACCCAACTGGAAAACACTAAGTGATGGAAAACAGGTTTTTAAGCAGAAATGTTTTACAGATCTGTAAGTTTTTGTTTTTGTTTTTTTTTAATACCTGCTGATGCCAGTCTCTTGAATGGAGAGAGCTGAATGTTCTCCTATCCCTTCTTCTACCTACTGTTACCTTCCCATCAGTCAGTGCCAGATGGTTTTCTGACTCCCCTTTCTGCCAGTCACATCTATTAATAACTGACCTTCTATTTCCTCAGGCAGCAGTTTCCTTTGGGGGGTTCTGCCTGTAGGAAGTTTTTCTTTATACATATATATATATATATATTTTTTTTTTTAAGATTTTATTTATTTGACAGACGGAGATCACAAGTAGGCAGAGAAGCAGGCAGAGAGAGGAAGGGAAGCAGGCTCCCCGCTGAGCAGAGAGCCCGACGTGGGGCTCGATCCCAGGACCCTGGGATCATGACCTGAGCCGAAGGCAGAGGCTTTAACCCACTGAGCCACCCAGGCGCCCCGGAACTGAACTTCAGATGTATATTTGGTGGTATTGGATATTGATTTCATTGTAAAGTTGCCTTTGTGGGCTCCCTGGCCCAATGCATACTGTCCCCATGCATACTGTCCCCATTCAAGTCTGCAATGGACTGCTGATTTTCAATAACATGCTGACAGGTGCCATCGGCCCATCAGGAGATACTGGGCAATGTCTGGAGACATTGTTGATCATAACAACTGGGGGAGGGGCTGTGCTATTGACATCTGGCCTGTGTGTAATATCTTACAGTGCCCAGGACAGGCACTCACAGTACAGCTACTTGTCCCACAGTGCCAATAGTGTCAAGATTGACAGGCCCACGGGGCGCCTGGGTGGCTCAGTGGGTTAAAGCCTCTGCCTTCAGCTCAGGTCATGATCCCAGGGTCCTGGGATCGAGCCCCACGTTGGGCTCTCTGCTCCGTGGGGAGCCTGCTTCCTCCTCTCTCTCTGCCTGCCTCTCTGCCTATTTGTGATCTCTGTCTGTCAAATAAATAAATTAAAAAAATCTTAAAAAAAAAGATTGACAGGCCCAGTATTTAAAAAGAATTTAAAAGTTATTCTTTACAAAACCCATAGGTTTTTATAATTGCTTTTCTTTTTTTTTTTTTTTTTGTACCCCAAAGTACTATTAATGCCTTTAAGGTCAACACATCACACTTAAATAATCTTTTGCAAATGATTTTTAAGTTTCAAAATGTCTCTTTTCAGTAAGAAAAAAATAGTATTGAATAACTTAGTAATCACTACTGACCTTTTGACAACTAGAGGGATTAAAGCCTTTAGGGACACGAGGCATGAAACGGCATCCTTGGGAAGTTATTTTGGGTCTCCCTCAGCTCTCCCTAGAAAGGGTGGTCTTCAGACTCTGGAGTGAAGCTCTAGGAGTCCAACTACTGACCCTGAGATGCCCCTCAGTGATACATCACCCTCACCGCTCAGCCCACCCTGCAAAGGATCATCAGAATGGGCCCAAGCATGCTCATGCAGAAGATTCTCCTGCAAGGGCAAAGTGAAGACAGATGTTCTGTCTTTGTTTAAAACACTAACACATGAGAATTTGCCTAATTTACGTCATTTTGCATTTCCGTTAGCAACACCCTCTGCATGAAACCATAAGCGGGTTGGAGGCATCTTAGGGGGGCTCCTTGGCTCTGCTCCAGAGGTCCCTGGCCACATGCAGCACCCTTGGGAAGCTGGACTCTTGGGGAACCCGCTAACTAGCTGGGTGGCTTTGAGAAAGTCGCTTCATCTCTCTCCATCTCAGTTTATCTGTAACACAAAGAGATTTTATCAGGAACCTCTGGTTCCTTCATGCCTCTAAAATGCTAGAGTTTTAGAGAGTTGTCTCAGAAAGACCAGACAAGCATCATCAATTAACACTGCACTTTGTAAATTAGTCTTTCACCACTGCTTTCTCTTCAGCTCTGGAAATGGATTCAATTTTCTTTTCACAGAGTTTCTTTAACAAAAGCAGCCTGCCTCCCTGGCTAATACGAGTTTACTTGGGATGATTTTAGAAGGAAAACAAGTTCAAAGCGTTGTTTGATAGGAAATGAAACCAGAAGTTAGTTGCATATGGATGTTGAAAATAAATTTATAAGCTAAAAGGTACGACAAATTTCTCATCTAGCCAATGTTTCTTTCTTTCTTTCTTCTTTCTTTCTTTCTTTCTTTCTTTCTTTCTTTCTTTCTTTCTTTCTTTCAATACTTCAAAATAAAAGAGTTTAGGATCTTCACATCTGGTTGCTGCATTTTCATTTAATTAATAACTGTCTTTGGCCATTTTTCATCTGGTAAAGCAACCAAACCAGGGAAATAATCAGGAAAGCATTACTCAACATATTGCCAATAAATTAGTACATGGCAACTGAAGACATCTGAGTTTGGTTGGTCCTTGATCTTTTCATGGACCATTAGGAATAATTTCCATAGGGTTCTTGCAGGTGGGGGAACAAGCTGGAAATAATGAAGATTTGAGTCTGACCAAGAAGGCAGAGCAGAGAATTGGTTATACTGTCCCCCCCCCAGCTGGAATCAAGTTCAAATCCAGCATCATATGGAAATCTATGGAGCCAACTTTCCTGACTTTGGAGGTTCTTTCCAACACAGACTTCAGCTCTAATGATGTGGTGTTAAGTCTGTGGACCCATGTTTAGGTTTTTGGGGCTGCTCTGGGGCACGGTGGCAGGAGGATTCTAAGATAGTCCCCAAATCTCACCTTGGTGTGCACACCCTGGGCAACGTGTATGTGCATGTGTGCGTGTGTGTGTGTGTGTGTGTGTGTGTGTGTATGTGAATATAATGGATTTCACTCTGATTAGATTGTTAAATGGTGCAGCTGACTTTACAAGGGAAAGATTACCATGTGGACCTGACCCAAGCATGTGACCCTTGACATCTGGGGCCAGAAGTCAGAGACAGAGGAATTGAAGCATGACAGGACTCTTCTTGCCTGAGGGGATCACATGGCAAAGTGTGTGGGTTGCCCCTCTGAGGGAAGAGTAGCCCCTGGCTGACAACCAGAAAGGAAGTGGGGCTGTAATCCTACAGCCAGAAGAAACTGCCTTCTGCCAACAACGTGAATAAGCTTGACAGAAAATTCTTCCACAGTCAAGCCTCCAGATGAGAACACAGCCCAGCAACTCCCTGGATATCAGCTTTTGAGACCCTGTGAAGAGACCCCAGTCACGGTGTGCCTGGACTTCTCGTCTCTCTGGGACTGTGAGTTAATAAACAGGAGTGTTTTAGGGTGATGAGTTGCTGGTAATATGTTATGCAGCCATAAAAACGAATGTAGCAGGATTCATGTAGGCTGCCTTAATGTAAGCGGGGATGGCAGCAGTAACAGGAAGATGCTTTGGCCACACACAGGTAATACCCCTTTACAAGGTGTGAGCATCTGCAGGGTGAGCAGGTCCTGACAGCTGTATCCTGCCCGCCCAGCCTAGTCTGAACCCACTCTTCATTGTAAAGCATCTCTTTTCTGCTCTGCAATGGCTTGATGGCATCTGACCACATCACATTACTTAGGGACTGCAGTCCGATCATCCATGTAAGAGCAATGAAATCAGATGCTCTCTAAAGTCTGAGGTTTGTATAATCTGCTATGGTTTTGTGATTGTTAACACTCCACTTCCCCAAGTGCTTCATGAGTCTATGACCGAGCACCTGGAGCAAGAGGGGCGGGCAGCTCCCTGCTTTTCGGACCACAGTGATGCTTTGTTTCATGCTCATTCATTCCACATGTGGTGGCCATTCTTAGAGCAGAAGCCAATTATTGTCCTACACAAAGACTCAAGATGAACTATGGTGTGAAGGGAGAGAGAGAGAGAGTGAATCTGGAACCAAGGCTGGGAGCCAGTGTCGGTGAGGAGGGCTGGAGTCAGGAAGGCCATTTAGAAGAGCCGCACAGGGCAGGATATGATGACGTCTTTAAGATGGCATTCTGAGAACATGCACACAGTGAGATGAGGGAAAGAAGAAGGATCTGGAGCAGTACATAAGGGAGAAGCAGTGGAAAATGTGCAAACTGGGTCTATGAATCCACTCAGCTCCTCCTCAGGAAGTACTCCTTCCACAGTGGAGAAGGCAGCAGGGGCTATGGGACCCGGCCCCCTCCCACAGGAATGCTTCTCCTGGGAAACCTCCCCGGCCAGCACCTATGGGTCAGATAAGACCTGAGTTACCTTGTGTTTTCCTTATTGCTGGACATACAGGTGGTGTTCTTTCTGTGTGTGCCTGTGTGTTTTTCTGGCTCTTTTATGTGGTAAAATGCACCTCACATAAAATTTAATGTCTTAACTACAAAGTGTACAGTTCACTGATATTAAGAACATTTGCCCCCACCTATAGCCATGCCCAGAACTCTTTAAATCCAGCAACACTGAAACTCTATAGCAAACAACTTCCCTTTGCCTTCCCCAGGCCTTGGCACTCCCACACTTGATGGCCCTGGGACGGTGACTGCTCTATGAACCTCATACTGGGCTGATGTAGTGTTTGTCTTTCTGAGTTGGGCTCATTTCACGTAGTATAATATCCTCAAGTTTATCTATGTTGTAGCATGGGTCAGTTTCTAGTCTTCTTCTTTTTCTTTTTTAGAATTTATTTATTTGTTTGAGAAAGAGAGAGAGAGCATGAGTGGGGGGAGCAGCAGGCAGAGGGAGAACCAGGCTCCCCAGTGAGCAGAGAGCCCAGAGCGGGGCTCAATCTCTGGACCCCGGAAAGATGACTTGAACCAAAGGCAGATGCTTCACTGACTGAGCCATCCACGTGCCCCCTCCCAAAATCCAACCTCTTGAAAATAATATGTACATACACACATAATTGATTAACCAATAAATAAATATTTGATTGATGAGGAAAGGGCCATCTCAAATGCAGATTATTTAAAAAGTAATTATAATGACAATATTATGTATCAGAGCATATAGAATGTGTCCAAACTGGACTCAGAAAAAACCCAAGTCTTAAAATATTTTCTTCATTCCCATTGTCATTTTTATTAATAGCCATTATTCATAGAGTGTTGACTGTATTTTAAGCACAGTGATAAGCACTGTATATGCATTATCTGACCTAATCACTCTCTGAATCTTACCAGGTCGATGTTAAGTAATTAGTAACCAGAGTGTCCCCCAGAGTCTCCTGTCATTTTAAGACTGAATAATATTCCATTGTGTGTCTACACCACATTTTGCTTATTCACTTGGGTTGCTTCCAAAGTGCACAAATCTTATGTATATAGTTCAAACGATGTTTTCATTCTTTGGGCTCTAGGGGTGCTCGTGGATACTAGTATTTTCCTCATAATTAGGTCTTTCCAGTGGACAGAGCAAGGAAACAGCAAATTTTTTAAGAGACAAAATACTTCTTTTTTCTTATTTAAAGATTTTATTTATTTATTTGACAAAGGGAGAGAAGGAAAGCACAAGCAGTGGGGAGCAGCAGAGGGAGAGGGAGAAGCAGACTCCCTGCTGAGCAGGGAGTCCAACACAGGACTTGATTCCAGAACCCTAGGATCATGATGCTAGCGGAAGGCAGATGCTTCACTGACTGGGCCACCCAGGTGCCCCCAAATTCTTGAATTAAATAATTTTTCTTCCAAATCAAATTTAGGACTATAACATTTTATTAAATTTAATTGATCCATATGTAGCTTCATTCTCCAAAAAACCCCTCTCATTCTCTATGACACCAAAATAATTGCTAATTGGTCTTATGCACACAACTACTTCAAGATAATAATACCAACATTGACTAGCAGCAATATGATTCCTGAAGAGAGTTTAACTGTGTGTGTGTGTGTGTGTGTGTGTGTGTGTGTGTGTGTGTGCGCGCATGTGCTTGTGCAAGTCCCTGAAGAATATCCCATTAGGGATAGACAGTCAAATAATTATGTTTAAAAGTCACATTCAGGGGTGCCTGGGTGGCTCAGTAGGGTAAAGCCTCTGCCTTCGGCTCAGGTCATGATCCCAGGACCCTGGGATCGAGCCCCACATCGGGCTCTCTGCTTAGCGGGGAGCCTGCTTCCTCCTCTCTCTCTGCCTGCCTCTCTGCCTACTTGTGATCTCTGTCTGTCAAATAAATAAATAAAATCTTTAAAAAAACCCATCACATTCACTGGTTGCTTTCTGTTTGGTTTATCATCAACCAGGTACACAGCCTGGTTCATTGGCTTCATTTTGCTTTAAATTTTTAGGAGTTGTTTTTTTGTTTGTTTGTTTGTTTTTTAAATTTGTTTTTTTCACTGAGGAGGATGTCCTAATGTCTAACTACAGCAGTATATGGAAATACTTTCTATTCCCTTTGTCAGGGGCATTAAAGTACTTCATTATAGAGAGCCGGCAGTTTAGTGAACCAGCCCCCTTTTGAGAGGCCTTTGTGTTGTGCCAGGCATTTGCTATTGTAACAATGTCACAGTGATTCATCCTATGTGTACATGTTTGTGTATTTTTTTCCCACTGCACCTTTTGGATATGTTTCTGGAGGTGGAATTGCTGGGTCAAAAGGTAAATGAATATGCAATTTTGCTAGGTATTTTGAAATTCCCATCCAAGGGAGAATGTGCATTTTTATATTCTCATCTGCAATGTATGAGGGTGACTGCTTCCCCTTAGTTTTGCCAAAAATATGTCATCAAACTTTGGAAAACCCAAGGTTTTGAAGTTCAACTGTTTGATCATTGTGCTTTGGAAAAAATCTGGAACATTTGATCTAACATGTCCATAACCTTTTAATATACAAATAACTTGCAATTTGAAGAGGCACTTAATCATAAGAATTATCAAGCGAATTAAACAGAAAGGGGCTTAGAGCACATATATTTACAAAATCATCTCTAAGAAGGAGAGGCAGTGCCCACATCGCTGGCTTACAGCTCCCTGTCCCTTTTGTGCCTGTCCTTGTTGTTTGGTTTACTAAATCCTCTTCTCTTCCTTCTGACTCTTTATAGCTTCCCTTACAACTGCTTACGATTATTACCTGGGAGCCTAATCCTTTCCTAGTGGGGCCCATAATCACCCCTTTATTTGAGAATCTGGACCCGTACCTTCCGAGGTTGCCCCTTGTCTATGCACTCCAGATTTCCTCCTTCCTGCTGCATGCAACCCAGGCCTTCTTCTATCCCAGCCCCTTTGCTCCACTTTCTCTGGGTCCTATCTTGGTCTGGGCTGTAGGCAGGGCACTGGAGATACTGGATCTCGGGGTCCCTGAGTCTAGGGCTTAAGTGGGAGTAGGAATCTGTCTCCCGTGAGTCTGATGTTCTGCCAGTGCTGATTTCATTTTTACTCCAGCTTTATTTTAGCTATCTTTCATGTCTGCTTGAAACCCTCCTTAACTACGTTTTTCCTTTATACTTACTTCAGGTATCAATTTTTTAGGATTGTAAAATAAGTTCACATTCATTTGTACACTCCTTGGAAAATAAATGGGAGAATGACAGAAAAAAATATATGAACACTATGCCCCGAGGCACCCACTCTGAACATCTTGGCATGTTTACTTCTGGCATTTTCTGTGCTTTTAAACATAATTGAGCTCATAGCGCATATGCACATTTTTGTTCTGATTTCTTGTCTATTTATTGCTTTTTCAGAGAACACATGGTTTCATTTATTAATGGCATAATTTTTTAATTTATCTTTCATAATGTCTTAATTTATCTTTTTTCATAATGTCTTCCATAATGTCTTAATTTATCTTTGACTCCTTATTATTTCCTTCCCCTTATATTTTTTAATTAGATGTATTTTGTCCCCTTCCTACCTATTTTAGTTGAATACACAGATGATTTATGTTTATAATTTTCATTCAAAATGAAACTTCAGATATTGACTTTTCCTACCCCTGAAGTAGTAGATTTTTAATAAAGTCAGAAAATACAGTGGGACAAACCCATGATAATCCTACTCACTAAAACACGACTGTTGGTGGCTTTCAGATTGTTTTTATATTTATGTACACTTTTCCCATAAAAAGTTTCATAACCTGTGATTTCACCTAACCACTTTTTATGGACATTTTCTATGTCAATATGTGCATTGTTTCAACATTAATTTTAATGCTACATAGTATCTTATTATGTAGATGTACTAGAGTTTGTTTAATCAAATTTTTTTTTCTAGAGAGCTAAGTTGTTTCTGTTCGAATATTTTCTCCCTAGAAACATTGGTTTTTAATTGGTATCTTTTAAGACCGTTTCTAAACATAGTTTACATTTAGAGAAGAAGAGCATTAAATTTCTAGAACTAAAATTCATAGGTAAAAGGGCCTCCCTATATTTGGTGCTTCTATTGCACCTGTATATGGACAATTTTCAGTTCAGATTAATTTCTACTTCTACCCAGACTTCAGTATTGTACTCATCTGTCTTCTCACATTTTCACCAATGCGGGACTTGGACATTTAATAGATCTTCTCCGTTTGATAGGAAAGCCTGGGACATGAGATTAAACTTGCCCCTAAGTTATGTAACACTTATATTCAGGTTCTTAGCCTACTTTTTATTAAATGCTCTTTCCATGTGAAGACCGGTAACAATTTATCTTGTGTATTGCAAATACTGTTTCCATTTTGTCATTTTCCGTTTTACTGAATGGTTGACATCAAGAAGTTTTACGTGTTCTTGTAGACGTGTTCTTGTAGACTAATCTGTTTTTCTCTTCATGGTTTTGCCTTGGGGCCAGTCTTAACATTTCTCATCCCATTTTATGGTTATATGAATACTCAGCTATCTTTTCTTTTTAGATTTTTATAATTTTATCTTTCTTTAATGTTTCATGTTTTAAAGACAATTGAAATAATTTTAGTTTAAGCCATAAAACCGTGTTTAGTTTTATGAATCTGGAATTGTTGGTTACCATTTCATAAAGAACCCATGGTTTTCCTATTGGATTGAAATGCCATCAGCATTATATATTTAATGTATGTTTACATAAATATATGCTACAAAGCTCTTGCAGAGCAAGCCTGAGGCAGAAGTTGAAGAAGAAGAAGTGGCTACAGAGGTTTCCTCCCTGATCATCTCTGAGAACCAGGCTGCATGTGCCCCTGGGCTGGCATGTGCTCTGGGGCCTTGCAGGGTGTCCCTGGGTACCTGGGGCAGTTCTTCCTGGTCCTCAGGGCATGTTCAGTGTCCTTTGATTTACCCTGGTTTCAGCCGCTTCTTCTCCAAACCATTATTTATCCTCTTCCTTTGTCTTCTTCCTAGGCTTAGATGCCAAGCTCCCAGGGGGTGAGAACCAGTTTCTCTGTCTAGACAGTCTGCCCACCCCAATGCACAAACCCCTTTTCTTGGACGGAGCACCCCTAAGAGTAGGCCCTGAGATAAGGGTTTGTACCCAAGTAATTTACTCTGGAGGTGATTCCAGGAAGCACTGGCAGGTTAATGCAGAGTAAGACATGGGGAAGAAGCCAACAGCAGGAATGCCAGTGCCTCCTGTGGGCAGCTGGTCCCTGTCCTGTTGCAGACCTCTGACCAACTGTAAGACAGGACATGCCTTAGAACCGGCCCATCAAAGAGTAGGAGGAGCTAGGGTATTTACCCACCAACTCTTGCTAAGTCCCTGATTGAGAGCTTTGGGGCCCTTCACTTCCTGGTATTTTAGCCCGCTCCTGCAGAGGAAGGCTTGAGATGGAGTCCTAGTCCCCTCCAGCGGGAAACCAGGGCATGGGCTGGGCAGGGGAGGGGGAGTGGATAGGGGAAGGCCACTCACTGTCAGCTGCCAGCGCTCAAGCCGCACCTTCCAAGTGTCCCTGACTGACTGTTGTCCAGGTCGTACTGAAAATTCTCCCACAGTGGCAGAATTCAGAGTAGACTGTGCCGTGGAGTGGGGCGGGGTGGGGAGGGCAGCTCTTGCTAGAAAATCCTTCCCTCGATTGAGCCCAAATAAACTTCCCCCTATTGTTCTAGTTCTGCCTCCTGGGGAAGAAAATGATCAAAACACATTTTCCGGGAGTTCGAGCAATTACCCACAAACACGAGGGTAGAACACTGAATTGTATGACCACGGGTCTCTGCCTCCTCCTTGATGTGCATTTACTCTGGTAGTTGCTAGAACAGTGCAATGCACACAGAGGTGTGAGCTAAGGGGAAGCCAACCTCATCTGCATTTCAGTGGTGGGGGTAGAGGAAGGTAGGCTCAGCCAGCAAGCACCTTGCTTAGGCCAGCCGCTGGAGGGAGTTGGGGAAAAACGTCCCACTCTATGACTAATTCATGAGTCATGGGATGTTTATTCTCATTTTCACATTTTTAAAACTCACCAAATGCTTCCCTCCCACAAGCAAACAATTGCCATTTTTGTTCTGAAAGACTGTAGATTGGCCAAATCTATCATCATTGTAATCTCTGACCTCATGTTAATGAAATACATGCATTTAATTTGGCTTAGAAGAAGATGGATTTTGAAGACAAGATCCGATTTGGGTCTATTTCCTTTCTTGCTCCATAAGTGAATCCCAGATGAAGCAAATGAAGACAAGCGCTCCCCCCACTTCCCTAATGATGAGCCCACAAGCCAATGATGTTGAGGAAGGAATTTGTACTTTGCACTCACTGGCTTTTCTTCAAATATTTGGGTGGGGCACTCACATCTCATACTTTAAGGACAGGGAGAGTGATAAATGAGATCACAAACTAAGTTCTATTGTCACCGCTTTGTGAAAGTTAAGTAGGTCTAATTGCAAAGAATCTGGATTAGGAGCCCCCCTCAAGGTCAGGAGTTGAATGCAATGGCGTCCATCTCATAAGATGATTGATAGTGCCAGAGGACTCTTGTTTCTACCATTTCATTGGCACATAGTCCTAGATTAGCAGAGAGACTCAGATCTGTGGGGTTTAGGAATTAATCCCCGACCTAGGAGCCAGAGGCCAGGCTAAGCAAACTGCAAAGAGAAGTTCTTATTTACAGAGACAATGCTAGTCTCCCTAGTGGTGGGCACCTGAATCCCTGGACTTCTCAGAGGTCTCCTCCCCCTCTGAGCTCCCAATTCTCCCTCACCCCACAGCTGGGCACTGCTGAGCTGCCAGGCTGAGCAGGGCTAGGTGTGCAGGAGTCTCAGAGAAGCCCTGCAAGCTTCAGGGATCTTTGATGATACTGGCTGCTGTGTCCCAACCTGATTCTCTTGGGACCCAGAGACAGCAGAGACTGGGAGGAGTACTCTGTCATGGGAAAGACACAGGTCCTGGCAAAAAGTGAAGGACTAAAGGCTCATGCCATGGCCGGGGGCCATCCCTGTCTCTGTTAGCTGTCAGTGAGGACAGCGATAGGAGGTCTGGCCCATGATCAACGATGCAGCAAGATGGCGGGAGGGAGGCACCATGGGGCCAAGTTGTTTTGTGACACCCTGAATGACCTTAGAAATTGCACCTTTGTCTCAGGACCAATTTTTAACATTGTGGAGATGGAGGTTGAGTTGAAACTTTTAAAGTTTTAGGAAGCCAAGAATGAAAGGTGCTCTCTGTCTAAAGTACTAGCCTGCCTCAGAAAGCTTTTGGATAGAGATCTAGAGTTAGCAAAATGTCAGTGACCTAGAATTACAGTCAGAACAAATAGACATTTATATAGAACATAATATGTAATCTACAGGGTATGTGAATTTTTTTTTTTTTGCAAATTTTGTTGATGTTTCACCAGAAAAGGAATTTTGTTTTGTTTTCAACTAACATCGTCTTTTTTAAAAATTAGTTTCAGAGGCAGAGTTCAGTGATTCATCAGGTGCATATAACATCCAATGCTCATTACATTACGTGCCCTCCTGAATGCCCATCACCCAGTTATCCCATCCCCCCTGCAAACTCCCCTCTAGCCACTCTGTTTGTTCCCTATACTTAAGAGTCTCCTATGCCGACTCCTTGGGTGGCTTGGTCGGTCAGGCATCTGCCTTCAGCTCAGGTCATGGTCTCAGGGTCCTGGGATTGAGTCCTGTGACGGCTTCTTGCCCAGCAGAGAGCCTGCTTCTCCCTCTGCCTGCCGCTCCTCCTGCTTGTGCGCTCTCTGTCTGGCTAATAAAAAAAAGTCTCTTATGGTTTGCCTCCCTCTCAATTTTCATCCTATTTTATTTTTCCTTCCTCTCCCCTATGTTCATGTGTTTTGCTTCTTAAGTTCCACATATGTGTAAAATCATGTGGTCTTTGTCTTTCTCTGGTTGACTTATATCGCTTTGCATAATACCCTCTAGTTCCATTCACATCTTTGCAAATGGCAGGATTTCATTTCTTGATGGCTGAGTAATATTCCATTATGTATATACACCACATCTTCTTTATCCATTCATCAACTGATGGACATCTGGGCTCCTTCCATAGTTTGGCTATTGTGGACGTTGCTGCTATAAACACTGGGGGGAGGGGGCCCCTTTGAATCACTATGATTATATCATTGGGGTAAATACCCAGTAATGCAATTGCTGGGTCATAGGGTAGCTCTATTTTTAACTTTTTCGAGGAACCTCTGTACTGTTTTCCAGAGTGGCTGCACCAGCTTGCATTCCCACAAACAATGTAGGAGGGTTCCCCTTTCTCCGTGTCCTTGCCAACATTTGTCATTTCCTGACTTGTTAATTTTAGCCATTCTGACTGGTGTGAGGTGGTATCTCACTATGGTTTTGATGGTTTTGATTTGTATTCCCCTGATGCCCAGTGATGTTGAACATTTTTTTCACGTGTTTGTTGGCCATTTGTATGTCTTCTGAGAAAAGTCTGTTTATATCTTCTGCCCATTTCTTGATTGAACATTTTGGTTTTGGGTGTGGAGTTTGATAAGTGCATTGTAGATTTTGGATACCAGCCCTTTATCTGATAAGACATTTGTAAATATCTTCTCCCATTCTGTAGGTTGCCTTTTAGTTTTGCTGACTGTTTCCTTTGCTGTGCAAAAACTTTTTTTTTTTTTAAGATTTATTTACTTATTTATTTGACAGACAATTATCACAGGTAGGCAGAGAAGCAGGCAGAGAGAGAGGAGGAAGCAGGCTCCCTGCTGAGCAGAGAGCCTGATGTGGGGCTCAATCGCAGGACCCTGGGATCATGACCTGAACCGAAGGCAGAGGCTTTAACCCACTGAGCCACCCAGGCGCCCCTGTGCAAAAACTTTTGATCTTGATGAAGTCCCAATAGTTTATTTTTGCTCTTGTTTCCCTTGCTTCTGGAGATGTGTCTAGCAAGAACTTGCTGTGGCCGAGGTCACAGAGGTTGCTGCCTGTGTTCTCTAGGATTTTGATGGAGTCCTATCTTCCATTTAGGTCTTTCATCCATTTTGAGTCTATTTTTGTGTGTGGTGTAAGGAAATGGTCCAGATTCATTCTTCCGCATGTGGCTGTCCAATTTTCCCAACACCTTGTCTCTTTTCCATTGGATATTCTTTCCCACTTTGCCGAAGATTAGTTGACCATAGAGTTGAGGGTCTATTTCTGGGGTCTCTATTCTGTTCCATTGATCTGTCTGTTTTTGTGCCAGGACCATACTGTCTTGATGATCGCAGCTTTGTAATAGAGCTTGAAGTCTGGAATTGTGATGCCGCCAACTTTGGTTTTCTTTTTCAACATTCCTCTGGTTATTCGGGGTCTTTTCTGGTTCCATGCAAATGCAAGGAATCTTTTAAGCTTAAGGCAGCAAGTGGCATTTACTGCAGTATCCTCACCATGAGGTTGGGGGAGACAAGTGTACAAGAGAGAACAAAGCCCAGTGTTGGGGGTCCTGAATTCTCTGGGGCTCAGCCATTGCATATTCTAATTCCCTCATTGGCACAATAAGGTCAACAATGATTCTTACCTGCCTAGATGATACCTAGGAGCTAAAGATGAGAACTATGAGTCTCTGGGTGGGATGGCTGCATGTGGATTTCCACGTGGGATTTTCTGAAAAACCCACCCAGTATTGGGGTCAGCCAAGCTCATTTCCTTTCAGAGAACCAAGACTTTGGTTGGTGTCTTCAGACTTGTTCATTACCTATTTTCATATTAAAATAATAGAAACTTCATTAACTCATAAAAAGTGAAGGGAAATGTCACATAATATTGGGGACAGATGTTTAATTTCAAAGCATGCGTAGATATCCCGCATTTTCCAGCAAAGTGGAAGCCAGACACGGTAACAGCCCTTATGGATTAGTGGTATTCCCTCCTCACCCCTGCAGCCGCCGTGCAGCGCACACACAGGATGGCTGGATTTGCCATCACAGAGCCCCGAGGTTTAAAGGACTTGGTCCTCCCCAGGCTGGTCTCTCGTCCTACCTTGATGCTGGCCGTGGAGGGTGTATGTCCTCTGACATTAGGAGTCCTTCCTCCTCCGCTTGGCCATCTCTTCCCCCTCTTCCCTCTGTCATGGTTTCTTGCTTCCGGTATCTCCCGAGGAAGACTTGCCATGACATTCCAGCGACCCTTTCAGCTTCCACCAAGGGGATGGGGTTGTGGGAGAAGACACAGAGATTGGATTCCAACCTTGGACCTGCCCTTTACTGCTCCGTGAACCCAGAGAAGCCCTCTGACCTGAGTGTGAGCCATGGGTCTTTGAATAGTGGGGACATGTACAGTACACATGCACTCGTGTACATAGCTTACATGTGAGGGATAAGTCGAGTCCTGCAGGCCAAGTGCCTGAGCTGCCTGGCACACAGCTGATGCTCCGGAAGTGGGAGTAAGGACATGGACGGTGCTGATGACGTTCGCGGGTCCGGATCTCTGCATGGGGTTATAGCTGCGAGTCACCACTCACCCACATTTGAGAAAACATGCCAGATGAACACCTCACAGTTTACAAACTGCCTGCAATTTTGTCATGAAGTGTCATCCCTACCACCAACCCATGGGGCAGGTAGGGCAGAAACGCATGCTACATTTTACCCATGGCCCCTCCCACACCCCCAAGACTCAAGGCCACAGAGTAATAAGCAGGGAGCCAGGTCTGCGCAGGCCTGGGGCTGAGGTCTGTCCTCTCCTGGAGCCTCCCTGTCCTTGCGCAGGGCCGCCCCGCAGGTGCTCCCCCTGCCTCCACTCCTCACGCAGCCCACCCTGTCTGCCAGCTTTCTTCCCCTGTCCCCTCTGCTGGGGACAGCCCGCATCCCCATCTGGGAAGATCGCCAAGCCTCCCAGCCTCTGTCAACACAACTATATGACGTCCTGCCAGATGCCCTGGGTCGAGGGCTAATTTCTTTTCTTTCTAAGTCATGTTACCCTTGAGCTATTAAAGCAAAAGGAGGTAATATGGTAAAGCATTTATGTGATTTTGGACTGAAGACAAGTAGCAAACTGAAGGACGAAATGATGAAGAGAAATATATAAATCCCAAATACTGACCCATGAGTTAGTTCTGGAATAGGCACGTCTCAGGGCCAGTGACCCCCTGTGGCTGACAAGGAGTAACCTACTCAGCGTTAAAGTCGGGGGGCACCGATCGTTTGGAGAGGCAGGGAAGGGGAGCGCTTAAGTGTCAGCATGGCACGAAGTGCAGTGTGGGGGGAGACCAGATTCGAGAGAGTGAATAGGCTCTGCAGATGCTTCCCCTCTTCCTGGGAGCAGAGGACCAGGGGTGGGGAGCCCCAAGACTCCTCAGGAGCATCCCATGACAAGCGGAGTCCCTGGGCTTCCCTAGGCCAGCCAAGTCCTGGGGTGCAGGGGAAGCCAGACCACAGCGTGAGTGGAAATAAGAGGCAAAGCGCTGGCAGGTCTGGGTTCAACCCGATGCGAGGGGGAGGTGGGGGAGAACACCAACGGCCCAAAGGGGGTGGCCCACCCTGCCCCAGGAAGGCCACGCAGGCACCCTCAGCGGCCCCTCCATGGTGAGGCAGGCACCCTCCAGCAGGGAAAGCCGGTGCAGGTGGGGCCTGCCGGCAAGCCTCCAGCTGGAGGCCCGAGGAATTGCGCCAATAGCAGAGCAACACACCGTTCCTTGTTTCTGGGGCTGACAGAGGTGGCGGAACCCTTATCCATGACCTCACCCTCGGTTATAGCAGATAATATCCTTCCTCAGTGGGCCCCTGACTCTGTGACCAGCTCCCAGGCTAGGGCTGTGCTGGACAACGAGGCCAAGGAGGCCCGGCCGTCTTCCTCGAGGCAGCGAGCGGGCCGTTCCTGATCCTTTCAAGAAGAGGGAGAATTCATTTGGTGTGGAAAAGACAGATCTTGCAACAGGCCTGCGGGCACAGAGGGTTAGAGTTTTTGAAGCTGAGAATCAATGCTGGGTCCTTCCCTCACAGTGAAATACGTTCCAGATGGGTTAAAGGGGTCAGTGTGGCAGATGACAAGGTGAAGGGCTCTGAAGGAAGTGTGGGTGAGGACTTTTACGTTCTGGGGGCGAGAAGGCTTCTCTGCTGCAGGACCCGAGCTAGCAAGCAGGAGGGAGCACTCACCTCACCCCCAGGAGGCCTATGGTTCCCGCCAGAGCTGCTATACTGCGCAGCCTTGGTGGCTCTGAAGGTCACCTCCAGAGGGGACAAGAAGAATCTCTGTAATTCCCAGCAACGCAGCCCTTCCCGCGGCCCACAGGGCTCCGGGCCTCCAGCAGCCCCGCAACGAGCGCCAGCAGAGCCTTCCTCCCCTGATCGGAGACCCAGACTCAGAGAAGTCAAGCAACTGAGAGTTTGGGTCCATTAAGTACAAAAATGACAACCATATTCTTTGAAGGATCGTCCACTTACAACAAAAGAAGTCAAATGGCAAATAAATCTGAGGCAGAAAATGGTTACAATTCATGTTCATCCAAGACTCAGATGTTCAGACGGCAGCCCGGCAAGGAGAGGCGTCAGGCCCATCTTCTAGAACAAGCTGTGCACAGGTGAGGAGCAGGACCAAGGCAGCTGGTGGAGCTTCGGCCAGGTCACTCAACCTCGTGGCCTCTGCCTCCTCATCAGTAGAGTGGGGACAGCGGTGGCACAGTCTTCCATCTTGTGGCTGGCCTGGACACATGGGGGCTGTCACAGCTCGAATACGTCTGTGCAGTCCCTGGGTATCCTGCTGGCTTCCTGGGGGGCGTCCAGTCTGGCTCTTTGGGGGCTGCAGAAATGCAGCAAACCTCCAATGCCCACAGTTTCTTTTGTTGGGGGTCTGAGAGGCATCTCTGCAGTCTTAGTGGAGAAGGAAGGAAATAGGGAGGGAGAAGAGAGGGACGCCATGCCCCTACCCCTGTGTCGGGGCAAACCCAAGAGCCCCAGTCACCCCGAGTGCTGGGGTCTCTGAGGTCATTGGGCGGGCTGAGCCCACAAGTGGTCCCCGGCTCCCCGGCGCCCCTACCCCTATGATCAGGAGGAGCCCGACGGTCCCTTCCTGCCCCACCAGCTGTGCTCTCCTGTCTCTGGCTCTTTTTCCTGCGTGTGTTCTCAAGTCTGAGGAGGCCAAAGGAAGAACACTCATTTCCTGGGGGCTGGTTTTCATTTCCCAGGTGGACGCTGCCAACACAGCCCTCACCGAGCAGCTGCCCCAGCCACCCCCACCAGCTCCTGTCCTCCCCCTACCGGGCTGGGCTTTGAGGCCTCCCGCTGGGGGTTGCTGGGTGTACCTGCGTGCCACTGACTGGCGCCCATGGAGGACCCGTCCCCGCAGCAGTGGCTGGAGACAGAGTCGGAGGTGGGGGAGGTGAGGGGCTGAGCCATCTGGATGTGTTACAGGAGAGATGTCCCTTCCCAAAGACCGGCCAGGTGGCACCCTCCCCAGAGGCCTCCCCATGGCTCTGGCACACTTCCTGCGGACCTTGTTGCCTCAGGCTGGGGTAGGGATTGGGGCTGAAGGCATGTGCAGCTCTCGTTCTGGACGTTTTGGGAAGTTCGGTGCATGGGCAGTGGATAGAGGCTGTCGGGATGTGGAGTTGCACAAGGGAAAGTACGATGCCCACAATGACGGAGGGCCGATCAGACCCACACCTGAGCACCAAGTTCCTTCCCAGCTTTCATGCTTTGAGAAGGGTTGGGTTGGATCACTCTTTACTCTCTGGTTCCTGAGAAAGCTCAGGCTGCAGTGAATCCTGCCTTCCTGGACAGAATCCTGCCCTAAATGCTGGGTGCCTTTCTTGTTATGGAGAAGTGTAATATAGGAAATCCTCCAGGCATCCCCCCACCTTTCTCCCCAAGAACTGGAGACTGGGGTAGCTCAGGGCACATTATGGGACTCTGAGCCACCATCCACCAAGGGAAGAGCCCAGTGAGGGCAGTGACACGCAAGAGTGGAACCCCAGGCTGCAGCCAGGCCAGGAGCATGAAAGTTCAAATCTGTGGGGACTCGGCAGGTGGGAGCCAGAGGGAGCCGGAGGGAAACCCTTACTCAGATCCCAGGAAACACCTGTGGGAACTGTGAGAGGCGTGGGAATGAGTCCCGGCACACCAGGGGTCCAGTCCTGGTGGAAGGAACCCTAGCAGAATGTGGCAGGGGCTCTAGGGGTGGGTGACCCCGCAGCCTCTCAGAGCCAAGCTGCTGTGAGTCTGAGGGGAACTCCTCCCCCACTTAGATGTGGACCCATGTTGGAATTACCAGCCCCAGCACCTCAGTTCTGGACCCGCTCAGGAGATCATGCCCTAAAACTCAGGAGTCTCAGCGAGAAAAGCCAGGCAGAGGGCGAAGTGGGCCTGTCTCGGGCTGCAGAGAGACCCGCCGTCCTCATGTCTTCTTGGACTTTGGACATTTGGCTTCCACGGGGTGGTACTCGGTCTGACGGGGGCACGTGTGGAACGTCGGGGCCTTCAGGGGAGCTGGTGGACCCGAGTCTCCCATGCCACTGGCCCAGGGGCCCCCCCAGTGCCTCCCTAGGGTCTTAGACATCCAGACAGAAGATGGGGTGATCACACAAGAAGAGAGATTTTAAGAGTAAACTTCATTTTTCAAGACTAGTTTTAGATTTACAGAAAAATTAGAAAGCTGGTACAGAGAGTTCCCATATGCCCACACAATGGGGCACTTGTCTCCTGCTTGCCCAGCTCACAGTCCTTGGTGGGTTCTCTCCAGCAGCAGGTGTGCCTGCCCAGGCCTGTCCCTGGTGCCAGTCCCTGGGGAAGAGACTGTCCCGTTAATGCTCAGATGGCCCGTCCTTACAGGCAGCTGCAAGGCCTGGAGCGAGACCCAGCATGCTACAAGCTGCAGATGGGCACGGGTGAGCCTCCTCTAGGAGGAGGCTGGAGGGGCACAGGAGGTGCCCTAGTGGGGACCCGGTGGGCCACCTTGGTGTTTCTAAGGAACTGGGCTGTCCCCAGGGTTGTGCTGAGCTGGGTGACAGAGTCTGTCAGCCTCAGTGGAGACCATCTGCTCCTGTCACAT
Source organism: Taxidea taxus jeffersonii (assembly GCA_003697995.1). NCBI lineage: Eukaryota > Metazoa > Chordata > Mammalia > Carnivora > Mustelidae > Taxidea > Taxidea taxus. The sequence goes on along the minus strand of ML106043.1, from coordinate 18,168 downwards.
AGCCCCCGCCGCCCCATGTGGCTGATCTCCCCTATGTGGCAAGCCTCCCAGGTGGGCTCCTGGGGCTGCTCCCTTGCTCCCGAGACCCAGTGCCTGGGACAGACTGTGTGCCAGGTCAGCAGGGCTCACGAGAGGCTGAATTTGCCCACAGGATTCTTTTCCAGAAGGCGGAGCCCCATAATCACCCCCCGGCCCCACCACCAATGTATCCCCATCCTCCTCCCTGAGCCTGAGATGCTGCCTGAGATGGAAAAGGGACTCCAGGTGTGTTGCAGGCAGGGCTGTGGAGCTGGGAGATTATCCCGGCTTTCCATGAATGCACAGTCTACTCATGGGGTCCTTGTAAGAGGGACAACAAGGTTAGAGGGGGCCAAAGCCCCATGACAGTGGGAACAGGAGGAGAGGGGACGCTGGGCTGTGGGACGTGGCTGAGCATCATGGCAGCCCCCAGCCCAGCAGCCTCGACTGGCTCCATAAACCAAGTTCAGGTTTATGATGGCCATCGGGACTCTCAGCAGATATGAGACAGAAAGACAGAGAGAGAGATGGAGAGGGAGACAGGGGAGTTAGAGAGAGGGAGAGGGAGGGGGGTCAGAGAGAGAGTGTAGGGGGGGTCGGGGAGAGAGAGAGAGGCGGGGGGGTCAGGGAGGGGGAGGCTCAAAGAGAAAGAGCAAGGGAGTTTAGGGAAAGAGCAGGGAGGTTGGGGGCGGGGCACTCAGCACTCAGAAGTCCCAGCACCAGCCTTTAAAGGTGATTCCAAGTCTAACAGCTCGCGGCTCCCGTGTGTTGTGTTTCCAGCGGCTCATCTGGGAGCACTTTGCCGTGCAGCTGACCGCGTGTCTTCCTCTCGTGAGAGACCACGGGCCAAGCTTCCCTTCGTCTGTTGTGGTCCAAGCTCTCACAGCCGGACCTTTCCCGAGGATGGAGGACAGAGCTTTTTGATCAAGAGATGTGTTCCATACGTTTGTTTGTTACCTATTCATGGGAAGAGAAGTGGGGCGAGCTAGCTTCTGCTCAGCCGGCCTCAGCACCCCACCCTGGACCACACGTCCCCCGCCCCTGACCTCTCCCGGAGCCGAGGAGCCCAGCCCCCCACCCCCCACCCGGATGCCGCACGTGCGCGTGCGCACACACACACACACACACACACACACACACACACACACTGCACCCCGCATGGGCTCCCTCCAGTCTTCTTTACTCTCTGTCCCAGGGCTTCTGTGCATGTATGTGCCTTTCTCTACTTGGTATTTATCAAGAGTTTTCTGGCTCCTTACTATGCATCTCAATCCTCTCTCGTGACTCCTTCTTCAGTTCTCACGGCTCTAGCCAGACTGGATTTTCCGGGGTCTGAGCTGTGGGCTCTTTTTCTATTAGGAATGCCTTCCTGCCCAGCCAAATTGGTATTTGCTTCTGGGGCAGAGGAGGGATCTCAGCAGCTGCTGAGCTGCTCACCTTCGTCTCCCCAACTCCCTCTTTCCATCCCTGATACCCTCTTATGCCCTCTACGTCTCCCCCACAGCAGACTGTTAGGGTGATTTACTTGTGGTTGGTTTTCTTTTTATAAGGTATAAGACGTTCTGATGAAGACACATAAAGGCCTTGGTGCACGAGGTCCAGCACGGGCTGAAACCCATGCAGGTCTCCTCCATAACCAGTACCTTGGACCCCAAACAGACCTCCATGTGTTGACAGTTCTGTCTTGTCAATGGGACCTAGCCTGTTAGGGTTCATGTGGTAGCTGAGACGAGACAAACCCCAAACCTGGGGCATCTCTAAGCCAGCCAGCTGGCTGTGCTCTACAGAGTTGCTCTCAATGAGCCTGGAGGGTCCTGCGAAAGCCCTCACCAAAGGTCTTGTGTGAGATGGGACCTTTTATACTTTATGGAGCTCATGGATTCTTGTGTCCAAGGGATTCAAGAGTTGGCCTGTGGCTTAGAAACAGAATTCTGGGAAGCAAGCTATTTCTACTTTTGGACACACATTGTACTTCCCCCATCGTCTGTTGGAACCCGAGCACAACCTGAAGAGGACACATCTTGGCTCCATTCTGCAAGGAGTCTTTGAGTAACCAAATTCTAGCAAGTCGCCTTGGATGGTCTGCACAACACGGCATGGCCAGCTGGCAAAGAAACGTTCACGTTAGCAGAAATGCTTGCTTTGCTGAGTTTGAATTTTTAAAAACCTGACTCCTACTCCGTTGACTTGTGTGTGTGAAACACAGCGGAGCTGGCGAGGAGACATGATTTCCCCTTTGTCTCCCCTCTAGAGCAGGAATGGCCCTCTGAGGCACACTGTTGCATCTTGGTCATTTGGAAGGGTAAACATTTGGGATTTTGTCAGTTGGCTTTTTTCTTCAATGTCGAATGGAGACAAAAAAATACAACAAAGAAAGAGACGACTTAACTCAGACACACACCAAACTTTAAAGATTATTCTAGAACCGGAAGACAAAAATTGCTTAACTCTTATAATAGATGCATTTGAAGTAAATTAAAAAAAACTTAATCCAAGCCTCTTTTCTCTGCAAGCTGAAGAAAACCATCTGTTTCATCAGGCTTGCTCTGGAATGCCGTGAGGCTCAGGCTGAGGCCCCTGGGGCAGCTCCACGCAGTACACTGACTCCGACAAAAGAAACACGGAATGGGAACTGCTCTCGAGTTGCCCAAGCCACCTTTCCCAAGCGGAGTGGGACAGTGGTCCCTGGGCAGGAATGAAGTCCCGCTGTCTGTAGTCATACTTGGAGGGACAAGCAGTTTGCCTGGTTGGCCAGACTGCCCGTAGAAATGAATGTCGTCACCGACCGTGTGGAAGGCACAGCCCTTCTGGTGCAGGCAGTGGCCAAGGTGCTGGAGGCACTCTTCCTTCTTGCCTGAGCTCAGGGAAGATGCTCCTGGCATCTGTCTGTGAGGCAGATTGCTGGATCTGGGGGCTGATGCTACATACTTCACTGGGTGGGTCCGGTGCTTTTCAGGGTGTAGGTCTGTGATCACGTTCCATGACTCATCTCGGGAGTGGTCTAAGGAAACTCTCTGTCTCTACAGGGGTCAGTTTTGATAAATTGTATTTTACTAGGAAGTTCTCACTACTCTGAGATTTTCAAATTTATATACATTTAGTTTTGCAAAGTGTTTTCTTGTTTTTTAAAAATCCTTTATTTCAGTGACTATCACCCTTGTCATTTCTTATTTTGTATGTTTGTGTTTGCCTCTTTTTATGATTGGTTTGGCTTGTGGCTTGCTTTATTTTCTTTCTTTTTTCAAATAACAGGGATTTAAACTTATTTATTAATTGCATTGTTTTTATTTTTCCAATGAATTAATTTTGGCCTTTATCTTTATTTTTTTCATTCTGCTTTTTAAAAAAATTACTTTCTTCTCCTTTTTCTGGTTTACTGGGTGGAATATTCCTTTTACTGTTTCCTCTTCAATTGATTTAGCTAAGCATAAACTATAAACTTTCTTCTGATTACTCCTTTAATTTTATCCCATTGATTTCACTGCAGCTTTTCCATTGTCATTGTTCTTTTAAGAAATTCTACAATTTAGGTCTGGTTTTAGCCTTTGACCCCAGACTTTTTAATTGACAGGTTTTTCTAATTGTCTCATGGAAAGGACTTTTTGATATTAATTTTGAGTTTTGTTTCATTATGAACAGAAAATACTGTTCATATTAATTCTATTTTCTGGGATTTCCTGAACTTTGCTTTGTGGCTTGGAAGACAGAGGATTTTCAAGAATGTTTTGAGTACACATGCTGTCTTTGCTATAAGATCAGGGTTTAGTGTGCACCTTACTGGGTAAACCATGTAGGTTTTCTGTTTCCATTTTGGTCTGTTGGTGTTCATTGAACCCATCTTTAGCTGAGAGCTGCACACTGATGCTAACCTTCCTGATTAGCCTTTCTCCTTGTATCTTTTGTCGTTACTGTTATGAGTCTTACTATATCATTTGGAACATAAGTATTATTTCTCCACTCCTAATTATAGCTTGTAGCACTAGAAACTGTCATTCTTGTCTCATTTGGTACTCTTTTGCCTGAATTCTACTTTGTTTTATATCGAGAGCACAACCCCTGCTTTCTTTCCATTTGCCTGTTCTCTTTTCTTATTGCCTTTCCTAAATCACGTTCTGTGAGGCATGTCTCTTACACTCAGCATGGAGTTTGGCTTGGCTTTTTGAGTTAGTCTTAAAATATCTTCCTTCTAATCAGTGAGTTTTTTCCTTTTACCCTCCTCCACTGACCGAACTTGGAACTCTCCACTCCCGTCATATTCTTTAATGCATGTTGACCTTGTAAAATATGTTAGAGCCACTGCAGTTCTTCTACCATATTGTCTGTTTTATTTTTTATCTTTTTGTTATTCATTTAGTATTTAGGAAATTTTGTGTTTTTATATAATTTTGTATAATTTAAATATTTATATTCATATAACACTTGTACTTATACATTATTATATCCCTTCATATAATGTCCTTAGTCCTTCCCTTCCCTGTTTATTTAAGCTTCTACTACTTGGTTTGCTAGTCTGACTTGTATCTTTGGCTCCCCCACTCATCACCATTTATTACCTACTTATTAAGTTAATCAAACGATCTATTCTGTTTTTCTCCTTACCTTCCCAGTTTCCCCCTTTGTCAAAGCATATGAACATTTCCATATGGCTTTTACTCATACTCCCACTGCTTTTTGGTGGTGGTGGTCTTGATTCCATAGTGTGTCTATAAATCTGGGAATGATGATGATATACTTCTGTTTTTAGAGACTGAAGATGTTCTTGAAAACACTGTATACATTTTTCTGTGTTTCCAGATGTTATAGGAATCCTGTGCTTCATTCTGTGAAGAATCCTGATTCTTAATTCCAAAGAATCCTTTGCTACATTCTGTGCTTGCTGAAGTTCTGGTACATCTTCTCTCTTTCCTCCCTCTGGAAACCGAGTCATGCCTTATGTCTTGTTATCAAGTGTCTCGTTACCTGTGCGTCTCTGTTTGTCAATCTGGATATTTCATTCTATTCTTAAGTTCTCTAATTCTCTTTTCAGCTGTGTCTAACATTCCACTGAATTCATCCACTAAGTCCCTGTGTTCTGTTTTGTCACTGCTACAATTTCCATTTTTTAAAGTTTCAAGTTCTTTCTGTCTTTTATTTACTTAAACATACTTATGATCATTATTTTTAAAAATATTTTATTTATTTATTTATCAGAGAGAGAGAGAGAGAGCAAGAGAGAGAGAGAGAGAGAGCACAAGCAGGCAGAGTGGCAGGCAGAGGTAGAGAGAGAAGCAGACTCCCCGCTGAGCAAGGAGCCCGATGTGTGACTCGATCCCAGGACCCTGGGATCATGACCTGAGCCGAAAGCAGTGGCTTAAATGACTGAGCCACCCAGGGATCCCTCAGTGATCATTATTTTAAAGTCTGTCTCAAAATGCCATTATCCGAACCCTTTCAGGTCCATTTGTTTCCCTTGATTTGGTCTTTCCCTTTCTTTTTTTTTTTTCCTTTTTTCCTCATCATCTCATAAGTCTGGTTATTTATTTGTTTTTGCTGAGTTCCAGATAAGGTGTATGAAAAACTGTGGAGGTAACTGAGGTATGGAATGACATTGTTGTTTCTCCAGAGGGAATTTACATTTGTTTCTGAAAGGTGGTTAGGGGCATTCATAATCCCAGATGACTTTAACTGATCAGGATCTGAGAGGAAGCTGGGTGCTGTCCTTGCAAGAATTATTTATTTCTGGTTCACTTGTGTACTCTATAATCTTCAGATATTCCTCAAACTCTCTCCTTGGCAGTTTTTATTTTTCTTCTTATCCCTGTGACTCCAAAGTGCTGCTCAGCTTCTCAAACTTTTTTATGGAATAGATATATGGCCCTGGGGAAAATCTGGGCTTTCTGAGTTTCTTTTCCTGGAGCATTGCCTTATGTTTCTTCACATTATTAGCCATCTGATGTCTTCCAATAGATTTTTTTTTTTTGGTTCAGCTTTTCTAGTTTTTTTCTCAGCTGAAGAGTTGGCAGGAATTACCTATTTTATCATTCCTGGAAAAAGAATTTTTGGATAACTTTCATACTATTTGGCATTTTCCAGATTTAGTTTATAGTAAACATGTATTTATTTCATAATTATAAACAATTAAGGAATTAAAAATACCAGATAGATGTAGAGGAATATAATAATGGACTATGAAAGAGGACCCCTGCTCAGTGCACTCTGTGTTTCATTAAAGAGATAAAGTTGTTGATATGGGGGCCAGTTAGCCCCCTCTATGGGGTTCACTACCCATTAGTTTTGCAGGGGAAAAAAACCCAGAATAACCAGGAGACTACAAACAAGGAAGGAATGTATACTTAGCTGCTCTGTCCACCAGATGTCTGTACCGCAGCACTGATATATATCAGGAATCCAAAGACTTTCTGAAAATCAGTCCAGTGTTTGTAAATAGGAAAATTCCAATATAGACAGTGGAATTACCTGAACTGGTTTTTAAAAATAAACATTTTGAGTATTTTTTTCCATGTATCTTGAGCTTTTGTCTCCTTTTTATTTAACTTAACTTTCTCTTCTTTAGCTGTTGGATCACTTGAAAGACCCATATAAGTTTACAACATTAATAGTGTATAATGTTGTGATATTTTGCAACCTGAAGCCAAGTTAAACATGTGGCCATTTTAATGTTATTTTGTTGAAGACCTTTTTCTGGAATGCCTTTTATTCACTCTTAGGCAGAGCTAATTATAGATGGATTTTTAGCTTGCGTGTTAAACACATGATCTGGTATGTCTGAACAAGAATGAAGGGGCCAAATCTCTCCTATGGGAACAGACAAATCCTTTGGTTGTACAAGAATTTTTTTTATATTAACCATTGCTCTGGTGATATTAATCAATTTTGGGAGCTTCCAAATGTCTTACTTATAACACAATTCTATTATCATAGGACTTAATCTGTGTAATTAAGTGTGTAAAATTAAACTGACAATCTCAATTTTTTTTATGTTTATCATCAATTTAAGTTTTAAGAGAGACAGAATTTGCCTGTAGGAGGCCCAAATAACTCTGGATATAGCATCCCCTGCAATATACCTTCAGTCCACCTGAATCACCAGTGACCTTGGCAACAAGTCATGGGCAATCCTTTATTGGGCATCTGTTGTATGTTTATTCCAGTGCTGAGTCCTCTGGAGGCTATGAAATTTTTTTTAAAAAATGTGGTTATTGAATGTAGCTAGATGGAGAGGATCCTGTGGGATAGTTTGGAGGTGGTGAGCCCAGTGTTCACAGGATATTTTATGTAGGTAAGTAGGTTTCCTGAACTCCATCCAGAACACTGTCTATACCCTAGATTTGGTTAGGGAGTTAAGTAAGATAAAACATGGTAATAAACTTCGTTCACTGTCTGGCTCATGGAAGCCAGCTATCTATCTATCTATCTATCTATCTATCTATCATCTATCTTCTCTCTCTCTCTCTCTCTTATCTAGCTGGCTAGGTAGCTGGCTATATCTGATTCAGAAGTTAGTTTATTATTTTATTTTATTATTGATAAACACCTTCGATTAAATATTAGTTTCATTATCTTTTCCACTGAAGGATTCTAGCCTTGTTTTTTCAGCTTTATTGACATGTAACTGACACACACGGTGGTATTACTTGAACGTGCGCAAATTTGATGTATGTGTGTATCGTGCTCCGATCACCGCGGTATGCTTCCTTGACATCCATCGCCTCATGTAATTATGATTTCTTTTCTGTTTGTGAGAAATTTTCAAATCTACTCTCTTAGCAGCTTTCAAATATATAATACAGTTGTGCTGACTATCGTCACCTGCTGTACACTGCAGCATGCCCAGGACCTATTTATCTTATAACTGGAAGTTTGTGTCTTTTGACCTCTTCACCCATTTTGGCCATCATCCCATGCCTTTTCCCTGGAAACCACCAAAGCGTTCTCTGTGTCTAGAAGTTTTGTTTTGTTTCGGTTTCCACGTAGAAGTAAGATCATGTGGTATTTATCTCCATCTGACCCATTTCACTTAGCATAGTGCCTTTTTTTAGTATATGTGCTGCTGAAGCCAGCACAGCATAGTGCCTTTAAGGTCCATCCATGTTGTGGCAAATGGTAGGATTTCCTTCCATTTTTGTGGCTGAATAATATTCCCCTTATACACTATACCACATCTTTACATATTCATCTGCTGATGAACACTGGATGTTCCCATGCCTTGGCTGTTGTGAATAATGCTGCAATGGGTCACAGATGTTGTATGCACTGTCCTTGTCACCGCAGGAGCAGTGGGGAAATTAGCAGCAGGTGAGAAGACAGCATGAGACCACTGGGGTGAGAAGCAGCACCAATGGGGGGAGGAGTGTGAAGGGGAAGGAGAGTATCCAGGGGAACCGTGGGCTCATGGGGGCCACAGGAAGCTATCCATGTCAGGTGCCATGAGGCATTTTTCCTGTGACACGGTAGCAGTGCATCTTTCTGGAACATAAGCCTATTACCTTTCTGAGGTCCTTTTCCTTTCCCATTTCTCGCCCTTGTGACTGCTGTAACCATCTCTCTCACCCCACTCCTGTTCAACACTGGCTGGGCCTTGAGGAAGGGGGGTAGGAACAAAGCAGGTACACCCTGTGCTCATGGGGGAAAGCTCAGTGGGGAGACACTTTGAGCTGTGTTCTCAGTGCAGGGTGAGACTAACTGGGGAGGGCGTTTGGGGAGCAGAGCACACACTGACTCTTCATTGGGTCCCCAAAGGGGTGGAGGTGCCACTGGATGGGAAAGATGGGGTGGGTCAGCACAGAGAGGGAAGGGGATCCAAGCAGAACAAACAGCACATGCAGAAAGTCACTTACTCTTCAGAGCTGGGGAAGAATATAATTCCTTATAGTTACGCTCAAGGATGAACGGTCAGATTTGCGAAGGTCAAAAATATTTTGGGGAGGGAGGCCTTAAGAAAATTTTTATCCCCAAGTATTTTTAAAAATCTTGCCATAATTATTTTCTGGGAGCAGTTTCTACACCTTCTGTATCTGAACATGTTAGATATGATCATTTAAAAGCAAACTGATTAGTATAACTTTCAATGTTCTTAGACCAGTGATGAGATTCTTGACCTCTAACTATTGCAAATTCATCAATACTTTTTAAAGTTCCACATCCATATCCACAACACACACACACACACACACACACACACACACACATTTCCCCCAGTAGCCTCAAAATTTTATGCTCCTCTTAAGCAATATTTAATTTACAAGTTGATTTATATGCATTTCTACATTTTTCTGCAGTGTATAAGTTATTTTCTAAGGCTTTGAGACTTGCCAGTTTCTGAAAAAGCAGAAGCAGGAAGGTTTTCAGGTTCATATGTCCAATTCTAAATAGCTGAGCTGTGTGGGTTTCACTTGATCATGCTAGAGATTTAGTAAACTTAGACAAGAGCTAAAACTATCAGAAACCTAATGTGTAAGATAGACTGAATTTTCTAAGTGAGCATTTCCTCCCCTTTCTCTATGGTGCTAAGAAATTAAGCGTCTTGTGTTTGATGTGTGCCTGGGCTGCCCGCCTGCAGCCTCCAGGGGTCCATGCGTGTGTCTGAGTAAAAGCAGAGGCACAGGGCTTTGGCTGGAAGCCTACAGCGGGCAGACAGATGCTGCACAAAAGAGGCCAGCTCAACCTCATCTTCACACATCTGAATAAGCCCAGCCTGCATCCTGAAGACAGCAATTATGTGCAGAAGATGTCAAATTGCTGCATATTTCCAAGCATTTGGAATCTTAATCCCTTCAGGAAGGAAGCTTTTTCTTAGATGCCATACCAAACCAAAATGGCAGAAATAATCCACATGTTCAGAGCAGGTTGTGTTGTAAAGGAAAAGAACTCTGAAAAAGTGATCTGAGTTGGGGTCTGAAAAGGTAGGGCGTGTTGGGCAAGATCCCTTGGTGCCTTGGTCTCAATCTCCTCAACCGAAGTGGGAGAGATGAACCAGACAGGGCCACTCCAGCTGGAGGAGGTCTCACAAGAGAGTAAGGTTGCTTCAAATTCTGTGACAGCATCAGTGACCCCTTGGCAAAGCAAAAAAGCAAATGGGAATACTTCCAAGTTGCCAATCAGTGTGCCCCCTGCCCCAATAAATAGGACTGATGAAGAATGAAAAATCCAATAAACACTAGAAGTCTCTGGAAACACCTGATAATACAGCCCATTGTAGGGCAGGATGACACCACACTTGTTCACATTTATCCTTTCCTCTCACTTCAGCTAGATGAGACAACAGTCCCTACCACACAACCCAGTGTTGCATAGGGAGAGGAGAGCTGGTAAGTGGTGTCTCCTCCCACTTAGAGGACAATGGGCTCACCTGAGGGGCAAGAAGACATAAGGCCAGCAAGGGGGTGAAGGATTGTGTGTCCTATGTCTGTACCAACCAACTAACAAACAAAAGACCCACAGAACCAGATACTGTAGCATGTTTAGAGACCTTGACAACACAACACCTGTTCCCATCTCAGTCTGTTCGAGCCACATAAATGCCTCTCAACTATCAGAACTGATCAGGGCTGGGCATTTTGCAGACTTTGCCTATGAAAACAAGTGTAAAACAGTTCTCAGGAAGGCAAAGATGTAGACACCCCACTAACCCTCATTCCTGAGAGTCATGTCAAACCTACGGTAGGCTACAAGAAGATAAATCAAGATTGACCCCCCACTTCCAGATGGAGAGTCCTGATACACAATGAGGGGTAGGTATTGATCATTAAGAATTAGAGATGAACAAAAAAGGAAAGAAGCAACTATGACCACAAAATTGAATAACATTCAAAAATCAATTAATATAATCCATCACATTAGCAGCTTGCAAAAGAAAAATCATAGCATCATTAACAATAAATGCAGAAAAAGCTTTTGACAAAATCCAACACCCATTCATGATAAAACTCTCAGTAAACTAAGGATCAAGGGGGAGTTTCCTCAACCTGATAAAGAATATCTACAAAATCAGGGGTGCCTGGGTGTCTCACTGGGTTAAAGCCTCTGCCTTTGGCTCAGGTCATGATCTCAGGGTCCTGGGATCGAGCCTTGTATCAGGCTCTCTGCTCATCAGGGAGCCTGCTTCCTCCTCTCTCCCTGCCTGCCTCTCTGCCTGCTTGTGATCTCTGTCTGTCAAATAAATAAATAAAATCTTAGAAAAAAGAATATCTACAAAATCCACAGCTAATGTCATGCTTAATGGTAAGAAACAAAAAGATTTCCCACTAACATTGGAAACAATGCAAGGATCTCCCCTCTTACAACTCCATTTTGACACTGCTGGAAGTCTGAGCTAATGAAATAAGGGGGAAAAAAAGTACCTAGACTTCTTCCTATGGAGAGGAAATAAAACTATCTTTCTTCTTAGATGATAAGATTTGATATGATTGTTCATGTGGAAAATCCAAAAGAATTGACAAAAGCTCTTGGAATTAAGTGATTATAGCAAGATTGCAGGATGCAAGTTAATATACAAAAGTTAACAGCTTTCTTATATATCAGCAATGAGCAAGTGGAATATGAAATTAAAAACACAATGTAATTTACATTAGCACCCCCACCCCAAATGAAATACTTAGGTATAAATCTAACAAAATATGAATGAAATCTATATGAGGAAAATAACAAAGCCGATGAATGAATTCAAAGTACTGAAGAGATGGAGGGAGGTTTCATGTTAATTTGTATGAAAGACTTGATATTATCAAGATATCAGTTCTCCCTAAGTTGGTCTATGGATTCAATGCAATTCCAATCAAAATCCCAGAAAGTAATTTTGTGCATATTGACAAACTATATTTAAGGTTTACATGGAAAGGCAAGAGACCCACAATAGCTAAGACAATATTGAAGATCAAGGTTGGAAGACTGGCACTACCTGACTTCAAGACTGACTATAAAGTCATGGTAATAAAGACAGTGTGGTATTGGCAAAAGAACAGACAAATAGACCAATGGAACGTAATAAAGAGGCCAGAAATAGACTCCCATAAATATAGTCAACTGATCTTTGACAAAAAACCTAAAACAATGCAATAGGGCAGGTTGTCTTCAACAAATGGCACTGGAACAACCAGGATATCCACATGCAAAACACACACACACACACACACACACACACACGTACAACCCCCCCCAAACAAGTAGACACAGATCTTACACCCCTTGCAAAAATTAACTGAAAATAGACCATAGACCTTGTATTTAAATGTGAAATACAAAAATGTAAAACTCCTAGAAGATAAGATAGGAGGAAACCTACATGACCTTGGGTATGACAATGACTGTTTCCACACAACAACAAATACGTGATCCATGAAAGAAATCATTGACAAGCTGGATTTCATTAAAGTTAAAAACTTCTTCTTTCCAAAAAAACAATTTCAAGAGAATGAGAAGACAAAGCACAGAATGGAAGAAAGTATTTGCAAAGGATACTCTGATAGAGGACTACTATCCAAAACATACACAAACCTCTTAAAACTCAACAACAAAATAAACAACCCGATTAAAAACTGGGTCACAGACCTTAACAGGCATCTTACCAAAGCAGACATACAGATGGAAAATAGCATATGAAGTAATGCGCCACACCACATGCTATCAGGAAATGCAAATTAAAACAAAGAGATACCATTATGTACCTATTAGAACAGTCCATATCCAGAATATTGATGCCATTAAATATGGCTGATGTTGTGGAGCAACAGAAACCCATACTCACTGCTGGTGGGAATGCAAAATAGAGCAGCCACTTTGGAAGACAGTTTAGTGTTCTCTTACAAAATTAAACATAGTCTTACCATATGATTCAGAAACTGCACTCCTTGATATTTACCCAAAGGAGCTGAAAACTTATGTTCATGCAAAACCTGCACATGGATGTTTATAGCAGCTTTATTTATAATTGCTCCAAATTGGAAGCAACCAAGATGTCCTTCGGGAGGTGACTGGATAAATACATTTTGGTACATCCAGATAGTGGAATATTATTCAACACTAAAAGGAAATGAGATAAAAGCCACGAAAAGAAGTAGAGGAATCTAAAATGCATATTTCTAAGTGAAAGAAGGAAATCTGAAAAAAACCACATACTGTATGACTCCAACTATATGACATTCTGGAAAAGGCAAAGTTATGCAGACAATAAGAAGATGAGTGGTTGCCAGGGGTAGAGGGAAGGGAGGGATGAACAGGTGGGGCACAGAGGATTGTTGGGGTAGTCATAAGACTCTGTAGTATGAAACTATATATATATATATGTATATATAATGAAACTATAATGATGGACACATATCATTATACATTTATTTTTACTCATCAGGGTTTGTTGTTTTGATCTATGGATTTATAATTTATAACAAATTCAGAAGCATTTCAACCATTATCTCTTCAGATATTTTTCCTCCCCTCTGTTTTCCTTCTGATACTCATATGCTAGATGTATTGATATTGGACTCAAGTTTCTGAGGCTCTGTCCCTCTGTTTTGGGTCTTTTTATCCCTGATGCTTTAATTGGATAATTTCTATGACTATGCCTTCAGGTTTATTAATCAAGTTTCTGAAGTATAGACTGATAATCCCATTAAGTAAAAATTTCCTCTTGGATATTATATTTTTTTGTAGTTATAAATTTCATGTTTTTAAAAAAATCTCTTTGATCTCTCTTCTCATATTTTCTTTTAAATCCCTGAACAGTGTGGGCATACTTGTGATAGTTATTTGAAAAGCCCTTCTCTTCTAATTCCATAATCTCTTTATTTCCCCAATTATATTGACTTATTTTTCTCCTGGCAGGCCACGTATCTCTGCTTCTTAACATGTTTAGTAGTTTTTGGTCAGTTGCTGGACATTGTGAATATGTTGTTGAGTACTGGATTGTGTTCTCTCCCTTTAAAGAATGAAGATTGTTTTGTCAAGTATTTGAGTTGCTTGTGAATCCACCTAATTATTTTTAGGCTTGTTTATAATCTTTGTTAGGGTAGATCTCAGTAAGTCTTCACTCCCCCTGTGCTCTGTATACCTGCTGGTCAGAACTCAAGTATTCCCAACCCTGTGTGAGTTCTGGGGATTATTCTGCTTATAATTCCCCAGAATTTCAGCCTACCTCATGGAGTTTCACTGCACACACAAGCAGCTTAGTGTGGAGCAAGAAGCCTAGGGGACACCTTTGAGGTTTGTGGCTCTTTCTCTCTGTATCTCTGCCCACTCAGCCTTCTGGAACTCTGGTCTCTCACTCCACAATGCACAAGACTGCTAGACCCTTGCACGACAGTCCAGAAAGTGCCTCCAGGTACAAATTTATGTAATCATAAGGTTCACTGCTCACTCACAGAGAATACAGCTCTGATCCCAATGTATTTTTAAGAAAGTACCTTTATTTTTACATTTGTCCAATTTTCTGCCTGGATGGGGAAGTCTTTTTCTAGTTCTACATCATGCCTGGAAGGGGGAAATCCCTCACAAAAAAATTATGGGCTAGAATGTTTCATAAATTGTTTCTAGAAGAAAATATACCTTATTTACTCCCATCCTTCCTTTGCAGTTTGGCTTAAAATTAGTCATCCTTTTTGGTATAAAACAATTCTTTATAAAATAATTCTTACCTGGTTCAATCTTCCTGGGGCCTTGGTTTGAATACACAGCAGGAGAAAAAAAGTTACCTATATTTAGGGATCTGGGATGGTCATGGAAGTGGGTCCAGGTTACATGCAATAAATACTGAGGGGTTTTTTTTTTTTTTTTGACAAAGTACTCAGCTTTCAAAAGACACCTGCTCTAGAGGTTACATATCTTGTTGTGAAAACTACGGTACCAATAAAGGGAAATATTTTAAAAGGGAAAGAAATGTTTAAGAGTTCATAAGACTTAGTCCCCACATAAGTATTAGCTATTAGGGACAGGAGAGAGAAAAGCCTAGGGCATCTGGCATTTTTGGCTCCTGAAAGTGTATGGAGGAGTACCCAGGAGGAGTAGAAGGTTTGAGAGGAAGATAAGCTGCTTTCTCAGCCACACTAAATTGGAGCGGCCTTCAGGTGGATCTTCAGGTGGAAACAACTCAGTGGAAAACGGGCTCTGTGGAAGCAACTGGGAGAATGGGGTGGGAGTTGAGTGGGATAGAGGAATTTGCAACATAAAGGTAACAGCTGGCATGTGGGTGAGCACATCTGGAGAGAGGGAAGGGAGGAGAGACAGAGCAGAATGAAGACTTAGGGCAGATGTAGAAGTCTGTTTTTTAGTGGTTTATTGTCTTTTTAAGATAAGTATATGAAGCATGTTTATGTGCTGTGGCTAGACACCATATACCCAGCAGTGGGGGTAGGATGAAGATTCGGAGGAGAGAAGGACCATATGAAATGGGGTTTCCAACGAGAGGTGTGGTAAAATCCAGAGAGATAAGAGTGAGTTTATTTAGACAAGAGGACAGATCCTTGCTCTTAAAGAAGGGGAAGGACTGTACCACAGGGCCCTTGCATGTCCCATGCAGACTATGGAGTCAGGGTTCACCACTGTCTGATCTGATTCTTGGCAGAATTCCCGTGATCCTTCCAGGAATATGGCAAGGGAGGCAGCCTTGAAGGAGCTGGTCCTGGGGCCATTCTTACTTACCTCCTTGCCTTGCAAGAAGGAGGCTGTCTCATGAGAGGCTGCCCAGAACAGTGTGTCATGTACTTCCCTGTTCTGGTGGGACTCGGACTTCCCCAGGTCCCCCTTAGGGCACAGGCTGCAGCTAGAAAGCCACTAAGGTATATTTTAGGATCAGCTCTGCTGTGACAGAGCAACCTCAGCTCATGGCTGTCACCTGGTTCCTCCAGTTTGGTGTCCTCCCATAAGACTGGAACATAGGAAGCTGACACAGCTTCTGCTTATTGTGTAAGAAACAAGCCATCCACAACTTTCTCCTTGCTGGTTGAACCCACGCAAGTGTGGCTTCAGCCAACCTGTGATCCAGTGGTCACCACTGCTTGGGGACAGCTGCATGGCTTCACAGAAAGTAATGTGTGGAGACACACATGTCTGGGGGACAGAGGGAAACAGGAAGCACATGTGATGGGGTTCACTCTGTCCCTGAGAAATAGGCAAGGTTTTCCAGGGGTGGTGGTAGAGAGAACACTTAGGAGAGGGAGAAGGTTAGTGTGGAAACCATGAGTTACAGAACTGACAGGTGCTAGGTGGCACTAGGTGGCATGGGTGTCTGTGTCCTGCAGGAGGGCTCACTGCCCAAGGAGTACAGGCCCAGCCATATGAAAGATGATCTGGAAGATTCTCATGGGAGGCAAAGCTGTCCTGTGCTGAATTACAGATGTCCTGGGAGAGGTAACACATCTTCACAAGGGGACGTCCCTGTCCCTCACAGCCCCAAATTGGGCTTTGTGCCTGATAGCTAGAGTGGAGGATGGGGCTCTCAGCCCAGAGGGATAAAGCTTCTTTTAGAAATGAAGTCCTTTGTTCAAGCCTTGTCTTTCTCTGTCCCACGGAAAAGACTCCGGTAACATGGGGTGTGGAATCCTAGAGATTAAGACTCCAGGGGTCTTGATGGGAAAATCATCTACAGGTTTTGTGGAGCACAGTTCAAAAACCACTGGCCTGATGCAACCCCATCTTTGTGCAAACGAGGAAACGCAGGCCCTGAGCAGAGAAGGGACACCCCACAAACCACACGGGTGATGAGTGACAGGACTGATGCCAAACTGCGGCTTCTTATTCTTTGACCAGGGCCTCTTTACCCTCACCATGTTTGTTGGAAAATTATCCCATGTAGGTGGCAGGAAACACAGGGCTGAGTGAGGGCCACACCGAGCATGGTTGGGGGAGGGTCCCCGGAGGTGGGCTAGGGTAGCTTTTCCTTCACTTAGGGGACCATACACGTCCTTCACTTAACATTCATCAAGCCCTTCTGTGTCTGCGTGATAGTAGGCCCAAGGTACAGCACTGAGGACCCTTTTGCCTGTGTGAAGCATATGTTCTCGCAGGGGAGCGAGAACCCCGGTACCTCATGACAATTTTGAATGTAATGATACTTAGACTCATTTGTGGGATGTGTGTATACAGTTGATATTTAGTTTTAGGAAGAACAGCATGCCATTGAGTCTTAGGAGAACATCTGGTCTACAGGTGAGGAATCAGGAGATTGCACAATTTAAGTGACTTGCCAAGATGTTCCAGCTGGGTCACGCAAGAACCCAGCTCTGTGGGACTCTGAAACCCAGATCCCAGGCCCCACCTGGCATGACTCTGTCTCATTTCTGAACCTGTCACACTTTTAGCTTCCGTCTCCCACTGCGTGCTGTCCTCACCCTCCCCTTCCTCACAGGGGTCAAGGCCACAGAGGGAAGGCTGCCCTTGAGGGTGGCCCAGATCCCCCCCACCGAGTGACACAGAGCTCAGCACAGGGTGGGCATCTTAAGGCATATGGGGAGCAAGAGCTCTCTTCCAACAGAGGCCACATCATGGGGAACCTGCAGGCTGGGGAGACTGTCAGGAGAGGGGCTCATTTATTTCTCCTGTCCCTTCTTGGCAAATTTTACTACCAAGGGTCTAGTTGGAAATTTTATGTCGGATTTGCTCACAAGTTTCAGGGTACTTCTGGAACACTGGGTACACGTGGAGAGTGAAATCCCTCCCTGGAGGGTGCCCTGGGCATTTACTGAGATCTCAGCAATGGGAAGATCATTTCACTTCACGGGAGCAAAGGCCATCAACCAGGGAAATCTTCACAAGTGGGAGGTCACTTCAAGATCCTTGCCTCATTCTCTCATTTAGGAAAAAACGATGCTTGCTTATAGCTGGGGCCATTTTGACCTGCTTATAAGTGGGTCATGGATTTTGAATTATGATCCCTGAACCTGGAATAATTTCTAGGAAACAGAGCATGTGTGTCTGTCCCTTAAGTTCGCTGCCTTTCTGTTCAGGGCAATCTCCTGCTGGCATTCCGCGGTGTGAGCCAAGGCATGTCACCTTAAGTGGGACGGACCCTCCGGCATCCCACAGATGTCAGTCCTTGGGTTAGGTTGCTGGATCCAAGGTTAGTCAGAAATGCTTCGGTCAAACTCAGTTCCATCATTCTGATTCTTCTCCAAAGATGATTTATCTTATGATCATCACTATGTCAATGAAAGGGGGAAAGCGAAC